>CM067367.1:28101915-28701915 GCA_034401795.1 Chaetoderma sp. LZ-2023a | reverse complement strand
CCAACTTGGATCTTCCCGACTTTCAGATATAAAATTTAGATTTTAAAACGATTTCAAAACTTATGAAACATCATCTAGGGCAAGCGCTGAACCATGTTTGTTCAAGAGCACTCGAGTGGCCAAATGCTTTGGCGGCCATCTTGAATGGCCTAGTTTGCATGAAAACACCGCCTTTTCCAGTACCACTGAACAGGAACAGGTCGGGTCGAAATTTGGGAGATATGCTTGGCTACTAAGGACCATTAAAGTTTATTCAAGGGAGTTGATACGGCATGGCCGCCATGGACCAAGCAAAATGTAGCGTGTTTGGGCTTGGCAGGCATATTCGATGCCTTTATTTGATGGAATTTGAATCCGAAATTGGTTTTCTATAGGTTTTTGGGAATGCTGATTTCAAAATAGCCACATTCGTAACTGTCGGATAAACAAGGTTTCAGTTGGTGGCCATCTTGGATTTATTTCTCAACCAAAATTTCCATGTAGTCAAGCAATGGGAAAGTGAAAATGGTTTCTCGAGGTGCTGGACCGATTTTAACCAAATTTGGTATGACAGGTTCTTGTTTTATTGGCTTTCTGGCCACAACCTTAGGGTTCTACTTATAGGCGATGACCTTTCTTGTTCCAGGTGAACGATACAGGCCCATTATGTCTCGTATTCATTCATCCATCCATCCATCCATCCATCCATCCATCCATCCATCCATCCATCCATCCATCCATCCATCCATCCATCTATCCATCTATCCATCCATCCATTCATTCATTTATTCATTCATTCATTAATTCACTCCCTTCCTCGATCCCTCCCTTCCCCTTACTCCCGCCCGCTCGCCCTCCCGCCCGCCCGCCCTCCCTCCCTCCCTTCCTTGCTCGCTCGCTCGCTCATTAACTCACTGGCTCGCTCGCTCGCCCGCCCACCCATTCGAACGTTCGTTAATTCATCATTCCTTTATTCACTCCTGCCTTCCATCCCTCCCTTCTCCCCGCCTGCCCGCCAACCCACCTGCCGGCCAGCCCTCCCTCGCTCGCTCGCTCGCTCGCACACTCACTCACTCACTCACTCACTCACTCACTCACTCACTCACTCACTCACTCACTCACTCACTCACTCACTCACTCACTCACTCACTCACTCACTCACTCACTCACTCACTCCGCCCACCTGCCCGTTCGTTCGTTCGTTCGTTGTTCGTCATTCGTTCGTCCGTCCGTTCGTTCGCTCAGTCGTTCGTTCGTTCGTTTGTTCATTTATTTCTTCATTCATTCCACAGCGTTACGGCCCAAGCTACGTATGAATCTTCGTTTGGTGATGGTACTGGTCCGATCTGGTTAGATGATGTGATATGCGAAGGTGATGAGGATAGCCTTACGTTCTGCGCCTATGCCAAGCCAGGATCTAGTGATTGCACTCATGGCGAAGACGCTGGCGTCATTTGTCAACCTATTGCTCCCTAGATATAGTAGCCACGCTGTTGTGCTATCGGCATTAGCAAATATGGGAGAAAGTTGATATAATTGTTTCTTCCAAGAAGATGTTTGTTGCGATTTAATTCACCTTTCCAGAGTATCCATCTATCATATGACGTCATAATCAGCTAAGAGGCGTGTAGGATGACGTCATAATCATCACGTCATAACCGATTCTATTTGACCCGTCTTTAACTCTTAATAGTCCGACACGTTGTACGAATTGTATGTCTCTACTATTTAATAAACACGCTGTTGAATATTTTGAGACTAATTTGACTGGACGCTGTTGCTGCCATATGCATCGACAGCGCCCAGTCAAATTAGTTCCAAAATATTCAATAGCTTACCTGTATAGTTTTCTGAGATTGATAGTCAGGGAGTTCAGAAATCTATCGATCCCAGCACGAGCGAGGTGTGGGTGGAACTTAGCTAGAGATAAAATTGGAAAGGTCCATTGGCCTGTTATCTTCGAAGAAAATAACTAACCAATTAAATCCTTAGAAATAACTTGTTAGAAGAGAAATATAGATCTATAGATCTCCCGCTGCGAATAATAGATGAATCCAGTTGTATCTATGCACCGCTCATTCTTAGCTATAAGTACCGTGTTGGGATCGGTCGAACCCTGAACTTCCCGAATCTCAATTTCCAGAGAACTATACAAATAAGCTGTTGAGTATTTTGAAACTAATTTGACCGGGTGAGCGCCCAGTCAAATTAGTTGCAAAATATTCAACGGAATATTTATTGAATAGTTAAGACATACAATTGGTACAACTGGCGGACTATTAAAGGTGCATATTCACACCAAATGCTACGAAATTAAATTGTCAGATTTGTATACTTTTAGAGGCTTATATTATGTGCCTCGATGTAAGGAAACGGAATAAATCTTAACGTATGATGATTTCATTACGCATTAATTAATATAATTTTTTAAAGTTGTGAAATTGAATTAGAGTCACGAGTCCCTAATTCAACTTGACAACAATTTTTTTTATTGCTTTAAACAAAATAAAATCGTCATATGTTAACGCTCTTGTGTCAACAGCGGCTCAAAGCGCTCAAAATACTACTTGATATATCAATTAAACATTTTGATGGTCAATATTTTTCAAGATATTTTAATTTTAGAAGACTATTTTTGTAAATTTACCACTGAATTCTTTTCGCCGGCTTGACCATTAACAGGGTAATTGTAATTCTTAGCCAGTGTCTATCTGCAAGGCCGAGAGAAGAGTATTTTTGAAAATTTACTAATAGAATGACTGGCTCAGTTACCGACCCAGTGATTCTAGTGGTAAATATTAAAAATTACTCTTCTCAAGGCCTTTCAATTAGCCATGTCTGAAGACCATTGCAAAGTTGTTTTTTGGTCAGGTTGACCATTAAATGGTTAAGTTGACACGATAGGGTTTAAGATCTATTTCGTTTCATTACATTTAAGTCGTGTTCTCGCTGGAGAGTTGATCAGGAATAACGCCATACCTCAGTGTTGCTGTACGCCGGCTAAGCCGCTAGTGAGAACACGGCTCTAGATACACAATTTAAGCCTCTACGTTTCTACAAATTTAAACAATTTTTAATTTATTATTAAATATATTAGTATTTGGTGAGAATATCCACCTTTAATCATTTATGACGTATTTGATTGTGACGTCATATACTTGACTGACAGACTGGATGCTTCTATTGTAGTAAGTAGGAAGTATTATTATAGTCGATATTTATCATGCTTATGTAGGCCTAACTGAGATACAGTTTTGCAGATCTTGTAACTGTTTACGGTTATTATAGATTGAGTTGATAATTTGACATGAGTTTATTAATAAACATATTTTTCCATCGTCATCACTTTCTTTCTTTCATATATCACATTTAAAGGTGCATATTCACAACAGAATGCTTGAAAATAAAATTGTTAAAAGGGTATACTTTTAGAGGCTTAAATTGTGGGCATAGATGCAATGAGATAAATTAAATCTTAACATATGATGATTTTATTACATACAATTTTTTAAGTTGTGAAATTAAATTAGAGTCACGAGCTACTAATTCAATTTCGCAACTAAAAAAATTATAATAATTTGTACGGAATGAAATCATCATATGTTAAGATTTATTTCGTTTCATTACATTGAGGTACAACGGTTAAGCTTCTAAAATTACAAATTCAATAATTTTATTTTCAAGCATTCTTGTGGGAATGTGCACCTTTAAATAGAATTAGAAAAGGGCCGAGAGAGAGAGAGAGAGAGAGAGAGAGAGAGAGGGGTGGGGAGGGAGTGTGTGGAGTAGAAGGGGAAGGGGAAGAGGGAGAGAGAAGATGGAGAGGGAGAGAGGGGTGGGGGTGGGTGGGTGTAGAATGAGAGAGAAAATGGGTTGGAAGTAGAGGGGGTGGGGTGGTGGTGGCTGGATAGAAAACAAGAGCCCATACAAGCCAGGTAGATAGAAATGGTTGAACTATTTATTATAAAAATATTACAATTCGTACAACGTAACAGACTATTAAGCGTTTATGACGGACTTACTTAATTCCTTAATTGATCGATCATGACGTCAGCTGACTTGTGACGTTGTTGATTATGCCGTTCTATCATTGATCGATAAACTGGATTCTTCTATTCCAGCCTGGAGTGCAGCACTTTCTGGATATTCAAACAGGAAGCCAAGCGCAAAAAAGATTAATGTCTATCTGCTCTTACCAAGAAGATTATATGCCTTGGTGCATCTGACCTAAAACATCTTTTGTCAACAAGCCTCAAAAGCTACATATATATTAGTAACTCACCATTTAATGGTTAGGTTTGTAAAAAAATAAATTCTCGCTCAGGGAATGCAATCCTTATGCAGGTCACGTGAAGACAATTTAAAGCAAGGCATATCAGTAAACTGATGTATGCTCCCCGAAGGCATACTCTTTAAGGACACTGTATAAACTATGGTCCGGCCAAAAATTCTCTGTAATGTTCAGTGAACCATGAAAAGTAAGTCAAAAGCATGTTCAGTGAATCATGAAATGTAGGTCCCAACTTTCATATGCGACACACCTTCAGCGTATAATACATCCATACACCAGGTTTGGTTCCAGTATGCCAAAACCCCCTGAAATTATAGCCCGGAATAACGTGTTCTGTCATGTTCAATGAAACATGAAAAGTAGGTCAAATGTAGGTCACACTGACCTACTCTTCATATACTCTACACCTCCTCCCTAAGATGCATCCACATATCAAGTTTAGTTCCCTTATAAAAAAAACTCTTGGAGTTAGATAAACTGCACAAATCCTCCCTAAGATGCATTCACATATCAAGTTTAGTTCCTGTATACCAAAATCCTTTGAAACTACAGCCGGACAAAAATGTTCAGTAATATTCAATGTACCGTGAAAAGTAGATAAAAATATGTCACATTGACCTATTTTTTACACACTGCACATCTTCCCCATAAGATGCATCAACATACCAAGTGTCATGATCGTACATATTGTAGATATGGGATTGTATGTGGGGAGTCATGACCCCGCGGACATCTTATATTTATGAGTATAAGACCGCAGTGAAAGTGTGTATTTGAAAGTACCAGGTGAGCTAGTGAACGGAGTAGCACCATCATAGCAGTAGGCCTCATTAGGTAATGATATATTCATAGATAGTTATATCATACTATTGGAGAGGCATGCTGGGAAGCAAAATGGCTGCTGTACTGGTTGACATCAGCCAGTGCCGCCGAACCAGAGTAGCGTGAGAAACTAGTGCGGGATTGTTGCTCTGTATTAGAATATAAGTTGGGTATGATGAAGATGGACCCCGGGTTGTGGATTGATGATGTCTGTCAGGAAGTAAGGAGGAAAGTTGTTGCTATGACGTCGGCATACACTTTCAGTATATTCAACAGAAGGTTTGGGCAATAGTTTAGAAAATAGTATAGAGACAGGTTAGACGGGACAGACAAAAAGAAGGGTTAAAAGGTTGAGTGATAGGGTCAAAAGGTTGACTGACAAGGGAATCATCAACTCCCTATAGAAAGTAAAACAACACCAGCTGGCAATGAGATCATACAGCTCATGTGCTATTAACCATCGTATCCTACAGGATTATTCGCAATAGGCAATAGGCAAGACATGGACAAAATAGCGTCCTGTAGGATTGATTGACACTAACGAAGTTTGTGTATAAACTATGTGTCGATCAAAAACAGAGTATCCGGTTAGAGACGAATTTGTATATAAACAATATGTCACTCAACAAGGGACAGGGTACAACGACGGATGAGGTAATGTTGTTAGTTAGATGACAGCTCCCATCAATCCAGAACCAGCAGGGACCGCTTTAGCCAGGTTAGTGTTCGTTCCATAGAAGCAAAAGACAGAATTTGATTGGTCAAGAGGACGTCATAATCTAAAGATAGACTATGAGCGAATGATGGAGAGGGGAAACCATTATGTAAGTTTCTATTATTAGACATTACCAAACGAAGGGAGAAGAGAAAATGAGGAGAGTATAAAATGGGGACTAGGCCTTTTATACGGGAGTCAGGAGTCGAGATAGTAGATAGGATCGGTCGGTCGTGTTGTAGAAACTAAATCTGAAATGGTGGAGTAAGAGTTAGTGATAGGGCTAGGAAACATTAATTTAAACTAAAGTAGATGAAACTTAGTCAAACTTATTTACAAGTAATTTCTTTTCTGTGTGACGGTAAAAGTCACATTTAGTTTATTGTACAGGTAAAGTAATAAATCTATCACCTTGATGACCAAGGCACGAGTTTGGCTTATTAAATCTGGAGAATACGGGAGACCACCGTAACGTACCTGTACCTTCTAGCAATCAGTCAGATCAGGCCCGGATAACAAATAGAAATATCGTTACCTACATCTATCAACGAGGCGAGCTGTTATCCATCTCTTTCGTGTTGGGTAAAGGTGGTTGTCGCAGCAACCTCACATACAAACCTTACCCAAGGCTAAAGAGATTACAGAATCGATTACAAGTTGTGTATACGTATAACTAGCGCTTTGGAGTACGTCATCAACACCGGTGACGTCATAAAATCTTCAATATGAAAGTGTTGAAACTCTTTCCCGGACAACCTTATAGACTGTAATGTTCAGCAAACCATGAAAAGTACGTCAAAAGTAGGTCATGCTGACCTACTTTTCACACACTGCAAAGCTCCCTAAGATACATCGACATATCAAGGTTAGTTCCCGTATACCAACATCTCTTGAAACTACAGCCGGGACAAAGATTTTCTGTAATATTCAATGAACCGTGAAAAGTAGGTCAAAAGTATGTCACGCTGACCTATTTTTACACACTGCACATCTTCTCCATAAGATGCATCCACATACCAAGTTTCATGATCGTACATATAAAAGTCTTGAAACTATGGCCCGTCAAGCTTATAGATTGTAATGTTCAGTAAACCGTGAAAAGTAGGTCAAAAGTAGATCACACTGACATACTTTCTGCACACTGCACATTGTATCCATAAGATGCATCCACATACCAAGTTTCGTGATCGTACATATAAAAGTCTTGAAATTATGGCCCGGACAAGCTTGTAGAGGGCGAACGAAAGGATGAACGGATGGATGGACGAACGGACGGACAAAGCAGCGACTATATGCTCCCCCAAAATCTTTCAGGGAACATAAAAATTACCAATGGAATTTGCGAAAAAGCTTTCTATTGTCCTGCAATCGGAGGCTGTTTTGGACAACTTTAGCAATAAAAGGTCATGAGAATTCAAATTTGTGTATACTCAGTGTCCATGTACAGGCAAAGAGAATATTATTTTTGAAAATTTATCACTGGAATGACTGGTTCGGTAACTGAGCCAATACTTCCAGTTGTAAATTGTGCAAAACATTCTGCTCTTGGTTTGCAAATGGACATTCCTCAACCGACTGAAGAGGTTGCATTGGCGCGCCTCACCATTAAATGTCTAAGGCCCGATTTATAAGTCAAACTTCTTATGCGCAGTGCTAACTAAATTTACCTGAAAATGACAAAGTCCTAGCTAGCACAGCAAAGGTTAGTAGAGGAGAGGCGATTTGTGGCCGGATTTCCACACCTTTTCTTTTGTTCTTTTCCTCTTTGTTCTCTCCTTTGTTATTTTGACACGTTTTTTCTTTGATCTCTGCCGCCTTTTGTGTCGATTTCCTTTGATGAGGCCCCAGATCTCCACTGATCTGATTGGATGTTAGATGTAGAGAGTGCCCATAAGCCCCTCTCCGTCATTAAATCACATGCCTCATGTCATCCAATGAGGTGAGCTTAAGGAGGGTTAGCGAAATGATTGACAAGCGTTAATGCATAGTGTAAGTATGATTGACAGGTTCCATGTCTGGACTCGTCTTTTCCTGACTCATTCAATCACGAAGCCACGCCCTCATTAAATCACGTGACTCCTGTCATCCAATCAGGTGAGCTTAAGGGTAATTAGCACAATGACGCTTGACAAGTGTTAATGCATAGCGTAAGTATGATTGACAGGGTACATCTCTGGACTCGTCTTTTCCTGACTCTGGGAACTCATTCAATCACGAAGCCCAGCCCCCTCATTAAATCACATGACTCCTAGGGTCCTATAGTGTAATGACACTTGACAAGGGTTAATAAGCGTAATTAAGTGACTTCAAAGACCATGATCTTATCGAGCCAGGACAAACTCGAAAGGGTTAATGTATTGCATAATGATTATTGACTATTTGCATGTTTGGACTCGTCTTTTGCAAGCTCTGGGAGCTCATTCAATCATGGGAGATTAATTCTAAATGGCCAATCTATCATGTAAGGACAAGTGTCAAGTGATTGTGAAAGACGACTTGGTCAGGCTAATTGGTTGATCATTAAATTTCTGAACCTTGGATCGTTTTAGCTGTGACAATGTATAAGGGTAATTTATTTGCATAAGGACAATCGGTTAGTTATTACTCCAACTGATTAACATTAACTAGTTGTGCTTTAAAACAACTCTGACAGAGTGTAATGATCAACAGAGTCATACAAAGTTCAACGAATCAATTTTCAATTGAGTTAGATTAATAACTACTGATTAAATTTTAGCATGTCTCGAATGGCCACGCAATATTGGGAAAAAATCCAGCCTAATTTGAGTCAGGATTTGGACGGGTTATAGGCAATGGTTCTTCAGTTTTTAATTGAAATTGCCGCCATAAGCAGTAACATTGCCCAGTCAAATTAGTTTCAAAATATTCAACAACTTACCCTTATAGTTTTCTGAAAATTGCTGGTCATGGAGTTTAGAGATCGATCGATCCCAGCATGATCGAGGTGTGGTGGAGCTTCACTAGAGATCGGCTAGAAATGGAAAGGTTCAGGTCTATTCCAAACATTAACCGCTTTCCTGTTTGCATACCTTGAAATTGTGATAAGCAGATTTTTTCCATGAACGGGTCTACCCCAGTATTTTATATCTCAAACTTCCACAAGCTTCATCAACCTATCATCTCTCTCTATCATGCACACACGCACAGACTCATGCCCACTCGCACACATGCCTGCACATACGCATATATGCATGCCCGCACACCCGCACATCCATACGCCCACCCGTACACGTGCACGCACTGTGACGAAACATCTAATGTGATGCATAATGCATGACAATAACAGCTAGCAAATTTGTGATAAGGCTTCGTTAAGATTATTTTTAATGTTATCATATTCCACTTATATTTACACTTTTTGCCCTCAGATTTGTATATACATGTTTTGATTCTGTTATGGATAGTGTCTGCGGACCGGGAGAGGATTATCTTCAGAAATTGCCACTGTAATGACTGGTTAGATTATCAAGCAAGTCATTTCATGGTCAAGAGTCCGTTACTGGTCTTCTCTTGGTCTGAAAGTGCAACACGCTCGAGGTTTAGGTGGAGCTTAGCTAGAGATGGGCGGGGCATAGCTAAAAATATTCCGTTATAATCGCTTAATAGACCGTCAAGTTATACTTTGAAAAGTAAATTGACTGGATGTTGTTGTTGCCGTAAGCAGTAACATCGCCCAATCAATTTACTTTCAAAATATTCAACAGCTTACCTATATAGTTTTCTGGAAATTGCTAGTCACATGTATTACTGATATTAACAATTGGTATATTCGCTAACACAGTTTCAACAAGCTTCAAGCTTATTAAAGTAAAACTCCTGAATCACTATAGCGATGTGTATGTTCCAGTTATGACAAAACCAATAATGACTAGTGGACCTACATGAGCTTAGCATTCACCCAAGGCAATATTGGCAACAGCTGGCTAGTTTCTCTATTGGCTAACACACCCCACACCCACAATACACCCCAACCCTTGTTATCAATAACCAATCATACAGCCTACTCAGCCTTGTGTGTATCCTACTCCCAGGTCACTATAACAATGTGTATATTCCAGTCATGAAAAAACCGTAATGACGATTAGGCATACACGAGCTTAGCATTCACCCAAGGCAATATTGGTAACAGCTGGGCTAGTTTCTCTATTTGCTAACGCACACCCCTACACACTCACACCCCAAAATCCTAGTGTCCATGCACTAGTCTGGCATTATGACTTGTCCAGATATTTACTATGAAATAAAGAGGCGAGGTTTTATCAAATCGGCACTTTCCAGTTGTATTTATAATTAGTTTAGAATTTAACCCATATGGCCAGAAAGTAAAATCTATTCAGTTTCTAATGATGTAACTTATAATAATCTGGTCAAAGTGTAAAGTACATCCTTTTTATGTTTTATATAACAGGTGTCTGCCGCATACGGAATATATGTAAGGATGAAAAAAACTAGGGGCATTACTCGACTTTAAATCAAAATATTTCCCATTAATAAATTTTTTCCAACAAGTTAAGACTATAGGCTGGAATCTATCTTTAGTGTAGAGTCTAACTATACCAAAATCTAATTTGCAGGAAAAATTTTCTCACATACTTTTTCATTTGAAGACAGGAGCAAAAGCAATTCGTAATTTTCATCAGAAATTGTTAAAGTCCAATAGTCAAAAAATATTTTTCTGCTATCTTTAGATGGAAATTATATCACCTTAAAATATATACTCAATTATTTTAAAATGTGCCCTGAAAATGTTAGAAAATATTTTTTGCAAAGATGTTTGACTTGTTATAGTAGTAATTTATGATGATACTTGAAATGTGTGTTGAAAATTAGAAAAAATGTAGAAATTGCTGCAAGAAATCGCATAGCCTACATGAAAACAGCTTACAGTTTAGCTTTGATTGGCGACATAGGTGTTAGAATCAGCCATCCACCCAAAGCATTTGAGTTGTAACCACCACACACATTATGTCAGATAGTGACAGGATATTGGCAATCTATTCGACCTGATAGCCAGGATAAATTATTGGTGGTTTGAAAATAAAATAAATAAAATAAAATAAAATAAAATTAAATGTTGAAATGTTGAACATTTTGAATCTAATTGGACTGGATGCTGATAGGAACAGATCCAGTCAAATTAGTTTCAAAATATTCAACCGCTTACTTGTATAGTTATAGTGAAATTGGGATTCTGAGAATTCAGGGTTCAAAGTATAGAAATTACCCCAGTGTGCGCAAAGCGTGGGCTGAGTGTAGCTAGAAATTGATGGGGCATAGCTGGAATTGGACTGGCCATAGCTAGAAATGGGCGAGGCATAGCTAAATGGATCACTCTATTACATGGAATGATACAGATGTTATAAAGGTATATTACTCAATTCCATTCCACTTTATACAATAAGTGCTTTTTTGTTGTTGAAACAATGTTGCTGTAAACCTTTTCACTCTAAGACAACAACAGTTTCCAGCAACATTGTTTCCATGCTGTAATCCTGGCTTTCGTGTTACTTTATCACTTTAATGGCTAAATTTGATTAAGAAAACTTAAATATTTGCTTAGTGAATGTTCATTTACAGGCCAAGACAAGAATATTTTTGAAAATTTACCACTGGAATGACTGTCTCAGTTATCTAACCAATCATTGCAATGGTAAATTTGCAAGAATCGTCTTCTCTCTGCTTACAAATGGACATTCCTCAAGACCACTGTAATATCCGTGTTTGTCTGTCTTCATCATGAATGGATTAACAATGAGCACTTTGACGGCATTGAAATGTGGCTAAAAAAGACATCTGGACTTGCAAATCCTATCATTGTTCATGGTAACAGCAGCAACTTTCAGTCATATCAATGCTTTTCAGCATCAGATATATCATCATCACCACAGGAATAATCATCATCGTCATCATCAATGTCGGTATCTAGGTTATTGCTTACGTACTCCGTGATCAAAGATTGTCTTTTGCGAAATGCTGTGAAGACTGCTTCATTGTATGTGCACCCCTCGGAGATAAACACTTTAGCTTCCCTACAAATTATTTAATGAGCGTAGAGTTCTGTAATCTTCTCCACTGGTGCATTATGTCGGTACACTTTGTACCTAAAGCATCCACATATACGGAAATAGGCTCATTGTCTACACCTTTGGTGGTCTATGTTCACTTCATCAACCTCATTTTCTAAACCTGATTGTTCAGCTTCTAAGTCCTGCTTTATATTTTGGAATATGGCAAAGAGCTCCTGATTGCCTATGCCCTCTTTTTCATCTTCACCTTCATCATCACTTTCAAACTCCGTTGAGTCATTATCTATGTCTTATTTTTCATAATCACCTTCATCATCGCTCTCAGATGCCATTGAGTCATCACAGGCTTCACTCTCTGAATCCATTGGCATATCTTTTTCACTCTTCATCTCTGACATTTCTTCATCTTCACTCTCTAGATTCTCACTATCTTCACTGCTATGGAATCAGGTCTTATGTCGCTCCACGTCATGCAACCTAGCAAAAGTTGAATCACATTCAAGACATTTATGTCTTGGCATATTGATCATAGAATTATTATTTTAATATAAATTTATTAGTGAAGATTTTTTCAGGGTATAGTTGGAGAAATTTTCTTACTTCCTAAGGCTCCCCTAACTACTATGTAGATAAAATACACATCTGAGCCTTTGGGTTGGTTAAACTGTAGTGCAAAAAAGGATTTAATTTGAGACATTTTATAGGACGGGATGTACACTCGAATCCCACAGTTGGTCGCATGTATAAATCTGCGGCCGTAGGTGTGGCAGAACGTACAGCCTTATGTACGGCTCCAAATCCATGTGGCCACATGTGCGGCGGATATAGGTTTGCATGTGCACGCGACCACAAAACGCGGCTGCATGTATAAATGTGCAGCCGCAGGTGTGGCTGAATGTGCGGCTGCATACATGGCCACAAATGCGTGCAACTGCATGTGTGGATATAGGTTTGTATGTACAAGCAAGCACCACACTCAGCTGCGTGCGGCCTCACGTATGGCTGCAAATCCGCAAGTGCACATATAGGTTTGTAAGTACGAGCACCCACCACACTTGGCCACATGTATACATGTGTGGCCATGGGTGTGGGTATACTTGCGGCTGCACATACGACTGCAAATATGGTTGCAAATCTGTGTGGCTGCATATGCGGCTGCACATGCGGATATAGGTTTGTATGTATGAGCGACCACCACACTCGGTCACATGTATAAATGTGCGGCCGCGAATCCACTTAGCAACAACTTGAAGCAACCATTGATGTTCATTTTGAAAGTAATATTGCCGGGACTTGTTGATGCTAAAGACAGCAACAGTTTCCAATAAAAAAAATTTGAAAATGTTCTTCATCAGCTAGAGCTCTAGCTGACTATTATGCCTGCGCAAAGTTTCATTGTTAAGGGTTAGACTAAATACCTGAAAGGCCAGAATGACTGAAAAGGCCCCGGAAAGACTGAACATGTTCATGAAAGACAGAAAAAACTCATGAAAGACCAAAAATACTCATGAAATACAAAAAAGTAGATTAGATTTTCCGAAAAGTCTATAGGTATTTACTCAAGGGTCCTTGTCATTAATAATTCTAACTTATAATTCTTATCATAATCGGGCTGACTAAAGAATAACGTTATTTAGCTAGATACGATGTCACATATAGATATACTTCCACTGGAAGCATGTCTCTGTATGACATATTATCCAAAATAATAATGATATTTTAAAATCCACTGATTGAATCGATGATGATAATGGTGATGATAAGAAGTATCTTTGCAACTCTTATAAAGCTGTTTTCCTATTAGCCTTTTCAGTAAAATTCATTTTACATTTCGGTCTTTAACGAGCCTTTTCGATCTTTCCGGTGCGTTTTCGGTCATTCTGGCCTTTCCAGTATTTAGTCTGTCCGATTGTTAATTAGCATTATGTCCTACACTTCGCAAGTGTTCAAAACCGTCTTAGGATCTAATCCTTCGATTTCATTAAAAATTCTTTTTAACTCTTATCATTTTTCTCAAAAATAGGGGTTTATGCACTCTGCTTAACCTTTTCATGATGAAGCCGGCTAAAACCGGCTTCTCTAGTGGTCTTGGGGAATGAACATTTGCAGGCCAAGAGAAGGCTTTTTTATTATTTTTTTTTTTTTTACAAATTTACCACTTGAATGACTGGCTCGATAACCGAACCAGTCATTCCAGTGGTAAACTTTTAAAGATAGCCTTCTCTTGGTCTGCAAATTGAAATTCAAATATTTTAATTTTTTGGAACAAGTTAGGGCTTAAAGAGTTAAATAAAGTGTATATTATTATGTTGCTGAAAGATGTTTCAGTACAGCTAAGAAATAATTTAAATGTTTGCAAGACAAATAATGGCGTTACAGTCCAACCTCTACTATTGATTCATTGTGGCGAGTTCTCTATCATCGTGTGCATGGTGTGTCTATGATTTCAATTAGAGTCATTTGTAGATTTAACAAAAAACCAAAAGAATCGTCAAAATGTTGTAATAAAAAAAAGGTGCTTCATGTAAAGAAATTAGTTTTTCATGTTTTTTTATCTGCAGATGTTTTACCAATATGGTTTTAGATAAACATATGAGGGTTAAAATACCTTTCAAAGGCAATTTTCCCAGAGTTTTAATTTTGACGTAGCCTCTAGAGTTACCCTGACACCTGGCACACCTGGCTAATGACCCATACCAGATTAAAGGGCTGTAAGAAAAATTGATAACGTCGAATACGTCACATTGGTCTGAGTGAGTGCATGATTGTGATTCATAACAATGGGCAGGGAGGGGGTCATGGGGTGGGTGTGTTAGTGAATAGAGAAACGCTGCTTAGGCTGAGTCATATATCAATTTTTAATAGCTGTAGTACAAGCAAAATTTGATCGAGAAAAAACAACGAATTCAATAAGTATAGGTTATAACTATGGCAATAATTTTAGGTTATAATTATGGTATTCGCACAGTTTATAAACAGCGCGTAGTACATCATTTAGCCAATCAGTCTTACAGGTGTTGTATAACTCAGAGACATGCCAATATAAATTCGGATTGGTAGACAATGCACGAAAGAAATCAATTTTAGACACATGTTCTAATGCGTTTAAGTAATATAATTCTACATTGTCAATAGGCCTTAAAAATAATCGATACCCATGCACTGGTGTTTGCGCTGAGATGGTCTGTAATGTTGACACCTGTAGCATTCGCTAATGGCTAGTCTATGGATCGCTAAATTCAATGAGTTTGCGAAAATAGGCGTAGCATTGTCTCTGGTAGCTTAGAGAATGTTTATTCTGGAGCCAAGATATTCCAGTTCATTTATGTCTTGATGGAACGTATCAAGCATATATTGTGTAGCGTCGGCAGAGTGTAAATTTCAAAATAGCTGGGTGAGTCTGGCGATGTAAAACATGTGTCTTCATAATCCGGTAGATCACGAGAACTCAACGTATCCTGCAGAGGTTCGAATCCCGAAGGCATTTCTTCTTCGACATCTGTAGACCCCAGTTGAATAGCAAAATCTAATGCACCGAGATCCTCTGGGAATACATGATTGATAAGATTCTGAATGGCTCAGTCTATTTCAGAATCAGAATATCGTGATGTTGTCTGGTTGCTTAGACATTAATCCCAGTGAGCGAGTCATGCAGGTTCTCGAGAATATGTAGTCTTTACTACGTCACCCTCTAAAACTGTAGTTATTTTAAGTTCTTCAACCATAGTAGTAATGTATAAGCCGTCTGATATTAACTTTGAGTTAACGTTTATACCACTGCTTAGAGTTCTGACTATTTCAAACCAAGCATCTTCGTCAATCATTAACTTTAAGCTGACTCTAGAGCCGGGGAGTGAAGGCACATTACTGAATACACCTATTTGTCTCTGCCCATTATCCAAATGACACGAATCAGCCATTAATCTAGTGCTTAATAACTGATCTGTGGAATCTTTGGACAGCATGGTTTCAACCATCGCAAATTTTATCTAGATTTTTTCAATATTGCGTGGCCCGGACGGAGACCTGTTAAAATTGATTGGTACCATTGTTTTTCATGTATAGAACACTTACACGAGCATAGAATTTGTTATAGCGCCGAGAATTTCATGCAAATTCTCTTTCAGAATTCTCCACGAGTCACTAGGGAATGTTATGCTTCTGCATGATGGTTTCATCTCAGTTTGGCCTGGCGAAGTAAAGTACAAAGTTAGCTTGACGTACGGATATTTAGTGTTGATAGTGACTTTTAATTGAGGTTCTAATTCATATAGGTAGTTAATCTGCTCTACTCTATCAGAGCACCTAGCCCTAAGCACAGTTTCTTCGAATGCTGAAATCATGGTGGCAAACCTTCGAAACGTATTGGCATACATAAACACCCCACGCTTGCTGGGGTAAACACTACCAAGACTAAGCTCGTGTATATCTACTACAAATTAGTCATGACGTTTCATGACACGTATGTGCACATTGTTACCGAGCCAAATGGATATGTCACAACCCATAAAATATGCAGTATTCATAATTTATAATGAACGTTGAACAAACCGTTTAAACAAAATCAAAATGGTACAGTTTAACATACCATATTTTTAATCCTCTTTTATATGTGCCGATCGATTAATGCTTGTCAACCATCATTACGCTAATTACCTGTAAGCTCAACTCATTGGATGCCAGGAGACACCTGATTTAACGAGGGGCGGGGCATCGTGATTGAATGAGTTCCCAGAGTCAGGAAAAGACGAGTCCAGACATGTAACCTGTCAATCATACCTATGCTCTACATTAAACCGTGTCAATCATTTTACGCTAATTACCTTTAAGCTCACCTAATTGGATGCCATGAGACACATGATTTGATTTAACAAGGGGCAGGGCGTCGTGATTGAATGAGTTCCTAGGAAACGATGAGTCCAGACATGTAACCTGCCAATCATCCTTACGCTATGCATTAACCCTTGTCAATCATTACGCTAATTAACCTTAAGCTCACCTCATTGGATACCAGGAGGCACATGATTTAACGAGGGGGCGGGGCATCATGATTAAATGAATTCCCAGACTCAGGAAAAGACGAGTCCAGACATTTTAACGAGGGGGAGGGGCTTATGGACACCCTCAAGATCTAACATCAAATCAGAACAGTGGAGAACTGGGACCTTGTCAACGGAAACCGACACAAAAGGTGGCAAAGGTTAAAGGGAAAAAGGTGTCAAAATAACAAAGGAGAGAACAAAGGAAAAGAACAAAAGAAAAAGGTGTGAAAATCCGGCCCCAAATTGCATCTCCTCTCCTAAGGTGTGACATATTCATTCATTCATTCATTAATTAATTAATTAATTAATTAATTAATTAATTAATTAATTAATTAATTAATTAATTAATTAATTAATTAATTAATTAATTAATTCATTCATTCATTCATTCATTCATTCATTCATTTATTCATTCTTTCATTCACTCATTCATTCATTCATTCATTCATTCATTCATTCATTCATTCATTCATTCATTCATTCATTCATTCATGCAGGCACACACGTGTATGTGCACACGCACGCACGCACGCACGCACGCATACACGCACGCACGCACGCACACACGCACACACCCGCACTCACACACGCATGCACGCACATACGTATGCACACACATATGCACGTACGCACGCATGCTCTTATATATGTTCTAGATACTAATGTCTTCATGCTTCATTACTGGCAAGGGAAAGTGTGTCAGGGCAATCAATGTCAAGGACACATTTACTGTTGTGGGTAAAGAGAAGTTTGGAGGACTTTTTGGCCTTCATGATGGCATCTCAAAGAGAACATGGATTCTGTCGTTCCTATCCCTCCAAACAACTGATGATCCAATAGAAACTTTCCAAAGACTTAGAACATCTGACTTCAATATTGATGGGCTTGACTTTGATGTATTGGAACAGTTTGTATATCGTGTCTATGCAAGCTGCGCGTGTACCACGGTGACTCACCTCAGATGGGAGCTATTTCAAACCAAGAATCTCGAGGGTGACGAGCTCCCACCCATCAAAGCCACGCCGAAGCTTAAAAAACAGAAGCGAACTTCATCACTTTGATAGACAAATGTTACATCACACCACATCCATCACTTCCATCACTCGTTGATCATGGTATACGATTTTAATAATTTTATTTTCAATCATTTTGGTGTGAATGTGCACATTTTAGAAGTGGCGATTCTATGGATTATTCAATCTGATTTTCGATAGTGGAAATGTTCCTGATGAATGGCTTATGGGAAAAATCATACTAATATACAAAAATAAAGGCGACCCATCCGATCTATTGAATTATCGCCCTATAACCCTATTAAGATGTTTAGGCAAATTGTTAATGGATATTATAAACGAAAGACTGAAAGATTACACCGAAAATACGAAATAATATCAGAGGCACAAACCGGATTCTGAAAAAATAGATCCACCCTTGACAACATCATTTGTATCTATCTAATTAAAGAACTGCTTTTGGCGCAGAAGAAAAAAATTATATTGTATGTTCATTGCCTTTAAACAAGGTTTCGATAGTGTGGTGGGCCGCTGTCTGAAAAATCCTATTAAAACCAAAAATAACTGGAAAATGTTACAAAATTGTATACAATATGTATAAATGTATACAATCTTATGTCAGCCACAACCAAACCAACTCGGATTTTATCATGAGTAACGTATAGGTGTACGACAAGGTGAGCACCTATACCCCTCCTTTCTATCTTCAATTTTTCTTACAGATGTAGCAGAGTATCTATATGAACATCAACATACCAAATGCTTCATATTTTCACTCCTCACAACTGACAATGCCATCATCTAGGCAATCCGGAGATATCCAACAGCTGACACTAGAAAGTCTTCTTAGGCAGATGGAATTGGTTTCTCATAAAATAAATGACAGTGGCAGTTCCCATAATAAAATTTTCGATAAACTCGGGTGGCTTGAAACCATAGAATCACACATGCAGAATTTCAGCTGTCCGATAGATAGGATCGATCACCGCGTTAATGAGCTTGAGCAGAGGATGGTGGTCACTGAAACATTCATCCGGACTCAAGATGATGCTTCAGATGCATTAACCCCTCTTGTGTCAACAGCGCCTCAAAGTGCTCAAAATTTTACTTGTATCAATTAACCCTTTAATGGTCAGGATCTTTCAAGAAAATAATAATTTTTGCAATAAAATTAAAAAAAATAATTTTCTGTTATCGTGCAAATACTCAAGACTAATACAGGTGCTGTTTCTGGCCAGCTTCACCATGAAAATGGTCAAGAAAATCCAGTTTTTTCTTAGCTTGTGTCTATTTGCCGGCTGAGAGAAGACTATTTTTGAAAATTTATCACTGTGGTCATTCCAGTGGTAAATTTTCAAAAATCATCTTCTCTTGGATGAAAAATTGACATTTCTCAAGACCACTACATAGTCCGTTTTGGCGGTGTTGACTATTAAAGACTTAAGTTAACAAAAGAGAGGTAAAGAGTGGAAGTATGCCAGCTGAGGTCTGACAACGCAACTTTGAGAAACCAATCAAACGAACTGTATGATTGCATCATCGACCACGGAAATAAGAATATGAAATATAACATATTGTTTCTAGGAATACAGGAAATCGATGGAGAAGCTGTATACAAAGTCCCGAATAGAGGAAGCAACTTATCCCAGCCATGATGCAGGCCCGCAGACAAAACCAAAATGCAAATCATATTTATAACAAATTGTACATAAATGGACAGTTATATGATGCGTGTCAGTAGAAGTGAGACAAATGTCGCAAATGCTGACACAAAGGATTTCCACAGCTTTTCCCCTTTGTTATGCTAATTAGGTGTCTATGACATCATGATGATTGATTTTGACACCTAGTTGTGAAAATCTTTCGTGTCGGTTTTCCTTTGAAGTGATCCTACCTCTTCCATTTTGATTGGCTGTTAGATGTAGAGGGTTGCCATAAACTCCGCCCCTCATTAAAGCACGTGCCTCCCATCATCCAATGAGGTGAGCTTAATGGTAATTAGCGCAATGTTTGACAAGGGTTAATGTATAACGTAAGTATGATTGACAGGTTACATGTCTGGACTCGTCTTTTGTGACTCCTGTCCTCCAGTGAGGTAAGCTTAAGGGTGATTAGCGTAATGACACGTGACAAGCGTTAATCGATAGGCAAAATCGTATAAAAGCGGTTTAAAAATCTGATCTGCTAAGCCGTAACGTTTTGATTTTGTTTAAACGGTTTGTTCAAAGTTTATTATAATTATGAATACTGCATATTTAACGGGTTGTGACGTGCCCATTGTGCTCGGTAACAATGTGCACATACGTGTCATGAAATATAATGACGAATTTGTAGTAGACATACGTGAGTTTAGTGTTGGTAGTGTTTACCCCACTAAGAGAGGGTGTGTTTATATATGGCAATGCGTTTCGAAAGTTCGCAGCCATGATTCCAGAATTTGAAGAAACTGTGCTTAGGGATAGATGTTCTGAAGGAGTAGAGCAGATTAATTATATATATGATCAACTTGGTACTTTACTTCGCCAGGTCAAACTGAGATGAAACCATCCTTCAGGAGCGTAACATTCCATAGCGACTCGTGAAGATTTCTGAAAGAGAACTTACATGAAATTCTTGACGCTATAACAAACTACGCTCGTGTAGGCATTTTATACACGAAAACAGCATTACCAATCAATTTTAACGTGTCTCGGTCGGATCGTTCAATACTGAAAAACATTTTTACAGCTGATCGTCAATATCTAGATAAACTCGTTATGGTTGAAACCATGCTCTCCAAAGATTCCAGAGATCAGTTATTAAGCGATAGATTAATGTCTGATGCATGTGATTCGAATAATGGGCAAAGACAAATTGGTCTATGCAGTAACACGCCTTTGCTCTCAGGCTCTAGAGTCAGATTAAAGCTAATGGTTGACGTAGACGCTTGGTTTGAAATAGTCAGAACACTAAGCAGCTGTGCAAATGTTACTCAATGTTAATATCAGAAGGGTTAAACATTGCTACTACGGTTGAAGAACTTAAACTAACTACAGTTTTAGATGGTGGCACAGTAAAGACTAAGGATTACATATTCTCGAGAACCTGTATGATTCGATTATGGGATTAACAGCTAAGCAACTGGACAACGATGTCGATGTCGCCATTCTGATTCTCAAAGAACCTTATAAATTGCATATCCCTGGAGGATCTCAGGGAATTAGATTTCACTATTCAACTGGGGTCTACAGATGTAGAAAAAGCAGAAGAAAAAGAAGATGAAGAAGATGAAATGCCTTCAGGATTCGAACCTTTGCGGGAGTTGTATTTTACAGACCTGTATTTTACATCGCCAGACTCGTCAGCAATGTTGAAATTTACTCTCAACTGGACGCTACACCCTATACCCCTGATACATTCTAGCAAGATATAAATGAACGTGAATATCTGAGTTTTGGCTCCAAAAACGTCCCCCAATCTTCCAGAGACAATGCTATGGCTATTTTCGCAAACTTATTGAATTTAGCGATCCGTAGACTAGCCATTAGCAAATGCTACAATTGTCAACACGACAGAACATCTTATCATTGAGCCACAATCAACCCACCCTGGGGAGATGCCATTGGTTGAGTGGAGTTGTGACACTACTTGCTTGCTGCTTCTATCTGCTGTGTACTTCTATCTGCAGTGCCAATTTGGCCGAGGATGCAATGACGAATACGTTGGTGTGTGGTGGTGGATACACGAAAACTGGACACGGAGGTCGTGATTGACGTTGCTTTGCTGATGTAGATGCTGTCGCTCTGCTTTGCTCTCCTTTCACCCAGCGTTGAATCAACATTTTGTCATAAGTATGAAAGGACTTTTAGTGACTTGACGACGTGACTATTAGGCCCCTTTCAACTCCCAAATAGCGCCACGTGTATTCAACTTATTATTTTTAAAAGCAACAGGTTATAATTCTAAGTTATATTTGGATATTTAGTTTACAAACACTGGAATTTAAGCTTGATTTTCCCCGTTTCTTGTTTATTTAATCACAGGCCACTATTTTAATTTGCTTATTCTTAGTTGATAGTACTATCATTCAGTTTCGTCATAATATTTTTTATTTAAAATTTTCCCGATTCCCGCTTTGAGATTTTATTTTACAGACTGTCCTCCACCCCATCTCACCTCCATGGGAAATAAAGTAATTCCCCTCCCACCCCCTCCTCAACACGGCATACAACATCGACACCAGCCAACAACAAATCATTAGGCAGCATCAGGCAACACACTCCCAGAATCAACTTAATTTTTCGACCTTTTTCATTTTTAACGCTTGTTAAACCCTTCGGGGGAGCAATGCAACCCTTTGGGGAAGCACCTCTCAGAGTGAGTCATGGCTCAAATACATCTCGGTGTAAGGGGCCAATAAAACCAACTGAGAAAAAAAATTGACATTGTTTCATTCCAAATAACTATACAGAGGTATATGACTGGTATGCATTTAAGGGGTATGTGTGTGGGAGCATTCATAGTATCAGGCAATGCTGTTTTAAATTTTAGTTGGAGACGGAGGATTCCTTGCTTCATAATGTAGACATGGTCGCCTGTAGCAAAGTCTGGAGTGCAGTCAAAGGCATAAAACGTGTAACATGCCTTATATTCATCAATGTTAATCCCTATGCATTTGCCATCAAATAACGTGCCAGTTCCAGTAAACAGTGTCAAGAATGATTCTGTAAAATTATAACCAGCAGCTGTGGAATTCGATGCAAGAGCAACTCCAGACACTTGCTCAGTATCCATATAGTACAAAATATGGTTAGCATCGCAGGGTTGGAAATTATACAGGTTTGTATCGAAATCTCCATTATAAGCTTTATTACTAACTATGCCAAATATAACTCTACTCAGTAGGTCCCCGAGAAAAATATGGTCCTGATTCACACTGCTAGTTCCTGCAGGTATGGTGAATGATTTGACGATAACTCTTTTAATAGGGTATTGAGCGGGTGACTTTAGTAATGTCGATGCATGTGTGATAATTGCCTCTAGAACCGTATGTAAATTTAATGTAGCTTCATGCAGGCGTAATTTGCAAGTGTGGGCATCGCCACGAATTGGGCTAAAATCTGGCTTACTCAATGTAAAACGTGGCTTTAAGGAAACTCCGATAATTTAATATTTTTCTTGAAGAAAAATGTCAGAATGAATTCTAACGACCATTTCCGCAGAGTTACTTAGGGCAACGTTAAGCTTTCTTTGCATATAACCGACATTATTAACCATCTTATTATCCATATGCCCTGCTGTAGCCGTAAACCATAATGCAGTCGTTAATTGAATCGATCTATGCTCTGTTGAATAATTAAATAAGCTTTCAAAATAACTGCAAAAAGCGTACATGTCATTAGCATCAGTGACCCGTTTTCCGTTTAAAAAGACATCTACTTAAGAAAACATAGAGCCAACCCATGGCTGTTATAGGAGTTTCTGCTCCCACCGCCAACTGTACAACACTATCTTTAATGTAAATGTAACTTTGAGCTAAATCTATGTATTTGTCTTCGCTTCCAGAGTCGAAAAACTCGAGACTTCCCCCAGAGTTAGACACACTCGTAACAGACTGATAGCTTTTCCAGCGAGCTTGATCCATCATAGTCATTACAGGTTTCATGGTAAACAAATCTAATTCACTTTTAGTGCAGTGATACGCTGCGATCATATTAGTCAGCTAAATATATCAACCTGTTTAGAGTTTCTGATGCTTCTCCCTCGGTGGTTACGCTTTGAATGACTTCTATGAGGGCTAGCAGATCATTGACCCTGCTTAGTATTTCGGCTTCTAGTTTGGAAATTAGCCCCTGAAATATTGTTACGAGCTAATACTATGGCATTTGGTATGATCGCTCTACCAACATTCAAAGCCCAATTTTCACAGACGTTTTCAATTTTTTACCCGCTAAAACGTCTTCAGCCATGACTAAACCGACTGACAGTGGCTGCTTACCCAAGCTTTTTCCTATGCTTTTAGCTAATGGCATGATAATTCTGAACAGCGAGCCTATACTATTTCCTACCACATGACCTTTCTGACTCCTAGCGCCTACGAATATGGTAACCGACCACCAGCTTGATTAGCGTAATAAGCTCTCAATGTGGCTGAATCCGGTTGACATGTATTCTTCATTTTTTGCTTTGTTTTTTTTACAGTCAATACGTAAAAATGTTTAGATATACACGCCAATTCTTAGGCCTTAGGTCTAAAATGTAAACAAAGTATGCTCGGTGATTATTTCTTACGGTTCTTGCGAGCTTTTTCCCCGACATAGTTTAACTAAGTTTTGGATAGTTTACCATCTTGAGATCTCAGATTTCTAGCACCTGAGTGGGTTGTAGCTGTACCCCATCTATTAATGAGCGTAGGACAAAAACATTTGGACTCGGGTTCGTTTTTTTTGCTCTAGATTCGATGTGCTAAAGGCTCAAGGGTTCATCGATTTCGTCTGTTTTATTAATTTTAGCCCTGTGTGGATTAGCATTCGATAAGAGTCTATTGAAGGCTGTCAGTAATTTAACTTCTAAAAAATCATTAGAATTTGTGTAAGGGTTCTGAATCACCGTTGAGGCTATTAAATCTACTGGATTACTATTAGGATAGGTGACACTGTCTGTGGAGACACGATTAGCATTGTTGAAGTATAAACCAGCGGCCCAATGATTTAATATTTCAATTAATCTCTTGCCTTTACTTCTTATGCTAGGGCTCAATGATTGAACTAGATCTTTAATTCTAGCAGTATCTAAATTTAAACGCCGAGGCGCTAAGGTCTGGAGATTCCATGAATACTGCAAATCATCTGATGCCTTAACCGCTGGACTGAATTGTTTGGACTGATCTATCTGTAGTCTAAACTTTTGAAGCATCTGAGAATACAAATTTTACTTTTCTCTAGCCGTCAAGTCACTGCGATTTAGAATTCTCCCCATCTCTTGATCTAAATTCACAGCAGATCTAAGATTTTGATCGCTATTTAGAATATTAATCTTAGATGTCATGTTTGTACCATCTATCATATTATGAGGGACCTAGGCCAGTTTCTGAATGCTTTCCATCATTAATATTATCCAAATAATTTAGAAATAAGCGGTAATACAGCTGGCAATAGAAGATATAAGAAACCGCTGCATTGAATAACCTGTCATCTTTGATATAATGGCATTTTGCTTTTACTGAGTAATCTAATATTATCACGCTATCTATATATTGTATTCGATTTAATTTTATATTTCCACAAATTAAGATTAAGCAGCGTTCAGACATAGCAGCAGCTAAACCCTTATTAGATCGCTCCAGTATTATCTTTTGTTGCTTCAGTTTGGCTTTAGCTAAACTTTGCAAGACTGGCAATTGATTGGAGATATTGACCATTCTACGTCATCTTTTAAGCTTAGACCCAGGGCGAACTGACACCCTAGACTGTCTATGATTATTATTATTTTTATTATTATTATTATTATTATTAATATTAGTGCGACGCGTCCTGTTAGCCATTTGACTTTCTTGCACTTTCTTATTCGTTGTAGGCACGTACACTACGCAAACTTCAGTGAAATATAGGTCCGTAATCTCAGGTGTTCAGGTCATGTCTGACAGAGGTCTATGAGTAAATAACCATGAGCACAGGTAGTGGCATCAATATATGAATTCTGTAATGTTGAGCTATGTCTAGGATACAGTTGACGTGCCAATGTCATTATACTCAATGCATCTCGAAGATTTTAAAATAGGATTATGTAATGACAATTCAAAGAAATATTTCAGTTATTCTTATTTTTTGAGAAAATATTCTGAATCAAATCGATGAATTCTCGTGATGACCTCGTCTTGTAAACAATGCCGTAACCCTGCTATCTACGTCCTCCATTAGATCATCAAGGATAATAAGATTAGCGATGCTGGACTCTATTTCTAAATCTTGAATTCCTGAATATATTTCTACATCGGTCCCGAATCCTTAGTAAGCCGGTTGATATGAACCATAGCATAATATGATCATCCTGGAGTATCCGATCAAGATAGAAGACTCACCAGCAACCGTGGATGTAATTATTATTATTATTATTATTATTATTATTATTATTATTATTATTATTCCAGTTATTTACTTATTTAAACAATGCTCGACATTCTTTTAGTTGCATTACTTAAAAAAGCCAAAAAAATACCTCTGCAAAAATATTAATGAACAAAAGTATGGTTAGACATACATCCGTGTTGTCAAATAATGAATGATTCTTGCTGTGCATTAGTATTGTATAGCATGTAAGTTATGGAGCAGCCTGCACGTGATTACTCACGTTAGAAGCTTTTGAAAATAAACAAATAATGTAATGTCTGAAGATATTACTATCATTCATTCAGTTTGTTTAAAGCACCATATTCGCTGCAAAAAAATGAAAAAATACAATTGTTTAAATCAGATGCTAAATCATTCGACTAATTATTAATTTATATTAGCCTCTAAGTTGTGCTTTTACACGTTAATATCTGAACGAATGTAACTTAGAGTTATTATGCCTTTTAGATGCACGTATAATGTGGGGTGGGTGTGGGGGTGGGGTGGGGGTGGGGGTGGGGGTGGGGGTGGAGGTGGAGGTGTGCGTGTGTGTGCGTGTGAGTGTGCGTGCGTGCGTGCGTGCATGTGTGTGTGGGGGTGGTGGTGGTGTAATTCATACCATGGATGGATAGAGTACCCCCCTTGGCTATTCTGGAGGATATCCTAAATGCGGCCCAACGATGCGACATTGATCGATCCAGCGTTAGCCAGGCGTTAACCATCGAACGAGAGTTTATGTCATCACCATTAACATGACTGGAGCACATTCTAAACTTTCACGACATCTGTCCGGATATTCTCCCGTCACATATCTTAAATGGTGTAGGCCTAATGATGCTGCAAGAGCTGATTGAGTCTGAAATAATGGTGCAGGATTATAACGAGTAATACGATCACGTCAAAATGTTCAGAAGTCAACCTGAATGCAAGTGACTATAGGGGTTGGGGGGGGGGGTTTGGGGGTGGGAGGCGTGCGGGCGGGCTGGTGGGCATTCGGTTGTGGACGGGTGTTGCATGGTTGGGGATTGTGGGGAGGGGTTGAGATTGACAAATGTTCTAATGGGTCGGGTTGGGCGGGCTGGGATGGGTGGCGGTTGGTCTGTGGGTTTGGGGTGTAGGGTTGCCCGTATGTGCATGTGTGTGCGTATGTGGCTGTGTACATGTGTGCATGTGTGTGTTACACAATTGGGGTGTGAGTGGTAGGGGGGTGCTGACGAACAGCCTAATGCTTTGGGTTGTGTGGGGTTGATGTGGGTGGGTGGACTGGTGTTAGGTTCAGGTGGGTGCGGGGTGTGATGGGGGTTGGAGGGTTTCTGGGGTTTTCGGGTAGGGCATTGGATGTCTGTGAAAAAAAAACTTGTTTAGAAATATAAAATTTAATCTGTTTTTATCTGACTTACTATGATGTCAGCGATGATGAGTGGAGCGACATTGGCTCAGTCATCGACAACAACGACGGCGACGATCCCTCTGATGAAACGGGCGAAGCAGACTTCAGGGGTATCGAACCCTGGAGCCTATTTAACCTCCTCGAAGAGTGACGTCGCTAAGCCTGTGTGGGGTCTAGAGACTTCGAAGTTAAATGATGATGTAGGGAAGGATTCGGGTGAGATATTACCTAAAACCGATTTACTAACCACTTTTTTAATTTTGATGCATTTGGAGAACAAAATATCTCCTACGATCTTCACACTGGTTCTAATTCTGAAGACAATCTAAGCGATACTGAACTCTTAACCACCGTTCACCAGTATCAACCGGTAACCTCTAATCTCTAAATTCCCTTACAACATCTAAATGCTCAAATGCTACTGTAAAATTTTGGAGACCGTTTGAATCCCCGATCTCCAATCATGCTAACTCCACAACCCCAACTCCCGCGACTACCACCCCCACACCACCACTAACAACTCTGTCAGCCCACCCTATACACCCGTTGAGAAAACTAGCAAAAATAATTACAATGGGCTCAAGTGCACAGGATTAATTTATTTGAAAATAATGATATGGAGCTTACTAATATAGTGGAGGGGGTTAATATGATCGGGGAGGGGTTAACGATGTAGAGGGTGTGCGCGTGCGTGCGTGCGTGCGTGGGGGGGGGGGAGGGGCGTGTGACAGACATTCTGATGACTTTGTAACTGCTATGCCTAGACCTGGCACACCTGACATAACTGATATGTATGGTATAACTATCACTCGCACCTTTCAGTCCCGGCGTTTTAATATTACAGAAAATTCTTACTCTGTCAACTTTAATCCGGACAACATTATACCCGAGAACATGGTTGAAGTTTCAGAGCGTGTGTACTCTATATTCGAAAGGATATTAGATAGCTTTTAATCTAGCGTGAATGCATCACCTCACGATTACAGCAGGCTCACGATATCGCCCTGCTTTAAATACCCCAATCCACGTGGACTTTGCGCAAGTCCGAGATCTCACAGCTACAGAAATAACAAACGCAATTTCAGAAGTGAGTCAATCTCAAAGAGATGTAAGTCTTGATGGCGACTTCTCTATGGAGATTTTTCATGCAGAAATGCCTAGCTGATTGAGGTGGAATAATAATCTTGCCAAATTATATCTCGATGTTTTGGATGTCGAAGCCACGTTGAAAAGAAGCCGTATCACTGTTAGGAATCTAGATAATATGTGTATGGCCTGATGCATAGCGATCGTGCTATGTTATCTAGATTCGTCAGCATTGAAGGCCGAGCGTATGTGGTTTAGAAGGTCAGCTAAACTCCTAGCTAGTGGCATCTTAGGTGATAATCATCATCAGCGGATGATAGCTCGAGAACTGCACGCTCAGGCAAGTGTGTCAACTGACATAGCTTATGGGCCCGATGCTTGAAATGCATTCCAAGACATTTGAACCCCACGTGGTTTCTCTAAGAGTGTACAGCAAGGCAGAGAATAAACACTGCGTATACAGTGGTGTGGATAATTGAGTTCAAATTCTGCCCCTATATCTATATAATGATCACTACACATACGTAACCAGCGCTAAGGCCTTGAAAGGTTGTAGTTATTATTGCAACGATTGCAACGTCGCTTATGCTCAATGCGATCAACTCTCTTGCATAAACCGCTGCCGTTTATGTAAAGAGGCTCTACCCTGCAAGTAGATGGCTAATCCCTATTGTGAAGCTTGTATCAGATGGTTTAAGAGTGAGGGTTGCTACAACAATCTTGCGGGGATTGTGGCAAACTTCTAGATGTTGATTCTCGTTCTAAGCATCATTGTGGGCTGGGGGGATGTCCAAGTTGCAAGATTGAAGTTGATTTATGGGACCACGTTTGTTATATGCAGAGTTATAATGAAGAACATATGAGCGTAGCCGCGAAGCGTGAGGCATGCGACCCTAAAAACATAAATACGGACTTATCATCCATCTCTCAACGTTTCGTCTTTTATGATTTTGAAATGAATCAAGTGCCAAAGCGTCACGAGGTTATTTATGTCGTAGCTCAGATAGCGTGCTCCATATGCATTAGCCAACTTCATGGCGAGTAGTCGGTGGAATGTGATGAACGTCGAGGAGAGGTTATCTTCGAAGGAGCTAATGCTCTAACCACTTTCATGCAATGGTTATTAGTTACGAAATCTGAGTGTAAGGGTATGCATAACACTAATGTTCTTCACTTTCGCGACTACATCGCTATAGCTCATAACAGTCATGGTTTTGACTTGGATCTAGTGATGGAGTGGCTCTTTAGAAACATGGAGCCTAAAATAGCCAATGTAATAATGAATGGTAATAAAGTGGTGTATTTGAATTTTGGCGACATTCACTTTAAGGACAGTCTAGCATTTCTTCCGTTTCAACTACGTCAATCTACTTAGCGAGAAATGATTTTTATCGCCTATACAATAACGTATACTTTGATTATGTAGGAGCATACCCGCGTTTGATGCTTATGGCACCGGCAGTATGTCGGTGTCGGCGTGTAGAGATTTGATGCATGGCATGATGCTGTGAAAGACGGTGTTTTAAATTTTATGGATACCATGAAGCTTTACTGTAGGTCTGACGTAGATATTCTATGGATGGCTTGCGGTAAGTTTCCTGAAATGTTCATCCATGAAACTGGGATACCGCCTTTCATGTCATCTATGATGTTAGTGTCATTATGCAATAAGGTATTTAGGGCTAACTACTTAAACGACCATAAGCTAGTCATCCCACCTGTTACAGAGTACGTTAACCTATGTAACAAGAAATTCTACTCCGTAGAAGTGTGTAAGTGGCTAGATAGATCACACCTTGCTCATTCTAAGAACGTGTTCATTAAACATGCTCTAATGGGCTGCGAACCTAAGGCGTTTAACCAATACTGGATCATTACTGCCCCGATATGGATGAATACTTTGAGTACTACGGCTGTTATGTACACGCATGTCAGAAATGTCTACCTAGTAAGCATATGACTACCAAGTAATTTTTCGAGTCTGATTTAACTTTCGAAGAAGTGTATCAGAAGACGCTTTCTAAATCTAGCGGGCTTAGACGTATGGGTTTGAGGTAGTTGGAATGTGGGGGATGGGGGTGGGGTTGAGATTTTAAGGCCTAGAGACTTAACGACCATAGCATTAATGCTTTTCTGAATGCGAGAACATATCATGAATCGCTTATCGTGCGCAATGCCCTCTACGGTGGCCGCACCAATGCCATATGTTTGCATCACCAGGCCACAGCAGATGAGCATATAGCATACGTGGAGATCACTTCACTATATCCTTACGTTTGTAAGACCCGCGAGTACCCTCTAGGCAATCTGGAAGTAATCGTTAGAGATTTTAAAACGGTACAGGAGTTAGGGTCTTACTTTGGCCTGATAAAGTATGTCTATTTGTCTCCTAAAGATTTATTATTTCCTGTCCTCCCATACAGGTGTAACGAACGTTTGTTCTTTCCATTATGCAGCAAATGCGCTCACGATTTGCAGAGTACTGAATGTACTCATAGGGATAGCGAGCGAGCTCTACATGGTGTATGAATGTTTGTGGAGTTGATGGAGGTGGTATGAAGCACGTACAATTGCTTAGGGTTTATTGAGATATGGCACTATGATACACTTTCAAGGGATACATCGATAAGTTTTTTGAAAATTAAACAAGAAGCATCCGGATATCCCGAGGATGCGGTCACTGATGCGCAGAAAACCATGTATGTTCTGGAATATTTTGAACATGCAGGGATTAAATTAGATAACTCTTTCGTCGTTCAAAATAATGGCCTTAGAACCCTGGCAAAACAAGTGCTGAATTCTTTGTGGTGTTAATTCGTGCTTAACACCTACCCTAATCACGAATACGTCAATTCGTATAGCGCCATGTTGAAGCTGCTTATGGATAGAACAATTTCTGTCAAAGATATCCGTGTATGTAATGACAGAACTCTGTTATGCGCTATCATGAGTTGAACCAATTTGTGCCCTCCGGTAATCACACCAATATTGTGATCGCTGTGTTTGTCACGAGTCATGCCAGAGTTCATTTGCTACAAAGTCTAGTAGCAGTAGGCTCGAGTTGCATTTATCACGTTTCAGATTCTATCGATTATTTCATGGACGACGTTCCTTCCCGCAGTGAAATAACCGAGTTTGTCAGTACTGGCCCGAAGAGTTACGCATACAGACAGCTAGACAGAGAGATGGGGGCATATCAAGAATATCTGCAAAATTAAGGGCTTAACATTAAATTACAGGAATAAGGGTTCGTGGTTTGATACTCTGTTAGCCACGATCACAGATCATAATCTCGAAAGGTTCGCTCAGTATCCTAATACTATCATCAGAAATAAAGATCATAGACTTTTGAATAAGGATACTAAGAAATGTTTCGGATTTACTTACGATTGTACTAAACCGTATGACTTTCAGGGTATCTCTAGGATCTTATTTCGATTGCGGGAGGGATGTGTGTGCGCGCGCATGCGTGCGTTTGTGCGTTTGTGCGTGCGTGCGTGAGTGCGTGCGTGCGTGCGTGCGTACGCACGTGAGTGCGTGGGTGAGTGAGTGAATGAGAGAGTGAGTGAGTGAGTGAGTGGGTGGGTGGGTGGGTGGGTGGGTGGGTGGGTGGGTGGGTGGGTGAGTGAATGAGTGCGTGCGTGCGTGCGTGCGTGCGTGCGTGTGTGCGTGTGTGTGAGGGATGTTTTTGGATTGGTGGGAGGTTGGGGTTGTCGAGCATAACCTGGGTATGGTGGGTGGGGTGGTGGTGGTGTTGGAGGGGGTGGGTGGTAGTGGGGTGTGTAGTGGGTGGTTTAAATGTTGGTGGGGTGAGTTGAGATGCCACTTTTGTACGGCGTATAATACGCTAACCATATTAGAAATGTGTGGAGGTCGATACATAGTTATAGGGTGTGTGTTTGTGTGCGTGCGTGCGTGCGTGCGTGCGTGCGTGCGTGCGTGCGTGCGTGCGTGCGTGCGTGCGTGCGTGTGTGTGTGTGTGTGGGTGGGCGATTTAGATGTCACTTTTGTATGGCCTATAATATGCTAACCTGTAAAATGTAGAAGATTACTAGCATAGCCTTAATTGAGGGGGGAGTAAGTAATCATCTGCTTTATTATTATCGGTTAGAAATGTGGGGAGGTCGATACACAGTTATAGGGTTGTGGGGTGGTGAAGGGCCCGAATTGAGTAAATTATGTTATATTCATAAGTTGAGCCAGGTTTTAAAAACATTGTTTAACCCTATCTAAAATATATACTCAGCCCACCCTCCAACACACAGAAAGGTAGTTTCTCCAAACCCTACCTCTGTAAAAATCCCTAACCTATCTTTACACACAGTCTGTTAGGGGCTCAGTATCGTTTAGATTGTTTTCAAATTTATTTAAATAATAACTCTAAAATCAGTTTCGCCTAATACCTCAGTCACATCATTCCCTGTGTCTATCGTTTAACTTACAGGTTGCGGGATCCCGATCGAAAACATTTGTACATTTTATATTTTAATTATATTATTGTTTGTATTTGTTTTGCACATAATATTATATTCGTTTTTAAATTTTCGCTTATTCGTATGTAGATTTTTATCATCTGTATATTTATGGTTTGTATATTTATCGTCTGTATATTTACTGAATATTAAAAAAAAATAAAAAAATTGTGAAATGTGAAATGACTTATTGTTTTAATTGCAAAACCTGAAAGAATCATCACCTATAATCCGTTCAACCCCTGAGTCACTATAGGCTGGCATTTTTCCCCAATATTGCGTGGCTGCTCAAGCATGTTAAAATGTTGTAAAAGGTTGTTGTTATTAATCTAACTCGATTGAAAATTGATTCACTGAACTTTGTACGACTCTGATGATCGTTACATCCGATCGGAGTTGTTTTAAAGCTCACCTAGTTAATTTTAATTTGTTGGAGTAATAGCTAACCTATTGTCCTTACGTGATACATAGATTGACCATTTAGAATTAATCGCCAATGATTGGATGAGTTCCCAGAGAAAAAACCCTCGATGAGTCCAAACATGCAAACTGTCAATAATCATTACGCTATGCATTACCCCTTGTAAATCATTACACTAATTACCCTTAAGCTCACCTCATTGGATGCCGGGGGCACATCATTTAATGAGGGGGGGGGGAACGGGGCTTGGTTTTTGAATGAGTTCCGAGGAAAAGACTAGTCCAGACATGTACCCGTCAATCATCCTTACGCTATGCATTAACCCGTGGCGATCATTACGCTGATTTCCATTAAGCTCATCTCATTGGATGACAGGAGTCAGAAAACAAGACGAGTCCAGACATGCAACCAGTCAATAATCATTACACAATACATTAACCCTTGTACGTTTGCTATGGCTCGAAGAGATTGTCGCTTAATTACACTCATTAACCATTGTCAGTCATTGCACTAATTATCCTTAAGCTCACTACATTTGAGGACAGGAGTCACAAAAGACGAGTCCAGACATATAACCTGTCAATCATATTTACACTATGCACTAACCATTGTCAATCTTTACGCTAATTACCCTAAAGCTCACCTCATTGGATGGCGGAAGGCACGTGATTTAATGAGGGGTGCGGGGTTTATGGCAATCCTCACCTAATTAGCATAACAAATGGAAAAAGGTGTGAAAATCCTTTGTGTCAGCATTTGCGGTACTTCCTTTGAAGCGACCTTATCGTCTCACTTCTATTCGCGTCATCCAGATCAACCAGCACACGCAGAAGCCTGCAGTCTTAATCTGCGTTCCCATATATTAGTGCGGGGTGATAACCCCAATGCATTCTGGCAGGACTCTAGACCCGTACTGCAGTCAACTTGGGCGCATCCGAACCAAGGGCCGGTTCCTAAAATGCTACAACAGTGTCAACAGAGACAATAACACAAAAACAGAATTAAAAACATGTGAACAACAACAACAACAACAACAACAACAACAACCACCAAAAAACAACAACAACAACAACAACAACAACAACACGAACAACAACTACAACGTCAAAGACAAGAAAATTGCGTAAATAAGAAACCTGATAATTATCTTAAATATTTATGTGAAAATACTCTCTACAATGTATCTATACTGAATATCGCCACAACTACAACTACCACTACCAGCACTGGATCTATTGCTACCGATACTTCTACTGGTACTGCTATTACTGACACTGATGCTACTGACACTGTTATTATTGCTGCTGCTACTACTGCTGCTATTAGGGCTACTGCTGCTGCTACCACTACTACAACTACTACTGCTGCTACTACTATTACTACCGCTATTGCTACTGTCTATACTGCTACTACTACTTATTTGACTGCTACTACAGCTGCAATACGACTAGCGCCGATATCGCTGCTGTTGTTGCTGCTGCTGCTACTACTTTTAATATACTAGAACTGCTACAACCACTACTGCGGCTGGCTGCTGCTACTGCTAAGGTTGCTGTTAATTCAAATAATGAAATGTTTACTGACCCGGAAAATGTTCCTAATACCATCCATTCCCCTGTTAATACGTTTGCCGACACAAATAGTGGCCAAAATAATGACCATCTGAGAAAGACTTTGCCCAGTTTATTGCATATTGCATGCCTAAATGCATGCGGTATTAAATCTAAAAAGCAATTCCCGGAATTCCACAACTTTGTAAATGCGCATGGTATCATCTGCTTGAATGAATTAAACATAAATCAAACCGACCACGTGTCTATAGCAAACTACGATTTAATAGTTAAACTAGGATAAGGGGCGGGAGCGTCTGGTGGACTAAGTTTATTGGTCAAAAGAAGTCTTTCAAAAAATATACATACCATGGATCCAGGCACAGATAATGAATTCGTCATGTGGATGCATATTTAAAAAGACATCGTTTGCAGTATAGGCATTGTATATATACCACCAGAATCTTCCAAATATTACTCAAACGAAGCCTTTGACAAAATTGGACAAGACGTTCTAAATATTAATAGTAGGTATGAAATAATTTGGTTATTTGCAGATTTCAATGCAAAAACTGAATCACAGCGTGACTATGAAATGTATGATAAGTTTACAATCCAGCAGTTTTTAGAGTAGGCGATTTGGAAAATGAAGAACTTCAAAAATTGTCATTCAATGGATTCCTATAGACACAGCCAATGCCAAGCACTACTGCACGGGAATGGTCGAGAGTTATTACAGCTATGCAAAAATCTCCGAGTCTTCATTATGAATGGCAGACTAGGTAAAGACGCAGCAATAGGCAAAGTGACATAAACTGCACACTTCACATAGTTATTACCTGAAGAGACCTCAACGACAACGACAACAACAACAGCAACAGCAACAGCAACAGCAACAGCAACAGCAACAGCAACAGCAACAACAACAACAACAATAATAATAATAATAAATAATATCAGCCGAACAACAACAACAACAACAACAACAACAACAACAACAACAACAACAACAACAACAAACGAATTCGCTGGGCTGCAAATAAAAAAGAAATGTTTGTGCAAAACTCAAAGATCGATATGCTTAAGGAAATTAAGCCACAAATAAGTCAGATAGAATCCACTGACCAAGAAGATATTAACGTAATAATGAATAAGCGAGCTGTTTATTGAAAGTGTACAAAAGACATTTGGCAAGAAAAACGTCTACCAAGGCAGATATATTCTCAACAAAACTGAAAAAACTATCAAAGATTTAAAGCAGCTAGCAACCAATACAAATGAGCAGTTTGTCAGTACTCACAAGACATGCAACACCAATTACACACAAATCTACGCAACCTACACAAAACTGACACAAAAACCTTCTGGAAGTTAATTAAAAGTAAACACAAGAAACTCGATGATACGCAAATTGAGAATGATAAGCTCTGAAAATTATAAGTCAGTCAATGAGCCTACAGACAGACAATATAAGCTCCGAAATTGAAATTCGTGACTGTAGGGAATTTGATGTACCTATAACATCATATGCATATATCATTTAATACAATTGTTATCCATGTTGGTAGCAATGATATTGGAAGGCGGAAAGTATGCCGTATGATTAATGACTATGACTCACTAATAGAGAACATCATGTGTATCATCTCTGCTGCCACGCCCAAACAACACATGAGAACAACACTGTGCATGAATTCAATGATATATTAGCATATCCTGCATCATGGCATAATGTAGTCTTTATAGATTGCACTGAATTGGAACTAACCCAGTCAATATTTTTCAGAACTAAGAAGACAACGTCAAAGAACAATGCATTAAACCTTCAACTATCTGCTTCTGAAGTATTCAAACCATTAACGCTAAGTAATCGATATAACAATTTATTAGATGAATACATAGCTCCAAATAACCTTATTGAAATCAATCCTGCCCATGAAGTACCCACTACTGCATGCATGAGCAAAACTAAAAGGAAAATACCTACTGGACATGCTCAAGGCAAAAATTTACATATGACCCGTTCAGCCAGATCCTGTAAAGACTTCATAGGAAGAGAAAATTGCACTACAACTGGACCAATTTTTGACCATTGACAATCTGATAATAATCTAAATAATAACAAACATGGTTCAATCAAACATGATCACCGGAACATGTCTAAACCAATCGAACAAATATGTATGTATACCAATGCTAATAACTTAATAAACATAAAGGCAGATTTTGAAGCGATAGTGCATAGCGTCCATCCAACACTTAATGTAATCACTGCGATTTTCCCGAAAAACAAAGCTGTAAGTAACAATATAAATCTATGTGAATTACAGCTTGATGAATACAACCTGGAAATCAATAATAAGCCCAAAAGAGGAGTTGCCATATATACTCATGATACAATAAATGTCCAATATTGTGATATAATAAATAATTGACAAATCTTTCTGGTGTTCCTGGACGACTAAACAAAAAGAAAATATATTGGTTGGGTATATATACAGACGTCCTTCTTCAGATATATCAAACAGTAATTGCTTATTAAATCAGCTGAATGCTATAGGTAATAATACAGCAGACCACATTTTAATAACAGGGGATTTTAATTTCCCAACCATTAGCTTGACCACTGGACTTGCAGACAGTACTGATGGGGACACATTTCTTTCAGCTATAAGAAATAATTTCTTTCAACAACTAGTCACTAAGGCAACACGTCACAGAATAAACCAAATCTCCAACATATTAGATGTTGTACTAACTAACAATACTAATGCTGTCTATGAAATAATCCACCTTCCTCCTTTAGGCAAGATTGATCATGCCATTTTGCAAATCTCATTGCACCCCGATTTATCAGGGATAGCAACCAAGAAAATAGTTAAACCTAAATTGTTGTTGAATAAATGGATGTATGGAGAAATACGTAACAAATTAGAGAGTGCTACCTGGCAGTATTTGTATGAACTCGATACAAGAGAAGCATGGAACCACCAAGTAGCTTGAAAAATCAATACATTCCAATATCTGATAAACGTAGTAGGAAAAGATTGTGTGGCTTAATCACAGTGCATCTCAATTGCTCATAAATAAAAATAGGGCATATAAAAATACAAGAAAACAAAGACGCCGAGTGATTATGCCCTCTACCAAAACAGCACGAGCTAAAGCAACATGCTGTATCAGAGAAGCAAAGCTATCTTTTGGACAAAGAGTAATTCAGAATTAAAACTAATGTAAAACTAATCCCAAATCATGATGGAATTATGTTAAAAGTAAAACTACACTCAGGGAATCAATGACCAGTTTGAAAGACCACATGAATGGTTCAATATACACAAGTGACAAATACAAATCTGATATTCTAAATAACTTCTTTGCCAGTGTATTTACGACCGAAAACTTAGACTCTGTTCCAAAAAATGCATTGTCTATGGGGATCCCAGTGAGAATTTTTTGTACAGAGAATTACTCAGAATATCATTTGGGCAGGAGTGTGGAAAATAATATATCGTGAGATGTTCAGTGTCATAAATCGCTACAGAAACCTCAGTGAAGTTGACACAGACAATTATGAACTTAGAATGAACCACGAGTTCACTAAGGCTGGGACAGAAACAACTGAATATAAGATCTGTAGCATGCCAGATTTTACATAATCTTGTGAGGATTCATTCAGCAATTCTTCAACATCGGTGCTTCGTAATATCACAACACAGGAGATCATGATGGAAGATATACACAAAGATTTTAAATAAAGAGGATCTGGCCTCTGTACTGTTCACAGAAAGGACACCATGGTAACTCAATGCAAACCTAATAGCACTTACTTATTTTTACCATAAATTTGTGGATATTGAAGAAAGAAGCCTGAAATAAGTGTCAAAATTATTGTTCTACTTTATGGAAGTTCGGCATTGTTCTTGGCTTCTGTTTCATTCATTAACCATTTTTATGCTTTTCATATCAACTATGAAAATCTGTATTATTGGCAATTAATTCAAATACTAACATAAAACATTAATTGCAATGGAAAAAAGTTAAATTATTAAGTTGGTATGTATTACACCACTATTTGCAAACCAAACCCTAACAACAAAGTCATTATATAGATACTGTTTCAAATTTGGTTGTACATTTGTTATTTTATAGTTATTTACCACTGTAATTTCAGAATTTGAAACGATGTTCATGATTCATTTCAAATGCTATCTGGAGTATGATTTGGGAACAATGTTGTAGTAAACCATTGCTGCCAGTAACAGCAAGACCTTCAGCAACATAGTTTCGAAAGTGTAGCTGAGATTTATTCTATTGACTCTTTTGCAATTAATCTTATGAAAATCAGCTTGAAAAGGATTAATGACACTTGTCCATCACAATTGTCCCAAAGTAGGCCTTCACTAAAATATTACATATATCATGCAACCAGACATGCTGACCGCACTTATCATTATATCATTTCTAAGGTATCATTGATGTGTTAAAATCTTTGATTCAGACAATATTGAATACTTTCTTGATACAGTACTGATGATATGAAGTATACGCAAAATACTGATTTTCTGATTATCCTATGCTGCACACCAATTACCGGTACCTTTGTAATGTGTTACATCAGAGTTTAAATAACTGCACATGCACATCTAAATGGAAAATCTCAAGAAATCACACGGTCAAACCTGTATTTAGCACACACATTATGATCCATGGCTCTAAAGACAGGCGGAAGGCCAGTACCAGTTGAAATGGGCATCAAATTAAAACAAATCAAATCTGTTGATTATTCTTGCAAAGTGGATAAAAGTTGATACTCAAGAACACCGATCAAATGGACACATTGTTGTATGTGGAATGGCAGATGATGAACCAATGATGCACCATTCAGATAAAGACTCAATCGTTCTTCACCAACCAGATCTTGACCGCGATGCTGGAGAGCGTGATATCAGCTTGATACCACGTATCAACTAAGTGAGGCTGAAACTAACTGAATCATTGTGCTCTTTAGCGACACTGGTGTGTTGATGTTGTATCTTCATCTCTGGGATATACTGCTTTGGTATGGCCTCAATGAACTCTGGATGGGAGGCGGCATCAATTGACTAGATATATTCCACTACACATATTAGCATTCAAAACGTGAGAGATAAACCAGCCAGCTCTCCATACTATAACCCGTTATGATATTACAAGTAAGTTTGGCACCAAAGCAGCAGCAGCAGCAGCAGCAGCAGCAGCAGCAGCAGCAGCAGCAGCAGCAGCTCTCAAATGTAATGCAGCACATTATCTGGAAGAGCTTGGTAAGGACTGGTCTAATGACGACATCGGGCAAATAATCACAAAGGTTGAGGAGTACTTGGTTCAAATTCTGAAACGTGCTACTACTATTGATGATTTTAGGTACTGGAAAATTATTACCATCAGAAAGCAATAACTCTGGGACAGTTACCGCATATTAGTCAGTCTACGAGGCATTACATTTTCAGGGCATTTTACCCTACACACGTTATGCTAAATTGTCTGCGCACCGAGTCAATTTGTCCTTTTTGTTTTGATTTGAATATTATGACATACCTTTACGGCCCTCACTGTACGAGCTGATTATTCCAGATGACCGTGGCCAAAATTATACATGTGTCAAATGTCCGACATCAACCTGCGAATTTAGAAGGAACCAAGAAAGAAGTACACTGTTGTACGTTTTGCTGGTGCCAGAGCTTTCACAGAGCTGACAAAAACATGGACTGTAGGAACCCCTATAATGAACTATAGTAGTGAATTATGGTGACACCAAGTAGCGAGTCGACGGAATGATGTTAATCAAGAGTGTATACATTTTAGCAAATTAGTTGCATAATGTCAAACCTGGCTTTAACAGCTCTGCTTTTGTTATCTACAGAAGGTGATTGCTCAAATCGGTTGGTCATAAGACCATCAATCTTAAAGAAACACAATCTTTCTACACCACAAATCCACTTACCACAGACAATTAATTGTGTTACGCATCCCATTTATTCAATATGTTTATTTCAATAAGTTTTGTGTGAATTCGTTGTAACATTTCCAAATCTTTGACAGATCCTAGATGTCAAATACAAAGTCTATCCTGGAAGAATTCTTCACTATGCTTGAAAAAGTAATGACAGATGTCGCCAAATGATTTCATTTGCATTCTTCTGTTGTGTGCGATTAGAACTACTAACATGACTAAGTAGGATGTTCTACTATGATTCTACTGTACTGGCAGAGTCTAGGACAGCTGTTCTTGGGTTTGGTCATGAGATTATCCTCATCAAAAAGGTAGGATAACTGTACTAGATCATGATTTAACAAATCTTTAAAATATATATTTGCGCTCTTGCGATGCCTAGCACGTTCTGAGTTCAGGCAAATTCCATTTTCTGCTCTATAGAGATCAGATTTGTCTAACACTAAGGAGCTCTTTGTGTATATCTTCCGTAATGATCACCTGTTTTGTGATAATATGAAGTACCGATGTTGAAGTAATGCTGAATGGATCTTCACAAGCTTCTATAAAATCGAGTATTTTACAGATCCTATATTCAGTTGCGTCTGTCCTAGCTTTAGTGAGCACACGGTTCATTCTAAATTCATAGTCGTTTTCCACTCTTCCATGGAAGTTTTCTTGTGAAAGTTACAAATAATCCCACCACTGCTTTCTGTGAGCCGTTTATAGGCTGTTCCAGACACATTGTTGAAGAATGAACGCCACCACCCACTTCACTCCATTGTAAAGAAATCACATAAAATATGTTGTGACAATACGTAATGACATTCATTCCATGGTAGTAACAAATGCATAATTTGTGGCTAAATGGAAATATATGATATGGACCATGGAGTCAGGTTATACACCTGACATCATGACATATTTTGCACAAGCCTCATAGGCCTATGGGTTATATCCGCAGATGAAGTGGTTCTCTGAAAATATAGCTAATGGAATTTATATATATCTCATATTCCTGGTGAATAAATTGACGAATTCATACCAAACATGGAAGAGAAAATGAACAAAATGAACAAACAGCAATTTTTGTCACGTAGAGTGATCAAACCCGATCATTTTGACATTTGTTTCATGTTGCTACCCCCAAACTCGTGAAATTATGATAAAATTAGGCGCAGAGGTAATCGCTATTAGTTTTGCATTGGGTTACCATGGAAACGGGCAATTATCTCGCTTAGTGTCGGGTTACCAAAATTCTACTCTCGAGTTTATATCATCTAACATGATGCCAAAATGATATTCTGAAGTGTAATTCTCTGTACAAAAAATTCACACAGGAACCCCCCCCCCCCATAGACAATGGACTGAATGGAAATTGTACTTGTAGACCAAGTATTCCTGGATCGTTATATTTAGCGAGAGCAAAGACGCTTCCTCATCATTGCTTACTTATAGCATCGTAAACAAGATCTTTGTCTCCCATATCAATTTTGATCTCCACCGCGTATAAACAATTGTAAATAGGTATCTTAAAGCCCGTTTCAGTCATCATAGCGCACTTATTGTTTATACGCGGCGGTGATCAAAATTGGTATGGGAGACAAAGACCTTGTGCGCGATGCTATTATTAGTTATGAATTGTGGATATATATATATATATATATCTCCTCGATTTCATATATTGCAAAGGAAAACTCAACTTATCTTATACTAACCATCACGCTGATCATCCCAGTAAAACGTATTCGGTTCGTAAAACGGGATTTGGTTTACATTGAGATTCGATACATCGCAACAGCTGTGATTAGGTAAGTAAAGTTAACTATCTTCCCTTATGCAGGTTGAAAACTTCAGCTTAGACTAAGCAAATATGAAACAGAATGTATCCTTTCTATTGTGTTTGAATTTTAGCTTCAAAGGTGTTGTGGTCGTGATTTGATTTCGAAAGTAGTGAAGATTTCTCGCAGTTTTTTACTTTCGCTTCAAATATCTTTCAAGATATGTCATCAAGCACATATAGTTCGATCTGTTCACTACACACATAGGGTATATACCACACCTCTGGCTTCTCTATAATATATCGAAAATCGCATATGAATGTGATAACTATAGAGAAAATTAGTAAAATGGGATTCGGTTAACATTTGTAGAAAATAAAACGGGATTCGGTAATGAGTAAAACGGGATCTGCCTTTGCGTTTGGTAGGGAAAATCGGCTTTTCTCGTTTTGTATATTATATGATATAATGAATGCTAAAACAGATTGTTTAATAGTTTGCGGATTAGCAAAACGTTTTGGATTGTTTTATCTATGGAACGCAAGGCTGGTGTACAGTAAAACGGGACTGTGTTTTAAAATTAATGTTTTTCGAGGATGTGCTAGCTGTGCCTGTTAAATACCGTCGATTACATAAGTATCTATCATTAGCAAAATATAAATCGGAACCGAAAGTTAATGCGGAAATACAAGTGCTGCCGCTGATATTAACGTCATGTGACGCGCCTATGGATTCCCCTTTTCCGTTTCCGTTTTTCATCATTAAAGGGTTAATTGATTTAAGTAAAGTTTTGAGCAGTTTGAGGCGATGTTGACACAAGAAGGGTTAAAGAGTGGTCTAGCGACATGTGCAGGGTTTCCCAGCTCGCATCTATATAGATTGCTATTAGAATTATCTAGCTGTATGTATAAACATCGAATCACTCCAGGAAAGTTAAGTTCAACATGTATGAAAGCATCACACTAAATGACAATTGATTGACTCGATGCAGATTGATACACGCTAAGTTGATAGCTGACAGCATGCGTTCATCTCCAATAGCAATTATGCCATCAGAATCACGTCTTAATACGGATATATGTATGAAACTTAGTTCAATGCAGCTCAAATTGACACCTCCATATTTAAAAAACCCGTTTTTACTGAATGCCGTTGTTACCCAAAGTAGCAGTACCTTTCAGTGGAATTGTTCTTAAAGCGTGATTCGGTGCATATCGTTATAAAACCAGGATGCACTTGAACTATCCTAATTTAAGGAACTCAGTCAACAACCAGTGAACCGCCATTTACACAAGTATGGCCTATATTATATTATGCCATAATTACCTGCATACCAATTAATAGCGACGCATATTCATTGCAATTTATACATTACCTATGCAGCAAAAGTTAGTAGAATGGACCTTTCCATTTTTAGCTATGCCCCGCCCATCACTAGCTAAGCTCCACCCACACCTCGCTGTGTTGGGATTGATTGATCCCCAAATGCCCTAGCCATCAATTTCCTGAAAACTATACAGGGAAGCTGTTGAATATTTTGTAACAGCGCCCAGTCAAATTAGTTTCAAAATATTCAACAGAATATTTATTAAATAGTAAAAGCAAACAATTTGTACAATAACGCATAGACCGTCTTCAAATATGAGTTCGTGACGTACTTATCGACGTCATTCATGACGTCATTCATTATGATGTCATTACACACATCACGCAGTTCATTATGACGTCATATGATGGGTGGGTACTCTGGAAAGGTGAATTTCTCTTTATTACTCAGATACCGACCTGTGTTTGCCTTTATAGTACGCGCCAACATGCTCTGCTTCCTCTTCTCTGTGTATAAAACGAGCATGGGTGTGAAGGAAGTCGGGAATGCGGGGTAGGGTGGGCGGAGGTGGGTGTTGATTTTACTCCTCACAAATGCGATTGAGTACACCACATTGCCATATCAATTCGATTTTACTTTATTCGCCTTCACATTTCTGCGAAAATGCTTTGCTGATCGTTCTGAACCCGTTAGGCAGGTGTGTAATATTAAGCTGAATACAACATGTATCTAGCGCAGAGTCCAGTCTTGCTAGAAAGGACATCTTATTGCCTGGGAAACCTAACACGGGATCATTATATGCATACGATCGATGAATACAAGGCAATTGAAAAAGGAAATATGTTTTATGGCGAAAACATACTTGATCCACAATAATATGCCTCAAGCTTCAGACAGTCTTTATATATAGGTTAGAACATAGTATCAGTAGCCTAATAATCAAGATTCATGTTGAAGATGATATTATTTATGCATTATGTCTAAAAGTACTAGGCTATGTAGAAGATTATCGTCGATTTCAATAAGTATATTCTTCAGACCAAGTCCAGTTACCTATGAAGTTTCAAAGCAATTCGATAAACGGTAATGGAGTTATCATCCGGAGACCACATTTCAAGATGGCTGGATCATCGTCGATTTCGATATGTGTCTTTTTCAGATCTATTCCAAACATCCTATGACGTCTCAAAGTGATCCAATAAACGGTAACTGAGCCATGATCTGGAAACCAATTGTCAAGATGACTGCGTGTGATTGATTGGTGGCCATCTTGGATATCGGATCATCGTCAATTTCGATAAGTTTCTTCCTCAGACCTCCTCGCTGGCAGCCACCTTGGGTTTCTTCTCCAGACCTAGTCCAAGCACCCTATGAAGTTTCAAAGCGATCTGATAAACCGTAATGGAACTATTACTTGGAACTCGATTTTCAGTCACTCCAGTTGTAAATTTACAAATATAGCCTTCTCTTGCTCATCAAATGGACATTCAAAAGCAAATTTTTTAAATTTTTTGGACCAAATGTAACCAGTAGTGGTGCCCTAGACAGTCACACAATTTGCCTGCCACGGCCCCCCCCCCCCACCGCCACCCCCACCCTATGGCAGACCCTGAGGTTTGTATTGCTATAATACAGCAAACAGTTACGTTAACGTTACCAACCACAATCCCTCCCATTTATGCTAAGTATGCAATTCACCTTTCCAGAGTATCCATCCATCATCTGACCCCATATGACGTCATAATCAGATCAGCGCGTGTATAATGACGTCATAATCATTATGTCACAAAGGGTTCCAAATAGACAGTCACCAAATCTCAAATACTCCGACACATTGTATGAATTGTATGTCTTTGTAATTGGTTGCTATTTAATAAACATGCTGTTGAATATTTTGAAACTAATTTGACTGGGCGCTGTTAGTCAGGGTGTTCAGAGATCGGTCGATCCCAACACGAGCGAAGTGTGGGTGGAGCTTAGCTAGAGATGGGCGGGGCATAGCTAAAACCGGAAAAGTACATTAGTGGACGTGCAATGTAAGAATAACTCTTCAAATACATGTTACTAAAAGGATATTTATCAAAATTGATGAACACATCTGTAATGGAACTATTTAATGGAACTAAAATATTTTTACCTGAATTGTGTGTTAAAAAGCTACACCCCGTTTCACTCTCGTGAACCGAATGCAGTTTTACTCAAAACCGCATACAGCTTTACGATGACCGACTCCCGTTTTACTCATTTTCGCTATAGCTGTCACATTCAAATGCGATTTTCGATATTTTATAGAGAACCCAAAGGTGTGGTATATACCCTAGAAGTGTGGTGAATAGATCGAACTATATGTGCGTGATGACATATCTTGAAAACAACCTTTTGATAGAAAGATATTTGAAGCGAAAGTAAAAAACTGAGCGAAATTTTCACTACTTTCGAAAAAAAATCATGACCATGAAGCTAAAATTCAAACACCACAGAAAGCATACATTCTATTTCATATTTACTTAGTCTAAGCTGAAGTTTTCAAACTGCATAAGGGAAAGTATTTATCTTTACTTACCTAATCACTGTACCGAATCCCGTTTTCCGAACCGAATGCGTTTTACTGGCATGATCAGCATGACCATTCAGGTGATAGGATTTGCCACCCTTAATCCATCCCTGACATTTGAGCTTTCTATTGAGCCGGCAGCGAAATATATTCAGGCTTTAGTAGCTAAATGTTGATAAATTTCTACAGGCTACGACGGCTGTCATGATTTACGTTTCAACCAATCAAAAAGAACAAACTAGCGCGTCTGCCTCAGTGTACTCGCTCAGTTGTAGAGGTAGCGGCTATAGTTTGGCAACGCGGTATAAAAGCAATCATACAGGTACGATGTTGGTTATTTTGAAACTAATTTAACTAGAAGTTGTTGCTGACATAGGCAGCAACAACTTCCAGTCAAATTAGTTTCAAAAATATTCAACAGGACGATTATTACATAATAAAGAAGGTAATCCATTGCCACGTCCATGCCACTATCCGCTATCGCTCGAGGAGACAAAATGGTGGCGCTCATTCTTCAACATTAACGCGATATTGCAAAGCAGATAATTGTGATACAGATAAGTAGAAGTGACAGGATATGAATCTATAAACCATAATCTATCATTACAATGCAACATTTGAGATGCGATTATCATCCCTTGGTATTGTTATCTGACAGTAATAGGTCTACCTATCAATTTGATTGCGTATTCAGTTAAACGATAAACATCCAGGATATTTAGCATTAAGCCAGTGGCAGACGATCCAACATGTATGATAATACATTTGAATGCTGTACATGTGCATCATACACGATCAAACAGCATCGGACATTGATGGATGAGGTTATCAACCAGTGATACTAACAAAACCACGTGATATAAAATCCGGTATATGATTGGCTGTTTCATCAAACATGTTTGACGTTGTCGGACGAAAGCTAACCATTGTCCGATTTTTTGCGTGTATGACACACGATCAAACATCGTCCGACTTTGTCGAATCATACATGTTGGATCGTCTATCATAGACTTTGGAATAGTCACTTCCATTAAATCCAGTCCTTGATATTCCAGTGTTTCAACTTCAAGGCAAGTCTCCAGGGAAGCTGCTAAATATATTAAAACCAATTCAACTAGAGCCCGTTGCTGGCATATGCAGCAACCGATTCTATTTAAATTAGTCTCAAAATATCCACGATAATATTCCTTGAGTCCTAAAGTATTTCTCATTTCGTGCAGGTGGCTCTGAAAAGTTTAAGCAATGGCTTCAATAACTGTGCCGAGCAACGTGGACAACATGACGTCACTCTATGCTGGATGGAAGATATATTACAGCAGTAATGACTATATCCATGAGTCGATTTTTAAGTTGTTGCCGGCCGCGTTCCTATCGTTGGGTGCTGTTATGAACATGCTTCTTCTCTACTATCTAATTGCTCTGAAGAAATACCGATCACCTGTGTTTATGTTAATCACGAGTTTAGCGATCACTGATTGGCTGACATGTGTAAGTCAGGTGGGGATGTCTACTATGGTCTCGCCACATATGACTGTTCCAGAGGCTGCTGCTCAGCCTGTCTGTAAGATCAACTCCTTTCTGTCTGGTTGGTCAGTTGTTGGGAGTGTCCACCATCTTGTACTCTTTGCTGGTATCAGGTTCTACCAGTTATGTTTCCCGCTAAAGGCGCGCGCCGTTGTCACCAGTAACTTCGTAATGCGGTGCTGTATTGGAGTGTGGGTTGTGTTTGGTCTAACATGGGTACCATTCCTCTATTACCAGCACGCGGAGTTGGGTCTCTACAATGGCGAGCCTAAGTTCATATGCACATTCACCGGGAATACAACTGTAAGAAGCTTGGCGTTTTTGATCTCGAATACTATATATCCAGGGGTCGCCATAGTTCTGCTTCATATTGCTAAATACATACGCATTTTGCAGGCGAAGAAGAATCGTGGTGTGCAACAGGAACGGAAAGAAAAAGACGTTCGGGCTGTTTTTATTGTAATAATTCTATTCTTTATCACATGGATACCAAACAATGCATACATCGCTATCAGACAGCCTAAACCAGGAGAAGGTTTACACCAAGATAAACTTTGGCTCATGTTTAACAATGTTCTCTGCAGTAACTCTGTTATCAACCCAGTAGTGTACTGTTTAGCTGCAGAGACAGTGAGAACTGACATTGCAACATATTTCTGTGCCAGACATATGAAGAAGAGATAGTGTATCAACGTCGATAGCTCATTTTGTGGAAAAGACCATTTCTAATTGAATGCATAATGTAAGAACGATTTGCCATCAACACCAGGCATATCTTGCCTCTATGGATTAAGGAGACGACTCACATAATAAAGCCGTTGTAGCCGGCTCGACCCTGTGATGTCCCTGCGCACCCGTTCCTTCCCATCGTCACACCCTGACCGTGCAGTGCGGACGCCCCCTGCCCCTCCCCCACAGCGGCGGCGCCCGTCAGACAGCATATGACTGATGCCGACGCCGACACCGGAGAGGCATCTTCCTCGCATGTCCATTGATGACGTAACTGATGACAACACATATATTTTTTATTTATTTAAATATATTTTTATTGTTCAAGAGACAATACGGATTGAGTCACAAGTTGTCTCCAACTTAGTTACGATTCGCTCCAAATACTATACAATAGGTTATAATAATGACGAAGATGCAGTTGACAAGAACTTATACAATAATAAATATAAGATTTAAATGAAAATTAATAAATTCATTAAAATAAGATTTGGAATTGTGTTCATATATACCTGTGTAATCTTGTACTTTTAAAGCGTCTTTTGTGTTTTCCCATGATTTTAATAGTTAGGTAGCGTGTAGCATTGGTGTGACCGTGCATGAATTTGTATGTAGATGTGCGCCTGTTTGCTTGTTTAAAACAATAAAGTACTTGTGATAATATCTACTAAGTATTCGCGTGTGTTATGAATTTGTGCTTGTCTGCATTCGTTCGTGTGTTCGTACGTGGTGCGTACGTGCGTGCGTGCGTGCGTGCGTGCGTGCGTGCGTGCGTGCGTGCGTGCGTGCGTGCGTGCGTGTGTGTCTGAGTATATTTACGCAATTTAAGCAATTGCATGCATGCTTGCCTGCTGATCTGTTCCAATATGAGTGTGTGTGTGTGTGTGTATACGTGTTCACGTCAACTCCTCTTAAAGGTGCATATTCACAACAAAATGCCCCAAGACAAGACTGTAGAAACCTAATACTTCTAGAGGCCTAAGTCCTGAACACAGGTGCAATGAAATGAAACAGATCCCGAATTATGACGCGTTCAAAAGCATAAGTCAATATAGTTTCTTGAGCTATGCAATTGAACCAGAGACACAAGTCCCAATTCAATTTCACAAAAAAACAAAAAAAACAACAGCACATTAGTTCATTTGAAATGAAAGCATCACATGTCAAGACCCATCCCGCCCCACCAAACCTAGACACACAATCCATGCCTCCAAAAGCTTACCACCCCAACAATTCCATCTCCAAGTATCCCGGTGCGAACATACACCTCGAAGTTTTCCTAGCTTTGATCAAACCTTTTGTTTACTGCGAATATATCCATGGGCATTTTGAAATATAAATATATTCAGGTTATTTTCGAGGTCAGCATGTCCGTTTAGCAGTATATTCACTGACAGATCGTGTGGAGAAAGAGGTCTTAGACCATTTAAGAGCTTGCGTCTTGAATTATTGTAATGATTACATATAAAGATGTAATGGTTGTTATCTTCTATATTGTCGCTGTGTGGACAGTTTTGGTTTGCTACTTTGTTAAAACGATATACGTGGACATTTAATTGCCTGCATCTGTTTCTAAGTTTGGTGTGGATTACATTTAGACGTCGTTCTCATTAAAAGTAGTATGCTGGAACTGGGGATCTGGGATTAAAGTTAATTTTTTATCTAAACAATGACAATGTTGTTGAATTCTGCGTATTGCCATCCAATTCGTTCCATAAATGAATCGTGCTTGGGAGGAATAACCGTTTAAATACTTCTAGGTTTGCTTGTTCCTCATGGAAATTGTTTCTATTACGTAAATTATAATTACTCACATAACCAACATGACGGGGTACTAATTCTTTAAGGTAGTTCGGGAACTCTTCATTTATTAGCTTGTATAGTTGTATAAGCTTTTTGTTTTTCCATCGTATTTTTAATTCCTCTAAGCCTGCCTCATCATACAGTGCTGAAAGTGGGGGTAAATCGAGTCAGTCCAGTTATAACATGGAATGCTTCCTGCTGGAAGTTCTCCAGCTGGTCAGAATCTCGTTCTGTACACCCGTCTCAGATCTCAGAACCATATTCTAAGAGCGGACGTAGATAACATGTATAAATATGTAAGAGCGTTTTGCGTGAAATAATATATTTTATTTTCTTAATAGATCCTAGAATTTTGTTTCCCTTAGATATTAGGCCTTGGATGTGGTTTGTCCATTTAAGATTTTGGGAAAATGTTATTTCTAAATATTTGTGTGTTTCGACAGAGGTCATCTGAGTGGTAATAATAGTTATGTTAGCTGCATTTTGATTTGGTTGGTTTTGCCAAATTATATTCACCGTCTTTGTTGGGTTAAAGTCGACGAGCCATGAGGCATATTTTTCATCAGCGTTAGTGATATGCCTAGTGAAACCGTATAACTGAGCTGATCTGGTTTGTGGGGTTATTTGAGATAAACGACCTATACGGGTGACGTTATTTTTCTGTTGTATATAATTTTCTTAAACTGTTTGATTTTATTCACGCAAGCCATTGCATTACATTTGGTAACTGATAAATATTACAAAATTGTGAATGTTGATTGTTCGGGGTGGGGTGGCCAGTGTGGTGGTGGTGATGGTGGTGGGGTGTTATCAGATGAACAGATATGAATATTTGGTACTTTGGTAACTGCGCGTGGTAATTAACTGGCATATGATAATTTTCTGTTTCATTTTCTTGATTTTTGGATGAAAATCCAATTCAGAACATGCTTTTTGATTTATTGTTATTTAAAGATAAAGTATGCTGCTCACCGCTAATTGCTAGAAGGCCTATGCATAGAAGTCCGATTTCTATTTTCCAAAAATGCCCACTGAGCTGGTTCCTTGCTTCTCCACTCTCTAACTCGAAGATGCCAGGCTGCTCCATCTTCCATCCAAAATGATTAAATGTAGCAACATATTTACCACTTCATAAAACTAGGCTTTTCTTTTAATTGACGCACTTATTTTGTTAGGAGACGTGATTGTGACGCCGACAAACACATTTTGCCTAGCTATGCATGAGCTATACAGGCCTACATTATTATGATATTAAAATGACCTCTGTTAATTATCCTGAAGCAATAATATTAGACAAATATTTGAAAATTTCAGTGACGATAGTTTTCTTCTGAGCCGCCATTTTACTTTGATTTTTGTAGCCACCATTATATGGGATTCTATTGTTCTCACTGCCGTGTCAAATCCAGTATAAAACCATTCCCGTAACGCTAATGATAGTCATTGTACTGTTGGCCTCCGAGTTGAGTGTGTCTCCCAGTATAGCGTGTAGTAAGCATATAATAGTTCGATTCTAAATGCATATTTCCTATTGTAAACGTGAAACTTGCTAAGATAGATATTTCTTTATAGCAATTTGACTGATAATTGTTGCTGCCTATAGCAGCAACAACTTTCCTTCAAATTATTTACAAAATAATCACCACAAAATGCAAGTTCTACTATCTAATGTTTTGAAAAGAATTTGACTGGAAATCGTTGCTACAACAACTTCTGACCAGACTGTTTTCAAAATAATCAGTAGGACTATCCATATAATAACACATATTGACGATTTTTCGAGGAATTCGATTAACGGTAATTGCTGACTAAATCAGAAACAACTTTATCAAATTATTCCAAGGATAAATCATTGCTAGGTTTTCAATGTGGATAGCTAACATATGCCCGTACAATTTGAAAGACCTGTGTCGTATACGTTATCATGATCAGACGTGAAATCTGTTCAAAACTGCTCAGTCCATAATGTAAGCATGTCACTGCATGGCAGTTCGTTCAGGTGCTTCAGATTCAGATTCAGATTCAGATTATTTTATTTACACCCCCAGGCCACATAATGGCATATGGGGAATATGAATTTACAGAAATTATAAATGTTATGGCGATCAGACATTATATATCAATTCATAATTACATATTTTGGTATTTATCTAGTTATATAACCACTGTTTGTGCTTTCGGTAGTAGCAGTAGTAGTAGTAGTAGTAGTAGTAGTAGTAGTAGTAGTGGTGGTAGTAGTAGTAGTAGTAGTAGTAGTAGTAGTAGTAGTAGTAGCAGCAGCAGCAGCAGCATCAATAGCACTAGCAGTAGCAGCAGCAGCAGCAGCAGTAGTCGTAGTAGTAGTAGTAGTAGTAGTAGTAGTAGTAGTAGTAGTAGTAGTAGTAGTAGTAGTAGTAGTAGTAGTAGTAGTAGTAGTAGTAACTTAGAATTATTATGAAAGCTACAGTTATTATTTACACGTACTTCATAATTAGTAATGACAAAATTATTACTGTTATTGTACCGCCATCTCAATAACAAAGTACTAAAATTATAGTGGTCATATTGTGGGGGCCATCAGGATTTAGATTATAATAAATATATAATAACTGATTATAAAAAATGTCAGATTGGTATTCTTAGAAATGGGTTATTGCTGTACATAAGGTAGTCATTTTTTAAACTAAAATGCTTCGCTGACCTATTCATCCATACAAATATATTTCATGGCGGATCTCTATTACGTTTATGGCACAGGCCTATTAGTCCAGTCAATATTAGAACAATTTTAAGTTCACCTGGGCAAAATTGCAACACAATTTCTGTCAGTAGATTCATGGCGAAGACGTGATGGCATATGACCAAATGAAATCTAGCCAATTCTGACGGTGGGAAATGTATAATTTTATTTGTTATAAACCGCACTCTGTTGCATCACGCGTATTACTGATTTCATGATAGCGTACATTTCGCTTATGGTCGTCACTTGAGAATTTAAAGCGCTTATTTTCCCTTTATTCTTCCCTATATCCTATTTTTAAACTGGCACGGTTATTTAGTGTTATGTTAGGCTAAATCTCTGCTTTAGGAACGTTCATTTGTCCAGCAGTTACTAAAATATCTGCGTGCAACTGGATTTAGAATTTTCTTCTTACGTCTTATTTGTAGCATAGACCCCGTCTGTCTAGTGTAGGAGAATTACAAACGGATACTTTAAAATGATGTACTGAGCTAAGATTTCTGTTATTTCCTCGTGTCATTTTGCTCTTCTAATACTCCGCCGTTAGTATGAGTATTGTGATAAGGTTATTAAATTAATTTTATAATATAGCAATCTATAATGGTATAAACTTAGCTGTGGTAGGTGATAATCCACCCACCTTTGGTATATTATTCGTTAATACATACAAGCCTCGTTTATACCTGAATACAATGTATTTACATATACCAAGGCACACATTTTTTCAAATAATGGTAGGCAACTTGGAGTGTACATGTGTGTGTCTGAATTAAATTTATTTTTCAGTTATGACATCTTAAATACATTTTATATCTAGCTTACATCTCCACCACTGTCTGAGTGCTGCACTCTACATATTATAATGTTCATGGGTTTTATTTGATTAAGCGGTCATGGACCTCGTCTCATGAACTAAAGCAGCACATCTACGACGACACAGAACAACATAATAAATAATTAGATGGCATAAACATCAAATCAAATTTGAACCTTGACCGTGTTTAATGTGCGTTTACATATCCTGATACACTGTCAATTAAATGTATTTGTACCAGAGTGGTATCTGTTGTTAATTCTAAGCACCGACAGACAATAATTTAACAATTCCTAGTGCTAAAAAATGCGTAACCAATTAGAGATCCGCCGTGAAATATATTTTCATGGATGAGTAGGTCAGCAAAGTACCTGCACGAGCTGTCATCCAGTGACATGTTTACCTACTGACTGAGCAGTTTTGAACCTATTTCATGTCTGAATTAATTTGCAAAACATAACCCCTGAAAGATGATATTTACTAATTGTCCGTGAGGAAAGTAGATCTGTTGTCAATTCTAGGCACTGAAGGACAGTAATTTACTAATTATGTCATGGTATGACATTTGTAAAATTCCATGCTTTCAATGATCAGGATTGGCAACATATCATCCAATGTTCAGAAGTAGTAACAAATCATGTTTCAGGGTAGAAATATAATTTTTCAGCAATACGAATTGGCAAATTATTGTCTTTCAGTGCTTAGAATTGACAACAGATTAGCTTTCCTCACTCACAATTGGTAAAAGTTATCATTCAGAGGTTAGGTTTGGTAAAAGGTAATCTATCATGGTATGCAACTTGTAAAATGCCATTTTGCAATGATCAGGCTTGGCAGAATGTCATCCTTCAATGCTTAGAAGTGATAAGAATTCATGTTTCAGGGTATAAATATCATTTTCAGCACTAAGATTTGGTAAATTGTCGTCTTTCAGTGCTTAGAAACGACAACAAATCAATTTTCCTCACTCACAATTGGTAAATGTCATCTCTCATGGGTTAAGTTCGGAAAAAGGTCATCTCTCATGGTATGATATTTGTGAAAGTCCATGTTTTCATTGATCAGGGTTGGCAACATATCATCCTTCAATGTTCAAAGGTGGTAGCAAATCATGTTTCAGGGTAGAAATAGCATTTTTCAGCACTAAGATTTGGTAAATTATTGTCTTTCAGTGCTTAGAAATGACAACAGATCAACTTTCCTTACTCACAATTGGTAAATGTCATCTATCAGGGGTCAGGTTTGGCAAAAGGTCATCTCTCTTAGTATGAAATTTATGCAAGTCCACACTTTTAATGAACAGACATGGCAACATATCATCCTTCAATGTTCAAAAGTGACAACAAATCATGTTTCATGGTAGAAATATCATTTTTAGCACTAAGAATCGGTAAATTATTGCCATTCAGTACTTAGAATAGACAACAAATCAACTTTCCTCACTCACAATTGGTAAATGTCATCTCTCAGTGGTTAGGTTCAGCAAAATGCCATCTCTCATGGTATGACATTTGTGAAGGTCCATGTTTTCAATGATCAGGTTTGGCAACAAATCATCTTTCGGTGTTCAAAAGTGTTAACAAATCATGTTTTGGGGAAGAAATGTTATTTTTCAGCACTAAGAATTGGCAAATTATTGTCTTTCAGTGTTTAGAATTGACAACAAATCAGCTTTCCTCACCCATAATTTGTAAAAATCATCAGTCAGTGGTTAGGTTTGGTAAAAGGTCATCTCTCATTGTATGCAAGTTGTAAAATGCCGTGTTGCAATGATCAGGATTGGCAACATATCATCCTTCAATGCTTAGAAGTGGTAAGAATTCATGTTTCAGGGTTGAAGTATCAGTTTTCAGCACTAATATTTGGTAAATTATTGTCTTTCAACGCTTAGAAATGACAACAGATCAACTTTCCTCACTCGCAATTCGTAAATGTCATCTTTCAAGGGTTAGGCTTGGAAAAAGGTCATCTCTCATTGTATGAAATTTGTAAAATCCCATGTTGGGAAAAAGGTAATCTCTCATGGTATGATATTTATGAAAGTCCACGCTTTCAATGATCCGGTTTGGCAACATATCATCCTTCACGGTTCAAAAGTAACAACAAATCATGTTTCAGGGTAGAAATATCATTTTTAGCGCTAAGCATTGGTAAATTATTGTCCTTCAGTGCTTAGAATTGACAACAAATCAACTTTCCTCACTCACGATTGGTAAATGTCATCTTTCATGGGTTAGGTTTGACAAAAGGCCATCTCTCATTGTATGAAATTTGTAAAATCCCATGTTGCAATGATCAGGTTTGGCAATTTATCATTCTTGAATGTTCAGAATTTGTAGCAAACCATGTTTCAGGGTAGAAATATCATTTTCAGCACTAAGAATTGGCAAATTATTGTCTTTCAATGCTTAGAATCGACAACAGATCAACTTTCCTCACTCACAATTGGTAAATGTCATCTTTCAGGGGTTAGGCTTGATTAAAGGCCATCTCTCATGGTATGAAACTTGTTTCAATGATCAGGATTGTCAACATATCATCCTTCAAAGTTCAGAAGTGGTAAAATTTCAACGCACATTAAATACTGTCGTGGTTCAAATTTGATTTGATTGTTATGCCATCCGCCATTTGATTATGTTGTTCTGTGTGATCGCAGATGTGCTGTATTAGTTCATGAGAAGGGGTCCATCGCCGCTTAATCAAATAAATCCCATGAACATTATAAAATGCAGAGTATAGCACTGAGACAGTGGCAGTGATGGTGTTTGTTTTTGTAGCTTTCACACGAGCTAAAGAGCAGCTAAGCTAGATATAAAATTTATTGCTAAAGATGCCATGATTGAAAAATAGATTTAATTCAGGCACACACATGTACACTCCAATTTGCCTACACTTATTTGATAAAAGGTATGTCTTGGTATATGTAAAAACATTGCATCAAGGCAAAACTGAAGGTTGTATGTATCAATGAATAATATACTATATTATAATGTAATATAATAACTTGATCACGATACTCATACTAACGGCGGAATATCAGAAGAGGAAAACGACACAAGGAAATGACAGAAATGTTAGCTCAGTATATCATTTTAACGTATCCACTTGTGATTCTCCTCGATCAGATAGACAGGGGCCACACTACAAATAACACGTAAGAAGAAAAAATCGAAATCCGGTTGCACGGCGGATATGTTAGTAACAGCTGTACAAATGAACGTTCATAAAGCATAGATTTGCACCTAACATAACACTAAATAACTTTAACAGTTTAAAAATAGGCTATAGGGAAGAATAAATGGAAAATTAGCGATTTAAATTCTCAAGTAACGACTGTAAGGGAAATGTATGCTCTCATCAAATCAGTAATATGCGCGGCGCGAAAGAGTGCGGTTTATAACACATAAAATTATATATTTCCCACCATCAGAATTGGCTAGATTTTTCTTTGTTCATATGCCATTACCTCTTCGCCATAAATCTCCTGACAGAAATTCTATTGCAATTTTGCCGAGTTTTTTTAGATTGACTGGACTATAGCCAATTGAACAACCAGGTATTTGCTAACAATTCAATTGAATTGAAAACGTTGTTGCTGCCTAACGTCCACCGCACATTGCGCCGACATGACCCTAAAGGCGATGTAATTTTATATTATCAGTTAGTCGTCGCTACAGCACGCTTCCGAAACTGATGGCGATGTGATACAAAAACGCCAGACGTTGTTACTCTCCTCCAGTCGGCTGTTTTTAAACATGCTTGAAAAACCTTCCTGTCAGTAACGGGTCGCCAGCGATCAACTGACAAGTCACTATTCATAATTAATCCACATGTCAGGTACATGTACCCCGTGCCATTGTAAGCACATCTTCCGAAATGTCTTTTATTTAATGATATGAGAGAGAGAGAGAGAGAGAGAGAGAGAGAGAGAGAGAGAGAGAGAGAGAGAGAGAGAGAGGTGTCCAATAAAATCATATGGCCGAGTGTAAAGGAAAAGGCCTTAATTCAAGCATGGCAATCACAGCATTGCTTCTATGACGTCACTGGGAGAGATGTTTTATAAGTAAATATAAATAGTACCATGTATGTGGCATACACGTGCGCCGAGTCACATGCTATACACGTGGGGTGATCAAATATAAACATGCCATCTTGCGTCGTCAACATGTACTATCTGGTTCATTCAGTGTGCTTGAAACCCAGACACAACACCGATCGACTAAACCAGTAAGAGACTTGTCGCCATAACTTGTCGCTTTCTATCGTGGCGCCATCTTTTCGTGTCGGCGCAATGTTGCGCTAGGCTTTAGTAGGCAATGACTGTCAATGGAATTGCTAGGAATATCTTCAGAATGAGTTACTACATTGAAAATCTTGCTGATTATTTTGAGAACAATTTGGTTGAAAGTTTTTGCATTAATGCTTTTCAGTCAAATCGTTTTCATAACGCTAGCTAGTATTTTCACCAACAACAATTATCAGTCAATCTGTTATAAAAATATCTAGGCTAGCACGTTTCACATCTACCATAGAAAATACACAATTAGAATTCAACTACTATATTCTTACTAGACGTTATACAGGTAAATCAACTCACCTCAGAGGCCAACAGTACAATAACTAGCATTAACATTACGGGAATGGTTTTATACTGGACGTTGCGCGACAGCGAGAACAATAGAATAGCAAATAATTGTGGCTACAAATATTAAAGCAAAATGGCAGCTCAAAAGAAGACAAACTTTAATTTCAGTCAGTTTGTTTCAAAATATTTAGCAGGCCCAGAGATATTACCTTTGGAATGTCGTTTGCAAAAATTTAGCAGTCAAACTGTTAAGCAATGGACATTTCCCGTTTATCCATCCAACATTTGACGTCATAATCATCTATGTGACTTGTAGGATGACGTCATAATCAATGGCGTCATCAGTGACGTAATTAACCGCGTCACGAACGCATAATTGTTGACGGACTAAAGCGTTGTTGTACAAATTGTATGTCTTTACTATTTAATAAACACACTGTTGAATATTTTGAAACTAATTTGACTGGGCGCTGCTGCATTTGAAACATTTCACAGCTTACCTGTATAGTTTTCGAGAAATTGATAGTCAGGGAGTTCTGGCATCGATTGATGCCAACACGGCAAAGTATGGATGGAGCCTAGCTAAAGATGGGACGGACAAAGCTAAAACTGGAAAGGTCAATTGAACCTGAAATGTAGGAGTCGAGAATTCATTTAGAATTTTATTTAAAAAATTATGTTGAATATTATGAAACTAATTTGAATGTGAGTTGCTGCTGTCTATAGTAATGTTCTTGTTTGCATAAAAAATCCAATGTGCAAAATAGTGTGCGTAAATTTATTTCACATCGTTTTAGAAACTAAAATAAATAAATAAATAAACGTTTTCTCATTATACACAGGTTTTTTCCCGGAATACTCAATCCATTAAAGGAGAACTAACACCATCTTATAATAACGATTCAGCTTTGCATTCCATAGGGAAAACGCCCCACCCCCCTCTGCGCGTGCAAAATCAGCTATTCTCGTTGTGTATATTATATCATATAATTAATGAGAAAACAGCAGATTGTCAATAGTCTGCGGATTAGCAAAACGTTTTGGATTGTTTTCCCTATGGAACGCAAGGCTGATGATCTAGCATGCCACTTATAAACTATGCATGGAATTTAAAGCTTTTTATCATGCCCCTAAAGAAAGATATTCAGACCTTAGTAGCTAAATGTTGATACAATACTACAGCCTATAATGGCTGTCATGATTTACTTTTCAACCAATGGGGAAAAAATCGACCGTGTCTGCCTTGGTATATACGCTCAGTCATAGAGGTACCAGCTATAGTTTGGCAACGTGGTATAAAAGCAACCATACAGGTAAGCTGTTGCATATTTTGAAACTAATTTGACCACAACAACTTCCAGTCAAATTAGTTTCAAAACGTTCAACAAGATGGTTATTACATAGGCGTTTTCATGACATCACACACTATCACTTGACGAGACAAAATGGTGGCGCTCACTCAGAGCTCCAGATAAGAATTAGTCCTTTGAGTGTTTTATTCACAGGGGACGATTATAATTGAGTATTCTTCATATTAATTGGGTATTTCAAAATACCTTTACTCATAGGAAGTGGCAGGAATTGAGTATTTGAGGCCCACTTAGACATGAAAAAACTTTTTGACTCAGTATAGTCTATTAATCTCTAGTAATACACATTTTTCTAACTTCAAAAATGACTTACACGTATGATTATAACCTTTTGACATGTACATTATTTACATAATTACATGTATGTACACGTAGACATCTTAGACAAGTAGACAGTCTAATTGTGGGAGAGCTGCGGTGCTGGAGCGGACTTCATAGAACCACAAGCCAGTACATGTAGGCCATATGACCCAGCAATGAGTGACCATGTGAAAACAATGTATTATATATGTTTCAATTGTGAGTTGAGACTGCTCTCAGTCTGATTAAGGCGTTAGTCTATCAAAATCACTTGACCCACTCTACATCTACATCAGAGACAGCCTGAGAGAGTATGACAAAATCAAATCATTTGCTATTATCATACATTCATACTGTCTCTGATATAAATGTAGAATGGGTTAAGTGATTCAAATCATGCATGCTGTTTTACATGTATGATCAACATGATGTATACATGGAATCCACAGTTGACTGATGAAATTAATGAAAAATTAGGCAACTGTGCCAGTCTGTAACAACTGGCAATCCTTGTTTTGTTTTCTTTACTGCATTAAAAGATGTTCCTAGCAGAGTGCCACTGCGTGACATTAATGACAATTGACAAACTAATTTTCTCACTTCCATTTTCCCCGACATTTATGGTTTAATGCCTATATTCCAGTCAAAGATTTAGGCCATAGGCCGGTGCTATAGCAGGGTTCTGCCAAGAAATTCATTTAGTGGGGTCCAATGGCCCATCACTTGTGAAAGATAGGGGTTATTTTCTGAATCTTATGGGTAAAATGTATATCAGCCAGTATGATCCCCAAACAACAGCCAACACCCCCTCCCCCACCCACCTCCCAAAGCATGCACCCAATGCAAAACAAACAAATGAATATTCTTACATTGTTGTGTTTTACTTAGTTGAACAACCCAGCCCAACCCACCACCACCACCCTGTAAACCTTCAACTTATTCGCGATTTTTAAATTTTCTCTTAAAAATGTCCTTTTGCAGACCTAAAGATGATTATTTTTCAAAATTTACCAATGGAATGACAGGCTCATTATGACTGGAAGACCTACAGCTCCCAGCAATATATTTTCAAAATATTCAAGACAATATGCTTTAATTTGTAAAGAATTACACCTGTATCAAAGAAGCAGCATCATAATGACCCCCAAAACAAGTGTCTACTATACACACCCAGGTTTGACTGTGTATTGAATAGCGTACCGACGACGTGGTAGGGGATTTCCCAGTAATGAGGAAGACGGTAGCAGCAATTTCCAGGAACTAGGAGAGCTATATTTAGACAAGCGGCTACAATCATGACAATGTATCATATTTTGGTGAGAAATAACTCCACTAAAGGGATGCTGTTAAATATTTTGGAAACTATTTAACATAATGTTGATGCTGCCTTAGGCTGCAATAACCTTCTGTTAGATATTTATTAATATGCAATGCTGATAGTTATACTGTCATGATTGTAGTGGCCCTGTTGCAAGCTATCTAAGGTGCATATGTGAGAGTGTTCACATATTTTGTAACGTATAGAATATACAAATTTGTGTTATACTCGTTCGGGTGCCGTCTCCGCTACATGATTATTTGTTATTTCTAACGTCACACCATGGAAGAAAACGCACATTTTTGTACTGAAAATTTCTGCTGTTTTATCAAGCTTATGCCCATGTGATGTGAGTAATCCCGTGTTAATTATTATCTAAGGGAACTAGAATGCATATACTATTAATCCGCACACACATTAAGCAAAAGTATTGCACAAGTGAGCTGAATTTCCCATGTTTTTGTTGCGAAAACTGGTAACATGTCATATACGAAGCATTCGTAGTGTTAATTATTATTGAAATTGATGTTGTCGCATCAGGACTTCAATCTGTGGACACATCTGTGCATGATTTAGCCATTGACAGCTGGCTAAATAGCCTAAATTTCGTAATTTTAATCGTAACGAAAATTGGTAATTTTTCATGAACACGGCTGATTTAAGGTGTTAACTATGATTAAAAATGTTGTTTCTCATCATAACTATGGCCTGTGAATACCTTTTGTCTTAATTCCTAGTCTAAATGTTGATACTTATAGCTTAACGTTTGTTATAAAAAATGCACCTTGTGGTATACCTTGATTTCTAAGACTTTGTACTTTCTTTTCCTGACTAAATGGTGGATGCTTTTGATGTTTTGGAAGTGTTGTCACTGGAATGACTGGCCCAGTTGTGGGACCATACATTCTGATGAGGAAGTTCCAAAATATTCTCATTTGTCTTTGCAAATGACCAATTCCCTATAGAACATCCTATTTTGACTGGAATAGGGAATGAAAAAGGTTAAAGCTTAATGTATATTGTGAACCAAAATATTGAATTAAATGTGTATTTCTTAATTATGTAACGCATGTATAATTGGTAGTTTGCAAGCACTTCCATTGTGTTAATTTGGCAGTGCTGAGTGAAGTACGTTATCCTCTGTCTCTTGCTGAGTGACCCGTGTGAGTCGGATGGCCTGTATGAGCCTGTGTTAACTCTCGTCTTCCGTGTCCAAGTCAGTCGGCTGTGTCTATGCAGATGCTGGTGAGATGTGGTTGTCATCATGTGATTAAGCTTGGTACAATGCGGGGTGAGTGGGTTTGGCTTTATTTTGTAACGTGTCGGATGGTAACTAGATTTTGCAGTGTAGATTTTGTAACATTTAATATTCTGATATGAAACCTTTTATTCTTCATAGTAGTGAATTCTATCCGTGCACGTTTGAACATGGTAATAATCATGGTACTGGTCATTTCGTGTCCGGGTATAATAATCATGTTATGATAATTTGAAACTGGTTTGGATGTAATTTACCGGTACTCTTGCCCAATTATGGCTTGAATATGGTTGAAATAACGTCTTTGATAACCACAATGTTACAAACCTCTATATAAGTATGTATTCATGCCACAATCATAATGTATATCTTAATTACGTCGATATTCTTATAATTGTTATTTTAGTACAGTTAGTGTTTTACTGTTTAATATAAAAATGGCAGATAGAGAGTTATATCTCGTGAGTGTTCTTAAAAATTGCTGAGATAGAGTCATCTCCCTTGACTGTTTCTTTAAAGCTTAATTACACACGCATTCACACACACATGCACACAGACATGCCTGCACATTTTTTGATAAGTACGCGTGGTGCTAAGCGCTTGTACACACATTTGCATGCACGCACGTACCCATGTAGTTATACATAAACACCTATGCACGCACATGCACTCCTGCACACACACACACACACACACACACACACACACACACACACACCACACACACACACACACACACACACACACACACACACACACATGTTTATTGATGTATTCCATATAGATACCATATTATTGCGGAGAAATTGGACATATGTTGTTGTTGCGAGGTCACCAGTTAATTAATGTGGTACAGTGATTTATTTACCCCACACAGCTACATGGTTAATAATGCTTTCATGTAATAAGTTTACATTGCCATGCTGTATAATTACAATGATTTTAAGGCGGTATATTGTACTGTGGTATACGTCAGACATACGGTTAGGTGTATGGGCCGACGTACAGTTAGAATCACAACACTGATTTGATCTGACAGAACTCGCTCTACTCAATACAGAACCGTATGATCATGCCAGTTCGTCGTTGAGTTATTAATTTGATGGCTCAACATGTATGGTCCCTGTTCCACCCTCACACATAGATCTATCGAATTGTTATTCTCTACAAATTTATTGTTTTCAAATGTGAAAGCATATTCTCATTATAAGTTGAGATTCTTCTTTATTATATCTAATGATTAGCAGTTCACGGCGAAACGAAACGAGCGTATGCTCATTGCGGGGCCCATTGCCGATCTTTAATAACACGAAAATAGGACACATTTCCCCGGTTCAAATTATTTCCATCTTACAACTATGCTTAATGTGTACTAATTGTCCATCTTCGCGGGAGTGAAATTATTAAGCGGATCTGTATTAAATATTGCTATGCTGTAATAATCTTTGTTCTTGCACCAACATTCTTCATAAAATATAATAAAAATTCGCCATGAAAATTCACAAATCATGTGATGTCAGGAATTTGCGAGTAGATTCAATGTTTGGAGCGAGTACTCGGTATAGTCGTCTGCGACTCACGGATCTGTAATTTTGGACTCGGAATTTCGAAATTACTACATAATATCATTTCTTAATTGTAACCGAGTACTGCAGGTTTGATCCGATCCACATAACGGATACCCGTTTGAGCATTGATAGGAATTATAAATACGCTTGACTTATTCAATATTTTGCGTATTTGGTAATTGGATTGCGTTTTTAATACGCTGGAGGTGTGATTTAAATTGGGTTTTTAAAATATATTTTTGCGTATTTATGCAAATACGTTGCTTATCTGGAGCTCTGCGCTCACTGTTCAACATTTATGCGATATTATAAAGCAGATTAATTGTCAAACAGAATAAAAATGATATGGAATCTATAATCCCTAATCTATCCGTGCAAAACAACATTTAAGATGAGATTAGCATCTCTTTAATCGAATATTAGTCCAGTAAAATGGGAACATTTTTGTACAAGCATTGAAAATAACAGGGGAGAGATGGAAATTTGTGAGAATGTTCAAATGGACCCGAGATAATGTCATACTAAATGTCCCCGCATATCACATGTGAGCGTTTGACGCTATACCAGAAATGACGTCATCGCCCTTAAAAGGTATAATTTCTAGATTGACCTTCAATATCATTGTTTACTGGTCGTAACCAGAAGTAGCAATTCACACAGACACCAATTTTAGACATAGGACACTGTTATTCACTGCTGTCAAAGGATAGTGTGGGTATTGCGGGCACTGACCTATATTTGTTTGTCTGTCTGTTTGTTTGTCCATATGTCTCCCTCTCGCTGATCTCTGCAGGAAAGAATGTAGAACCACCGAATTTGGCACATCTATCAAAAATATAACTGGCTGGGATTGGTTTTATTTGGGTCAAAATTTCGAACAGCTAGGCCACTGGGTCATTGCCTGCATATCGGAACTTATTCCGAGTTAAGCTTTCTCTTTCAAATCTCGTTACAACATTCTATGAACTCAACAAGGTTGAGGATGTAGGTTTCTCTGAATAAACATCAGAACTAGAAGTCCTCCTTTTCGTGCTCTTGTAAATCTGTACCATCTTCATCGTCTACATCATCTTCATCAGAACCAAGGTCAGACTACATGTTTGGTATGTGTGATTACTGTATTTTGCAGCTGTGGACCCCACTGCTTGACTGAGTGTATGCATATTCACCAGTCGCTGCTTTTTCTGAATGTACCTTTCCCATTCATTCATCTATCTATGACGTCATAATCAACCAATGACGTCATGAATGACATTGATAAGTTAATCATGGACGTTTATTTGATGACGGACTAAGCATTGTTGTACGAATTGCATGTTTTTACTATTTAATAAACATGTTGATTAGTTTCCGAATATTCAACAGCTTACCGGTATAGTTTTCTGGAAATGGATAGTCATGAAGTTCAGGAACTGATCGATTCCCACACGGGTGAAGCGGGGGTGGATCTTAGCCAAAGATAGGTGGGGCATAGCTAAAACCGGAATCCTCCATTGCAGCAACCACCACCGCGACAATGTCCACATAGTGGTGAAGAATGAATACATGGATCAAATCCCAACCCCATTCAGTAGGTGGTACGTCACAACCTAACCATTGTTGCACCTGGTGATAAACACACAGGTACTGCTCCTCTACTGCTGCGGAGGTTGGTGGAAGGAACCCGAACTGAAGCTTATTGCCAATCGGACACTTTGCAACTGCGATCATAAAACAGTGATATATGTACTTGTTCGGGTAGGATGCCCTCGGTGCTCACAAAGGGCGAGTAGGGACTCTTCTCCAGCTGATTTGACGAAGTATTTTGTTGATGAGGGGGCTTTGAAGACTGCTGACAAATTATACCTATTATTCTCTATTATTCGCGAAGCTTCATAAAGGCATTTATGCCATTTTTTGGTATTAAGTCGTTAGCACACACATAACACTTGGGGGTGGGGTGGGGAGGGGGGGGGGTGTTGGCATTAATTTAGTATAGTGTCCTGATAGTCACAGGAAGGTGTCTGGTATGTGTCATCGCTCCTCTATTTTTCCAGTAAAAAGTCGATTTAGTCCGTCTTAAAAGCTTACTAGTCCGACACGTTGTACGCTCACACACACGCACGCACGCCACAGCAACAGCACCCAGTCAAATTAGTTTTAAAATATTCAGCAGCTTACCTGTATAGTTTTATGGAGATTGATAGTCAGGGAGTTCAGAAATCGATCGATTCCAACACGAGCGAGGTGTGGGTGGAGCTTAGCTAGAGATGAGCGAGGCATAGCTAAAACTGGATTCTTCCATTATACACACTAAGGCAGACGAACTGAATATCTTTAACCCAGTGGTTCAGCATTGTTTGTCCATATCATCATTTCTGGATCAACAGTATACTGACATCACAGGAGATCAGGCACTCTACTGCAAATTTATGGAACTCAAATTGTATGTGGTTGAATACGGGCAGAGCGCGATTCCAGGGCTTGGCACTCTTAATATTTCCATGAATTTGCTGGGTATCATCGGTGATTATCTGCTGTGAAGGGTTGCGGACTGGGCGATGCTCCGAGAAAGCCATGATGGATAAATCTTACAACAGACCCATATGTGCTCATAAAGTGACAAATCAAGCTCCGTGGTGGGTAGTGTTAACAAAGTTTCTCGACTATACAGAGGACAATGACATAGAGCCTCACATACAGATTATATCTATGACAAACTGTGGTATGTCTGCTGCTGCGGAATGTGTGAAACGTGTTAAAACTGACTGCTTTGAAAACGCAATGGCCGTCTGCGTAAAAGAAACCCTGTATGACAATGCTAATCTTCATTACTGGTGGAATTACACAGAAATGGTCATTAACCTACTGCTATTGATGCGAGTACAACAGGAAAGTCAATGTGACCTGCACATGCACTCATTCACAGGAATGGACCCATTGTTCACAAGGTATGATCATCAAAATGATTGGCGATGCGGACCCATTTACATTGCTGAGATGCGCCAGTTCCCACAACAGATCATTTATCTTTTGAAACAAGGCCATTTTGTTGTCAAATGTCCAACACGAAATTTGAACGACGGTGATCATGACCAGATACAGAAATGGGTGAACGGCACTTGGAAGAGATGGGCATCACCCGAACCCTTACTGCAGTAGTAAAATGTCCATCATACAATTTGAGATCCCAGATATCTACTGATACACGGGTAGTACTTGGAATTAGAGACGATAGAGAAGTTAATCTTGTCCATAACGAAGAGACCACGGATAAACCGACAGCAAAGAGGATGCCAACATTATCTCCCTCTTGCAGAATGTCTTCTGAGCCAAAGATGAAATTCAAAACATTCTAGAAAGCATAGCCACAAAAGACGTTGACCACAGATAAAATCCAAGAATCGCTTCTGAAAGCAGATGTAGGACATGAGTAGTTGAACACATTCATTAAACCGCGGATACTAAACAATTCAGCAGTTAATAAGTGCCTTGTAATGTAATCCTTCCATGACTCAATCAGAAAAAACTAATGGTATACTATTTAACAATCTATATGATATCCGGAAAAATGACAAAAGACAAAGTCAACGAAAGTTAATCGAAAATCATACGACGTCTGATTGCCGCATATGCAGCTGGTAGGGAAGTTGACCTAGCCACTGTCCTGCAACATGAGCTGATTCCCGTAACAATTTCACTGGCCAAAACACATATATCTCTAGGACAATTCCAATGCCATTCTCAGAGGGTGTTCAACAGCTAATATTGGCTATCCAGCATGATACATCTTGTCTCATCATCGATGGTCAAATACTAGTAATCACAATGGGTAAACCATTGGAATGCAAGACGTCCTCCTACTGATACTTGCGCATGTTTAAGATATGTGCTGTCATGACCTCTAGATGGAATCAGATACATCCAAGATACCAAAATCAGATCCTGTAAGACTGGTGTATGCTAACCTTCAACCAGGCGGGGCCCATAATCTTCTTTCAATCATTGCGCTGACGGAGGTGTGAAACCACATCGTTTATAGATGTGCACAGAAGAAAACACAGTAGAAGCTGCGAACGGACCACCATGCACTTCTCTATGGCATAGGTGAAGGTCTGCTCAACGTGATTGCCTTCAATGAGAAATTTCTGTGCAAGGTGTACAATGTGCCAAATGATGTGGAAACAGCCAACCAATCTCGATGTTTACATTTCTCTATAGCAATTAAACTCGAGTCATTTCCACCAACGAGCGATGCCCTGAAATACCAGTTAATATGGACACACTACCAAAGTTTGGTTTGGAAACATGCAAACTATCCAAAGGTAAATCTTCCTGTGGATGATCTCTTGGTAGGTGGGGTGGGGGGGGGGGGGTGGGGGGGGGGGCGTAAACATATTCGAAAGCTAACAAAACTCAGTGCCAGCCCTGACAGCTGCATGGAACGTTGAAAAGTATTCTGCATGTAGGCATGTAAATGTATGGCCATGATTGAAGAGCCACACTCACACTTTATGTGCATGAACATGACAATTAACATATACACCTGTGCAAAAGTTAAGCACCAGCAAAAACAATAGAACGTAGAAACATGATGGTACAACTAGGCTGCCATACTTTTTGTCCCCGCGTTAGCTGACATAATTCCAAGTACGAAATGCACATGCATGCACGACTTCACGCCGCTTGATGTCCGTGCGTGGCGGGAAACAGCACACGTGTTCAGTTATGTAAAAGTCCAGTTTGAGGTGTAGAACATTACATACAGATTTAGGCGACAAGATTAGGAATTTTGTGTCCATGACCGTGGTTTATTTGTACAGAGAGAATTAGCTCTTGATTGTGAACCGCTATGGCAAGACGAAGGTTAAGTGATCGTGTGAAATGGCAAATCATAGGCATGCATACCACTGGTATGTCATGCAGAGAGATTGGCAGACAGCTGAACATTAACCATACTGTAATCAGTCGTTTGATTGCAAAACATGGGCAAACTAACGAGGTGAAGGACAGGCCTAGATCTGGAAGACCGAAGAAGACTACTGCCCGTGATGATCGAGCCCTAGTACGCCTTGTTAGGAGATCTCCATTCACCAACAGCAGAGTGCTCAGCCAGCAATGGGAAACGCGCAATAGAGTGTCAATGTCTACCGTCAAAAGGAGACTGTATGCTGCTGGCATGAAAGCTAGGAGACCTGTCAGACGTCCTCTCCTCACTGCACACCACAAAGAGGAGCGTCTGAGGTGGTGCAACGAAAGAAGACACTGGAACATGAGATCCTGGAGACGGGTACACTGGTCCGATGAAAGTCGGTTCCTGCTTCATGCCACAGATGGTCGAACTCGTGTATGGAGGTCCAGACGCACGGCGTACGACCAACGTAACATCATGGAAGAAGTTCCATTTGGTGGAGGTTCCGTTATGATATGGGGGTGCATCTCATTTGATTGTAAGCTGGATCTGTTGACTATACCTGGAACACTAAATGGACAAAGATATCAAGATTCCATACTGGATAGAGTTGTGGTCCCACATTTTGTAAATCATGCACCTGGAACCCACCCTATATTCATGGATGACAACGCCCGACCACATCGTGCTAGAGCTGTGCATGAATACCTCCGCCAGAATGCCATCGAAACCCTACCATGGCCAGCAAGGAGCCCTGACATGAACCCTATTGAGCATATCTGGGACATTCTGGGAAACATGGTGAGAAGGAGGGATCCTCCTGTGCAGAACCTACAGGAATTAACAGACGCACTCCATCTTGAATGGCAACGAATACCACAATGGCGTATCAGTCGGTTGGTGACCAGCATGAGACGTCGGGTCCAGGCCGTCATCCAGGCACAAGGTGGATATACCCGGTATTAATAATGACAGTCTCAAACTCGTGCACAGATGTTAAGCTTCGTTTTCAGACACCATTAATGACAATCTAGCCACGTGTGTCAACTGTAGGGCAATAGTTGTCAGTTGTGTCAACGTAACCATATTCAGGCCTCGTTTTCAAGTTCAAACAAAAACATACAGTGTTTCCCCACCATCATAATCAGCATTCCTCTAGTTGCATTATTACCTCTTGCACTAAGATGGATGGGTACATAAATGTTTATGCTATTGCTTTCTTCATAGCACATGAATATACCCTCGCATGTGCGTAAAAATAGGGTGGTGCTTAACTTTTGCACAGGTGTATATATAGGCTAACATATAAATGGCAGAAACCATATCCACAGAGAGATAACAGATGCCAACTAACATATATGGAATGCCTTCTTACATACGTGTGCCTAACGGCAGGTCAATGTACATAGGGTAGTAGTAAATCCATTGACTTGCTACGGGCTCTGAGGGTTATTACTGACGCTGCCAGCAGAATTGATTGGGTGCGTATTGATGTCCATAATATAGGTCTATGTTTGTCTGTGTGTCCAATAAAATCTGTAATCAGCCTTAGGCGATCTGCGGTGGTTGTAGATTGTTGGACATAAGTGGAGCTAAACGTTTCTATGTTTCTATACCATTGGTTCATTTTCTAATTGTATGTGTGTTTGTAGCGTGGGTCGGCCGGACGGGTACGGACCATCCCAGCTAGGCTGGGTACGGGACGACCGTCCAGAGTGCGTTCCAAGCACAGACACCCTGGGTAGGATAGTACATGTGTATAAAGCCCTATGAGAGAGGGTTCGTTAAAATGGCCAAGTCCATAAGAACGTGTAGCGCGCATGCGCGTACGTCAGAGTTTCCCTGACAATACGTGTCGGTATTGGGAGAGAGTGTACGCTTATGGTGTACCGGGTTGGTACTGGTCATTTCTTTAAATCACAGCATTCTCGTCGTTCTTGGTAGCAGTCGGGACCAGAATGAAACGAGGATTTCAAAACATTTTACCTTTTTAAAATCGGACCAGAAATGGCCGAGTTATCGCTAAATGGCTCCCTTAAATTATTTTCAAAATATTGCTTGAACATCATAATCGCGGTTATGTATTAAGTGAATGGGGAATGCGCTGATCACGTGATCGCCACGTCATCCTTTCTAGCTGCACGCTGATTGGCTACTGCTCGCCAGCTGATTGGCTGCGGCGTTCTGCCTCTGCCGTCACGAGTAGTATAAAAGTAGCCAGAAAACAAGAATCGAGAGCACTTCAGCGTGGAAGCCGACTCGGCAGCAGGGTTGTTGGACCAGCGCAGTTCTCTCGGACGGTTAACTGAGAGCAAAATAACTAAATAAGCACTCCCTTTTCGGAACACTCACAGAGGAGGGTCTCTGCGGATGGGCCTTACTTTCCAGAACACTCACAGAGGAGGGTCTCTGCGGATGGGCCTTACGGGCCCGATGTAATTCCACAGGATGTATAGCCGAGGTGATTTTTTTGTGGATAACTCGTCGGATCTTCTGGACCAGGCTGAAAAGTGGTATCAAACTTCTGCCCAGCATTTCGTGTGTTTTAATTAACTTTAAGACCACAGTCTGGTGGGACTCTGCCTGGTGTGTCACAAGAGCTATGCGACGTATCCCGCACGGTGTACCCAGTTATGTACATGCATATTTAATTACAACTGTAGTCCTCCTTGTTAAAGGGCGACTTTCAAACTACCATCGCCAGACGGACACTTTATAATAAACTGTAAAAATTCATGTATTAGTTATTGTGACTGGCTAATGGACATCACTCTACAGACGTTCTCCTTCACCATCTTGAGAGTGAGCCGCATCCACAGTCTGCTTGCGGAAATCTTCCCAGCAACTTCGCAATCATGCCACCTCGCGCTACTCATCTGTAATGCATCAACTTCAGTGAATTGGAAACTGTTTCCGTACCGATGACCAATAGGTACTCAAGTAACTATACTATTGTGTTATTCATTATTTCTGCAATAGATACTGATGACTAATAGGCACCTTCCCGGTTTTAAGACCGCATTTATATATTTTCTGTTTCATACTCTGTATATTATCTTGATTTCCGTGTGCTTACAACTAACGAGCACCATAAGGTCCTATGACCTGATATACTGTTAGCACTGTCGTAGTTAGTTATGTATATGGCATGTAGCCATCCTAGTTACTTTGTTTTGTTTATATATAAAACTCTAGGACACAGTACACTAGGCTATGCTATACAGAAACATTATATCCACATCACTATATTCCCCCAACATCAATTTTACACCTAGATCACTGATCATGCTCATATTGTTCGAACCTGACATGTGACCAACTAAACCTGGCTATTTTAGCTCGATAGGATGGGTTTAAAGTAGTTAAGGAAATCTCTCCGTAAGAGACATAATGTGTACGCCTCTTCTCTGGCTGTCGAGGATATGTAACCTCGCACACCAGCTAGATTGTATAAATTGGCCAATTACCTTTGGGCCACTTATTAATATTGAGTGATTGTCTCTTTCTACGTTCCTCCAGCCGCAATTCTTAATAGTTGTCTGGACTCCCAATCGACATGGATCCGACTCTGGGAAACTATTGGGGTTTACGAGCGGTGATAGCTAAAGTGCCGATTTCACATACACTCCCCCTGTATCTTCGGATACCAGTTAGCTTAGATACTCTCGCCAAAGTAGGAAGCACTGCGAAAACAAATTATATTATGTAACACCGGTCTGCAGTGCATCTCTGGGCATATTGGAACATAACCCTAATGACAGGTAAAATGTTAGTTCCATAACACACGGGTGATGATCTCCATCCAACTCTGTATGGTGACTGGGTGCAGTCTTAGAACCCACCACGCCCTCATGGGATAGTCACTAAGGATGGATATCTGTCTCTTACTCCCCGCGAATAAATACTATTGTGCTTTATATATTGCTTTTGTGAACTGTAACCATTCCTAGTGATGTTATATGTAGTTGCGGGGGGGGGGGGGGGGGTGGTGAATGGATCATCATGTGATTCGGGAGCTGTCGCTCTGTAACATGTATACACGCTGTCTTTCTGAGTAAGATGCTATCCGGGGCAACCTTCGGGAAGCTGAGCATCTTCGCCAGTTAGATGTATGTGTCGAAAGATAAGTAGAAATCCCTGCCACTTGCGGCCAAAGCTTAGAAACGTACCTAATAACCAAATGGTAGCTTAGAATTTAGCAGAAGGCCCACATAAATAAAGCAGCAACTACCATAGCAGTATCTTTGGACCTACATAAGATGGTGACCTATGAATTTTTTGGAAAATCATCCGTACCGTCTTCACATAAACCAGCGTGCATCACATTAATTATAGTTTCACTAGGATTGAACCACTGCACCTAGCGTTTTGTTTGACCAAAACAGTGGCCCTTTTGCCAACTCTTTTCCTCCGCTTCGGCGTTGAAGGCATTTTCCTGTGATGGAGGCGTGCGTGAGGCACTTTCCTCTTGCAACAATAATATTTTGTATGTGTTAGGGGTATAATTGGTGTATATTAAACTATTCAAGTAGCCACGTTGCGATGCTCCCTTGCGGGGATACCTCTGCGGATTTACAGCGAGCCCACATAGAAAGAACACCAATTGGTTCTATGTACTGTATTATTTTGCTCAATTACTAGCAAACGAGTACCATTCTTTGCATAGTTGTTATTCTTTTAATTATTATTATCATGTCCAGACTTTTAATCTAGTTAATGGACCGAAATTCCGTTGACACGAACAGTTGGGATGAAACTGTGAGGTTCAATCTCAGCGTCAATGGTCGCATGGCCCCACTGGGACGTTATCTAGAAGTCAGTCTTTGTATCTTCCAGAGAGTTGCGAAACGGGATCTGTAACCCCGAGAACCGTAGCTAACCAGCCCTCCCACGCATCCTGTACATGTGGTGCAATGGAGTGTAGCAACATAACGGACCAGTGCGTACCCCTGCGAGCTACATATTGTATTATTGGATAACAATTCATCGCAAACAATCGTAGAGAATCAGCGGCGGTGTTCCCAAAGTTGTTGGGGTGGGGAGAGGCGGGGGGGGGGGGGGGGGGTGCGTGGCACTGCATATTGTGGCAGATATCCCATGACAAATCGTGAAAGGTAAACATCCCCGATTTCTCTCGCTGATCTGTTGCATATTAGCTGCGATAAGCTGGAACAATCTGTAAATTCTTTCCCCATAATATCTGTAGCTTCCGTAAGAGATCGGCGGCAATCGCTTAAGGCTGGTTATAGATTTTATGGGAACTAACCGTAACATACAAGCAATGAAGTTGTTGACCTCAATCGGAATTCCATTGCTTTGCCTCGGTTGCTTTGGTGTTTCGTATGTTACAGTCAAAACACCGGACCAACCGAGGCAAAGCAATGGAATTCCGATTGAGGTCAACAACTTCATTACTTTCTCTGCTATTTGCCTTTATCACATCACATCAGCTGATATCCAGGTCGTCACCTATCTCTGAATACGAGTTCCAGTATATGAACCATCCTCTTTTGAAACCAGATGGGCAGGACCGAACTTAGGACTCGGGGGAGACCGTGTACAATGTTTCTGAAATTCTTACATGGGGGCCTCGGAACTGCCATTAGGATCGCAAGAAAGCTAGGGTCCAGTCTTATTATGTTCAACATATTGAACGGAACATTTTTTATGTCGTGTTCAAAATCGTTTTCTTTTGGAAAAATGTTGACTGATTTATGAGTTGTAGTCTAGATGTGGCACCTATGTGTGTAGCTCGAAGCTATGCAGGAGCTCAAAATTTAAGACGAAAAAATTAATTTTTGTGTCCGTTTTTGAGCGCCCTGGAATTTTGATTGCTAGAGGTAATGTAGATAGGGTTGGGGAGGTGTGGGGGTGGGTGGGTGGGTTGGGGTGGAGGGGTGGGTTTGGGGTGGGAGGGCTGGGTGGGTGGGGGCGGGTTGGAGGGGGGGGGGGGGGCGGCGTTCATCGAACTTAAAGACAGTAATCCAATATATGCTGTATTATTATTATTATTATTATTATTATTATTATTATTATTATTATTATTATTATTATTATTGATACTAACATAGCGTATGATGAGCCATAATGTATGATGAGCCATGGTGGTAGTGATGATCTTCCTAAAATTAATGAGATTGGTAGCTCCATCAGCCTTCCACCGCCATACTCCCTCCTCATGTGTTCTTCTAAAGTGGTCTACCTCTAGGTGATTAGCCCTTTCCCTGATGAGTATCCTATATCTCGGTCAAGTCCAGAGGCAACAATTTATGAAAACTGTTGAATATTTTGAAATTACTCCGACTGGAAGCTGAGAGACGAACAATAGAAACATTAAATTACATGTTTCGAAGGATACAACTCTTGCACATCACAAATACAAATATGTAAATACTAGAGGACTTTGGTTACTATAAAAATACACAGACATACATCCTTCCATTTATATTCACAGCTAACAATATGATTCCAGTGAGACCAAATTCAAAACACCCAACGGAACTAGATGTGTATCATAAGCAATGAGTTTTGTCAAGGACTCATCAGCGAAAGGGTTAGTAGGCTTCTATAATAATTGTCTTGACGTTCTTTTGTATGATTTATTGGTGATAATTTGTGTGCGGATGTCTGTTTCTGCATTGTTCCATAGGTGTATTGCTTTTGTTGATGGATTTTATCTGGAAGCTTCTATGCGGCAGAAGGTTGTATGCAGATTTTTTCGTGATCGTGTATTGTGAGTGTATGTCTTCATTATTCTTGAAGAGGTTTAATAATGGGGTTGACAGATTATTGTTATAGAAGTCTCTGAGGACGGAGTATAGTTGGAGCTTTCCTATATCAGCAAGCTTCAATAGTTTTTCTGTTTTAAAAACATTCTGACCTGCTGTTGGTTGTGAAAATATCTTTATAGCATTTTTCTGAAGTGTCTTTCTAGTTTTGATGAGTAAGTGTTAGTCCAAATAGTGTTGCAGTATGTGATTTGCGGTAAAATTAACTTACTATATAGCATTTTTATAAGGTGTTTTGGTAAGTAGCTTTTTAGTCGATGCATAATACTAATGTTCTTTGCAACCTTTGACGTTACGATTTGTATATGTTTCTCCAATGTGAGTTTCTTGTCCAAATAGACACCTAAGAATTTTGCAAATTGTGCCTCACATATTTCTTGATTATCTACATAAATTTTAGGGAGATCAGTACTTTTCATTTTTTTTGTTTGTGAATAAGATGTAACTTGCTTTTGCAACATTGAGCACTAATTTGTTGACCTTAAACCAATGAATTACTTTTTCTATTTCTTCATTTATGATTTTGTATAAAGTATCAATGTTTTTATGGCTGCAAAAAGCATTGGTATCGTTTGCAAATAGAATTAATGACAAGTGTTTGCATATATTTGGTAGGTCATTCATATAGAGTAAGAACAACAGTGGGCCAAGAATTGAACCCTGAGGAACACCACAGACTATTTCTCCACTCTTAGATAGGACTCTATTATACTGGACATATTGTGTTCTACTGGATAGGTAGCTTTTTATCCAGTCCAGTGCAATGCCTCGTATTCCATAGTTTGAGAGTTTTTCTATTAAAATGGTATTGTCTATTGTATCGAATGCTTTAGATAGATCTATAAAATTCCAAGAATATGTTCTTTTTTGTCCAATGTATTTACTATCTTTTCCATCATATCTATAAGAGCTAACATTGTGGAATGTTTCCCCCGAAAACCGTATTGTGACTGTTAAAGGATAGTTTTTATTTAAGTAATTGGTTAGCCTGTTATAAGAGAATCTTTCCAAGAGCTTCGAGAACAATGGTAGCACTGAGACTGGCCGATAGTTAGTGAAGTCAGAGGAGTCTTTTGCTTTGTAAATTGGGGTTACACGTGCAGTTTTGAGTTGTGATGGAAAGATGCCTTGTATTAGTGATGGGTTGCAAATGTGATTTAGTGGAGTCATTATATCTTCCATGCAATTTTTGAAAAGTGATCAATTCCTGCACTTTTGTTAGGACTAATTTGCATTAGTATCTTTGAGATCTCCTCTGGGTCAGTAGGGTTTAGAAAGATTGAGGATTGATAATTGCCTGACAGATAACCTCGCATGCTAGGACTTGCATTGGTGTTAATTTTCTTGGATAGTTCTGGGCCAATGTTAATAAAATATCCATTAAACTTGTCAGCAATTTCTTGATTATCAGTAATGACTTTGTTGTTGTATACAAATTTCGATCCTTCTGTTTTACAGGTCTGTTTATTCAGCAGTGTCTTTGGCAGATTCCAAGTCTTCTTTATATCATTTTTATGCTCTGTGAATTGACTTTGAAAGTAATTTGTTTTTGCATTTCGCAGAATTTGATTTAATTTGTTTTGATATTTCTTGTATTGCATTTCATTGAATTTAGTAGGAAATTTGATATAGTTTAAGTATCGACTGTTTTTCTTTTGGCAGGCAGTGATCAAACCCCGTGTCAGCCAAGGTTTAGTTGGGTTAGTTTTGAATCTTTTAACAGTTTTGAGTGGGAAATAGTGCTCATAGACGTATGTGTATAAAGCGTGGAAAGCATTGTAGGCATCTTCGCCTGAATCACATTGGATTATGTTGCTCCAATCAATTGTGGCCATTTTTCTTTTGAATTCATCAATATTTTCTTTCCTAAAATCTCTGCTTGTTATGGTTTCTTTCTTGGTGGCTTTTTGCCTCATTTTATTTCGTTCAATATAATATATCAGCAGATGGTCCGAAACATCTGTAACGAAAACTCCCTGGAGGTTTTTACAATCTGCCGGACAATTTGTGAAGATGTTGTCGATGAGAGAAGCTTTGTATTCAGTAATTCTTGTTGGTTTCGTGATCAATGGGTAGAAACTGAATGTGTTCAACAAATTTATGAAATTATGTGTGTAGAACCAGTTTTCTCTCAAAAGGTCAACTATTAAGCTGTTTAGGCAAATTGTTAATGCCTATTTTAAACGAAAGACTGAAAGATTACACCGAAAATACGAAATAATATCAGAGGTACGAACCGGATTCTGAATAAATAGATCCTCCCTTGACAACATCATTTGTATCTATCTAATTAAAGAACTGCTCTTTGCGCAGAAGAAAAGGATTATGTTCATTGCCTTTAAACAAGCTTTCGATAGTGTGGTGGGCCGCTGTCTAAAAAATCCTATGAAAACAAAAAATAACTGGAAAATGTTACAAAATTGTATACAATATGTATAAACGTATAAAATCTTATGTCAGCCACAACCAAACCAACTCGGATTTTATCATGAGTAACGTATAGGTGTACGACAAGGTGAGCACCTATACCCCTCCTTTCTATTTTAAATTTTTCTCACAGATGTAGTAGAGTATCTATATGAACATCAACATACCAAATGCTTCATATTTTCACCCTTCATAACTGACAATGCCATCATCTAGCCAATCCGGAAATATCCCACAGCTGACACTAGAAAGTCTTCTTAGGCAGATGGAATTGGTTTCTCATAAAATAAATGACAGTGGCAGTTCCCATAATAAAATTTTCGATAAACTCGGGTGGCTTGAAACCATAGAATCACACATGCAGAATTTCAGCTGTCCGATAGATAGGATCGATCACCGCGTTATTGAGCTTGAACAGAGGATGGTGGTCACTGAAACATTCATCCGGACTCAAGATGATGCTTCAGATGCATTAACCCCTCTTGTGTCAACAGTGCCTCAAAGTGCTCAAATTTTACTTGTATCAATTAACCCTTTAATGGTCAGGATCTTTCAAGAAAATAATAATTTTGCAATAAAATTAAAAAAATTAATTTTCTGTTGTCCAGCAAATACTCAAGACTACTACAGGTGCTGTTTCTGGCCAGCTTCACCATGAAAATGGTCAAGAAAATCCAGTTTTTTCTTAGCTTGTGTCTATTTGCCAGCTGAGAGAAGACTATTTTTGAAAATTTACCACTGTAGTGACTGTCATTCCAGTGGTAAATTTTCAAAAATCATATTCTCGTGAATGAAAAATTAACATTTCTCAAGACCACTACATAGTCCGTTTTGGCGGTGTTGACTATTAAAGACTTAAGTTAACAAAAGAGGGGTAAAGAGCGGAAGTATGCCAGCTGAGGTCCGACAACGAAACTTTGAGAAACCAATCAAATGAACTGTATAATTGCATCATCGACCACGAAAATAAGAATATGAAATATAACATATTGTTTCTAGGAATACAGGAAATCGACGGAGGAGCTGTATACACAGTCCTGCGCGAGTTTATCGGTAAAGAACCAAAGATAAAAGACCAAATCATATTTCAGAATGTTCATAGGGTAAGCAGGAAAACAGACAATAAGAATCAGCAGAGGACACTCATTGGACGCTTAATGCTTTACCAAGATTACGAACGAATTAGAAACGTTGTATAGGAACAATTAAGTGATTCGCCTTTTAGAATGGTGCAGCAATACCCGTATGAGATATGTGAAGAGAGGAAGCAACTTATCCCAGCCATGATGCAGGCCCGCAGACAAAACCAAAATGCAAAACCTATTTATAACAAATTGTACATAAACGGACAGTTATATGACGCATGTCAGTAGAAGTGAGACAAATGGCGCACATGTTGACCCAAATGATTTTCACAGCTTTCCCCCTTTGTTATGCTAATTAGGTGTCTATGACGTCATGATGATTGATTTTGACACCTAGTTGTGAAAATCTTTTGTGTTGGTTTTCCTTTGAAGTGATCCTACCTCCACCATTTTGATTGGCTGTTAGCTGTAGATGGTTGCCATAAACCCTGCACCCCTTATTAAATCACGTGCCTCCCATCATCCAATGAGGTGAGCTTAATTAGCGTAATGTTTGACAAGAGTTAATGTATAACGTAAGTATGATTGACAGGTTACATGTCTGGACTCGTCTTTTGTGACGCCTGTCCTCATGTGAGGTAAGCTTAAGGGTGATGAGTGTAATGACACGTGACAAGCGTTAATCGATAGGCAAAATCGTGTAAAAGCGGTTTAAAAATCTGATCTGCTAAGCCTTAACATTTTGATTTTGTTTAAACGGTTTGTTCAACATTTATTATAATTATGAATACTGCATATTTAACGAGTTGTGACGTGTCCGTTGTGCTCGGTAACAATGTACACGTACGTGTCATGAAATGTAATGACGAATTTGTAGTAGACATACGTGAGTTTAGTGTTGGTAGTGTTTACCCCACCAAGCGAGGGGTGTTTATGTATGGCAATACGTTTCGAAAGTTCGCAGCCATGATTCCAGAATTTGAAGAAACTGTGCTTAGGGCTAGATGTTCTGATGGAGTAGAGCAGATTAATTACATAAGAACAACTTGGTACTTTACTTCGCCAGGTCAAACTAAGATGAAACCATCGTTCAGGAGCGTAACATTCCATAGCGACTCATGAAGAATTCTGAAAGAGAACTTACATGAAGTTCTTGAAGCTATAACAAACTCTACACTCGTGTAAGCATTTTATACACGAAAACAACATTACCAATAAATTTTAACGTGTCTCGGTCGGACCGTGCAATACTGAAAAACATTTCTACAGCGGATCGTCAATATCTAGATAACTCGTTATGGTTGAAACCATGCTCTCCAAAGATTCCAGAGATCAGTTATTAAGCGCTAGATTAATGTCTGATGCGTGTCATTCGGATAATTGGCAAAGACAAATTGGTCTATGCAGTAACACGTCTTTGCTCTCAGACTCTAGAGTCAGATTAAAGTTAATGGTTGACGAAGACGCTTGGTTTGAAATAGTCAGACCTCTAAGCAGCTGTGCAACTGTTACTCAATGTTAATATCAGAAGGGTTATACATTGCTACTACGGTTGAAGAACTTAAACTAACTACAGTTTTAGATGGTGGCACAGTAAAGACTAAGGATTACATATTCTCGAGAACCTGCATGATTCGATTACTGGGGTTAACAGCTAAGCAACTAGCCAACGATGTCGATGTCGCCGATTCTGATTCTGAAAGAACCTTATTATTCGCGTATCCCCAGAGGATCTCAGGGAATTAGATTTCACTATTCAACCTGGGTCTACAGATGTAGAAGAAGCAGAAGAAAAAGAAGATGAAGAAGATGAAATGCCTTCAGGATTCGAACCTTTGCCGGATACATTGAGTTCTAATGATCTACCAGATTACAAAGACCTGTATTTTACATCGCCAGACTCGTCAGCAATGTTGAAATTTACTCTCAACCGGACGCTACACCCTATACCCCTGATACATTCTATCAAGATATAAATGAACGTGAATATCTGAGTTTTGGCTCCAAAAACGTCCCCCAATCTACCAGAGACAATGCTATGGCTATTTTCGCAAACTTATTGAATTTAGCGATCCGTAGACGAGCCATTAGCGAATGCTACAATTGTCAACACGACAGAACATCTCAGCGGGAACACCAGTGTATCGGTATCTATTATTTCTTAAAACCTATCGACGATGTAGAATTACATTACATAAACATATTGGAATATGTGCCTATAATCGATTTCTTTTGTACATTGTCTACCGATCCGAATTTATATTGGAATGTCTATGAGTTATACAAAGCCTGTAAGACTACGCACTGTTTATAAGCTGCACGAATAATATAATTATAACCTAAAATTATTGACATAGCTATAGCCTATAATTATTGAATTTGCTGTATTTTCTCAATCAAATTTCTCTTGTATTACAGCTATAAAAATTTGATATATATATATATATATATATATATATATATATATATATATATATATATATATATATATATATATATATATATATATATATATAAGCCTTAGCCTAGACAGCGTTTCTCTATTCGCTAATGCCCCAACGCACCCCAAGCCCCATGCCACACGCCACACCCATGCTCCCACAACCAGCGCACTGCCCATAAGTATAATTTTGATGTAGTTCCTAGAGTTACACCGATGTCTGATATAGCTGGCTATTGCCCCACCCCATCCAAGCCCCTGTGCCACTCACCACGTCCACTGCCAAGGATTATGAATAGCAATCAGCAAGAATCTCAGATGAGCAGTTCATTCAGTGCTTTAATTCGGTATGGGTCATTAGCCAGCTGTGCCAAATATCGGTGTAACTCTAGGAACTACGTCAAAATTATAATTCTGGAAAAAAGGTGAAAATAGCCTTTGAAAGGTATTTTACCCCACATATTTTTTAAAACAAACTTAAACCATATTGTTAAAACATCTACAGATGAATAACGTGAGAAAACAAACTAAAATTTAGGTGAACAGTGTTTTTATTGCAACGTTCCCCACTGAAGCGCTAGAGGCCTATAATCTAAAACTTTATGGGCTAAGCTTTTGATGATTCTATCATTTCTCTTGTTAAATCAAGCAATGACTCTATAATTGAAATCATGGTCAGTCCACGAATCCTATGATACAGATAAAATATGCAAAATTCTCTACAATGAGTCGATAATAGGGGTTGCACAGTAATACCATTATATATATATATATATATATATATATATATATATATATATATATATATATATATATATATATATATATATATATATATATATATATATATATATATATATATATATATATATATATATATATGGTTTAAATAATGGTCCCATTTTAACCGTTACTTCAGGCCACAGGGCACGCCCGAATGAGTCAGAATATTCAGATTTTCCATGTTTCAGGAAATATAATGCTATCCAATGCGTGTCAGGAATGTTCTCAGGATCTGTATTAACGATGAGGTATGCGGGTCTTCTGATACGTTTAGGTATACAGTCTTTATAGAAAGCACCTAGGAAAACCCGCCCTAATCTCCAGTCTTCTGAAATATATTCGAGATCGCTAGTAGTTAACATAGTAATAATAATAATAATAATAATAATAATAATAATAATAATAATAATAACAATAATAATAATAATAATAATAATAATAATAATAATAATAATGAAAAGCTCAAAGTCAAGGTGGGGGTAACATAAAAAATTTCGTTCTGAAACGTGTCCCTGGATTATTTGCTCTGTTTGTTATTTTAAAAGTCCAATTATAGTTTAAGTTTGAGCGGTCGAACGTTATCTAAGTTTCAGCGATTAGCATCTAGCTGAACCTTTATACATGTTAGAGCTGCTTTATATATCATTCAAATATCCCTATGAATACCAAGTCTGATAAATTATGGTTCAATTGAAAAATACATGCTCCTGAGTTCCTCTCCTACCACCAAGTGAAATAAAGTGACCCCCTCCCACCCACTCTTACACTGCATCCATCACTTACACCAGCCAACAACAGTTCATTAGGCAGCATACACCCCTAGCAACATAATAATTTTTTTACTTTTTTCAGTTTTAACGTGTGTTTATAGCAACCCTTCGCGAGAGTAATGCAACCCTTCGGAGAAGCACCTCTCAGAGTGAGTCATGGCCCAAATACATCTCGGTGTAAGCGACCAATAAAACCAACTAAAACAAAACAAAAAAAAAAGCTAATTTTGTTTTGATACCGGTTGTGACTACGCGCGTTGAAGCCAGAAGCCGGGAATTTGGATGTGGGATTGGCGCCATGTGGTGATCTAGGTGGGCTTATCATTGAGCCACAATCAACCCACCCTGGAGAGATGCCAATGGTCGAGTGGAGTTGTGACGCTACTTGCTTGCTGCTTCTATCTGCTGTGTACTTCTATCTGCGGTGACAATTTGGCCGAGGATGCAATGACGAATACATTGGTGTGTGGTGGTGGAAACACGAAAACTGGACACGGAGGTCGTGACTGACGTTGCTTTGCTGATGTAGATGCTGTCGCTCTGCTTTGCTCTCCTTTCGTCCAGCGTTGAATCAACATTTTATCATAAGTATGAAAGGATTTTTAGTGACTTGACGACGTGACTATTAGGCCCCTTTCAACTCCCAACATTCAAAGCCCTATTTTCACAGACGTTTTTAATTTTTTACCCGCTAAAACATCTTCAGCCATGCCTAAACCGACTGACAGTGCCTGCTTACCCAAGCTTTTTCCTACACTTTTAGCTAGTAGCATGGCAGTTCTGAACAGCAAGCCTATACTATTTCCTAGCCCATGACCCTTTTGACTCCTAGCGGCTACGAATATGGTAACAGACCAACAGCTTGCTTAGCGTAATAAGCTCTCAATGTAGCTGAATCCGGTTGACACGTATTCTTCATTTTTTGCTTTGTTTTTTTTACAGTCAAAACGTAAAAATGTTTAGATATATCTAGCAATTACACGCCAATTCTTAGGCCTTAGATCTAAAATGTAAACAAAGTATGCTCGGTGATTATTTCTTACGGTTCTTGCGAGCTTTTTTCCGACATAGTTTAACTAAGTTTTGGATAGTTTACCATCTCGAGATCTCAGATTTCTAGCACCTGAGTGAGTTATGGCTGTACCCCATCTGTTAATGAGCATAGGACATACACATTTGGACTCGGGTTCGATTTTTCGTTTTCTTGCTCTAGATTCGATATGCTAAAGGCTCAAATGGTTCATCGATTTCGTCTGTTTTATTAAGTTTATCCCTATGTATATTAGCATTCGATAAGAGTCTATTGAAGGCTGTCAGTAATTTAACTTCTAAAAAAATAATTAGAATTTGTGTAAGGGTTCTGCATCACTGTTGAGGCTATTAAATCTACTGGATTACTATTAGGATAGGTTACACTGTCTGTGGAGACATGATTAGCATGGTTGAAGGATAAACCAGTGGCCCGATGATTTAATATTTCAATTAATCTCTTGCCTTTACTTCTTAAGCTAGGGCTCAATGATTGAACTGGATCTTTAATTCTAGCAGTATCCAAATTTAAACGCCGAGGCGCTGAGGTCTGGAGATTCCATGAATACTGCAAATCATCTGATGCCTTAACCGCTGGTCTGAATTGTTTGGACTGATCTATCTGTAATCTAAACTTTTGAACCATCTGAGATACAAATTTTACTTTTCTCTAGCCGTCAAGTCACTACGATTTAGAAATCGCCCCATCTCTTGATCTAAATTCACAGCAGATCTAAGATTTTGATCGCCATTTAGAATATTAATCTTAGATGTCATGTTTGTACCATCTATCATATTATGAGGGACCAAGGCCAGTTTCTGAATGCTTTCCATCGTTAATATTATCCAAATAATTTAGAAATAAGCGGTAATAAACCTGGCAGTAGAAGATATAAGAAACCGCTGCATTGAATAACCTGTCGTCTTTGATATAATGCCGTTTTTCTTTTACTGAGTAATCCAATATTATCACGATATCTATATATTGTATTCGATTTAATTTTATATTTCCACAAATTAAGATTAAGCAGCGTTCAGACACAGCAGCGGCTAAACCCTTATTAGATCGCTCTAGTATTATCTTTTGTTGATGAAGTTTGACTTTAGCCAAAGTTTGCAAGACTGGCAATTGATTGGAGAGATTGACCATTCTACGTCATCTTTTAAGCTTAGACCCAGGTCGAACTGACACCCTAGATTTTTGAGACCGTTTGAATCCCCGGTCTCCAATCATGCTAACTCCACAACCCCCCTCCCGCGACTACCACCCCACACCACCACTAACAACTCTGTCAGCCCACCCTATACACCCGTTGAGAAAACTAGCAAAAATAATTACAATCGGCTCAAGCGCACAGGATTAATTTATTTGAAAATAATGATATGGAGCTTACTAATATAGATGAGGGGGTTAATATGATCGGGGACGGGCTAACGCTGTAGAGGGTGTGTGCGCGTGCGTGCGTGCGTGCGTGCGTGCGTGCATGCGTGCGTGTGGGGGGGGGCGTGTGACAGACATTCTGATGACGTTGTAACTGTTATGCCTAGACCTGGCACACCTGACATAACTGATATGTATGGTATAACTATCACTCGCACCTTTCAGTCCCAGCGTTTTAATATTACAGAAAATTCTTACTCTGTCAACTTTAATCCGGACAACATTATAACCGAGAACATGGTTGAAGTTTCAGAGCGTGTGTACTCGATATTCGAAAGGATATTAGACAGCTTTTAATCTAGCGTGAATGCATCACCTCACGATTACAGCAGGCTCACGATATCTCCCTGCTTTAAATACCCAAATCCACGTGGACTTTGCCCAAGTCTGAGATCTCACAGCTACAGAAATAACGAACACAATTTCGGAAGTGAGTCAATCTCAAAGAGATGTAAGTCTTGATGGCGACTTTTCTATGGAGAATTTTCACGTAGAAATGCCTAGCTGATCGGGGTGGAATAATAATCTTGCCAAATTATATCTCGATGATTTGGATGTCGAAGCCACGTTGAAAAGAAGCCGTATCACTGTTAGGAATCTAGATAATATGTGTATGGCCGGATGCATAGCGATGTTATCTAGATTCGTCAGCATCGAAGGCCGAGCGTATGTGGTTTAGAAGGTCAGCTAAACTCCTAGCTAGTGGCATCTTAGGTGATAATCATCATCAGCAGATGATAGCTTGAGAACTGCACGCTCAGGCAAGTGTATCAACTGACATAGCTTATGGGCCCGATGCTTGAAATGCATTCCAAGACATTTGGACCCCGCGTTGTTTCTCTAAGAGTGTACAGCAAGGCAGAGAATAAACACTGCGTATACAGTGGTATGGATAATTGCGTTCAAATTCTGACCCTATATCTATATAATGATCAGTACGCATACGTAACCAGCGCTAAGGCCTTGAAATGTTGTAGTTATTACTGCGACGATTGCAACGTCGCTTATGCTCAGTGCGATCAACCCTCTTGCGTAAACCGCTGCCGTTTATGTAAAGAAGCTCTACCCTGCAAGTAGATGGCTAATCCCTATTGTGAAGCTTGTATCAGATGGTTTAAGAGTGAGGGTTGCTACAACAATCTTGCGGGGGGCTGTGGCAATGATGTTGATTCTCGCTCTAAACATCATTGCGGGCAGGGGGATGTCCTAGTTGCAAGACTGAAGTTGATTTATGGGACCACGTTTGTTATATGCAGAGTTATAATGAAGAACATATGAGCGTAGCCACGAAGCGTGAGGCACACGACCATAAAAACATAAATACGGACTTATCATCCATCTCTCAACGTTTCGTCTTTTATGATTTTGGGGTGGGGGGGGGGGAGATGGGGGCGGGGTGGTGGGGGGGGGGGGTGGGGGGGAGTGGTGGTGGGGTGTGATTTTAAGGCCTAGACACTTAACGACCCTAGCATTAATGCTTTTCTGAATGCGAGAACATATCCTTACGTTTGTAAGACCCGCGAGTACCCTCTAGGCAAACTGGAAGTAATCGTTAGAGACTTTAAGATGGTACAGAAGTTAGGGTCTTACTTTGGCCTGATAAAGTGTATCTATTTGTCTCCTAAAGATTTATTATTTACTGTCCTCCCATACAGATGTAACGACCGTTTGTTCTTTCCATTATGCAGCAAATGCGCTCACGATTTGCAGAGTACTGAATGTACTCATATGGATAGCGAGCAAGCTCTACATGGTGTATGCATGTCTGTGGATTGATGGAGGTGGTATGAAGCACGTACCATATCGTAAAGTTTATCGAGATATGGCACTATGATACACTTTTCAAGGGATACATCGATAACCTTTTGAAAATTAAACAAGAAGCATCCGGATATCCCGAGGATGCGGTCAATGATGCGCAGAAAAGCGTATGTTCTAGAATATTTTGAACATGAAGGGATTAAATTAGATAAATCTTTGATAGTTTAAAATAAGCACCTTAGAACCCTGGCAAAACAGGTGCTGAATTCTTTGTGGTGTTATTTCGTGCTTAACACCTACCCTAAGCACGAATACGTCAATTCGTGTAGGGCAATGTTGAAGCTGCTTATGGATAGAACAATTTCTGTCAAAGATATCCGTGTATGTAATGACAGCACTCTGTTAATGCGCTATCATGAGTTGAACCAATTTGTGCCCTCTGGTAATCACACCAATATTGTGATCGCTGTGTTTGTCAAGAGTCATGCCAGAGTTCATTTGCTACAAAGTCTAGTCGCAGTAGGCTCGAGTTGCAATTATCACGTTTCAGATTCTATCGATTATTTCATGGACGAAGTTCCTTCCCGCAGTGAAATAACCAAGTTTGTCAGTACTGGCCCGAAGAGTTACGCATACAGACAGCTAGACAGAGAGATGAGGGATATCAAGAATGTCTGCAAAATTAAGGGCGTAACATTAAATTACAGGAATAAGGGGTTGGGGTTTGACACTGTTAGCCACGGTCAAAGATCATAATCTCGAAAGGTTCGCTCAGTATCCTAAAACTATCATCATAAATAAGATCATAGACTTTTGAATAAGGATACTGAGAAATGTTTCGAATTTACTTACGAAAAACGAATAATTTTTAATGACTATTATACTAAACCGTATGACTTTCAGGGTATCTCTAGGTTCTAATTTCGAGTGCGTGTGCGTGCGTGCGTGCGTGCGTGCGTGCGTGCTTGCGTGCGTGCGTGCGTTCGTGTGTATGTGCTTGCGAGCGAGCGAGCGTGCGAGCGTCCGTGCGTGCGTGCATGTGTATGGCATTGAGGGGTGTTTTTTGGTTGTTGGGAGGTTGGGGTTGTCGAGCATAACCTGGGTATGTTGGGTGGGGGTGTGGTGGGGTTGGAGGTAGTGGGCTGTGGTGGGGTGGGTAGTGGGTGGTGGAAATGTGGGTGGGGTAGCTGTGTGTGGTTGAGATACCACTTTTGCATGGCGTATAATACGCTAACCCATAACGTAGAAGATTACTAGCATACCCTTCATCGAGGGGCAGTAAGTAATCTGCTTTATTATTATCAGTTAGAAATGTTGGGCGGTCGATACATAGTTATAGGGGGGGGGGGGGGGGTTGTGTGTGTGTGTGTGTGAGCGATATAGATGTCACTTTTGTATGGCGTATAATATGCTAACCTGTAATGTAGAAGATTACTAGCATAGCCTTAATTGAGGGGGGAGTAAGTAATCATCTGCTTTATTATTATCGGTTAGAAATGTGGGGAGGTCGATACACAGTTATAGTGTTGTGAGGGTGGTGAATGGCCCGTATTGAGTAAATTGTGTTATATTCATAAGTTGAGCCAGGTTTTAAAAACATTATTTAGCCCTATCTAAAATATATACTCTGCACACCCTCCAACACATAGAAAGGTGGTTTCTCCAAATCTTACCTCTGTAAAAATCCCTAATCTGTCTTTACATACAGACTGTTAGGGGTTCAGTATCGTTTAGATTGTTTTCAAATTTATTTAAATAATAACTCTCAAATCAGTTTCACGGTAATACCTCAGTCACATCATTCTCTGTGTCTATCGCTTAACTTTACAGGATGCGGGATCCCGATCGAAAACATTTGTACATTTTATATTTTAATTATATCATTGTTTGTTTTTGTTTTGCACATAATATTATATTCGTTTTTAAATTTTCGCTTATTCGTATGTAGATTTTTATCATCTGTGTATTTATCGTTTGTATATTTATCGTCTGTATATTTACTGAAACTTTATTTTATTAAAGAAAACAACACAAATTGTGAAATGTGAAATGACTTATTGTTTTAATTGCAAATCCTGAAAGAATCATCACCTATAAACCGTTCAACCAATGTTGCGTGGCTGCTCAAGGCATGTTAAAATGTAATAGTTTGTTGTTATTAATCTAACACGATTGAAAATTGATTCACTGAACTTTGTATGACTCTGATGATCGTTACATCCGATCGGAGTTGTTTTAAAGCTCAACTAGTTAATTTTAATTTGTTGGAGTAATAGCTAACCTATTGTCCTTACGTGATACATAGATTGACCATTTAGAATTAATTGCCCGTGATTGAATGAGTTCCCAGAGTAAAAAACCCCGATAAGTCCAAACATGCAAACCATTAATAATCATTACGCTATGCATTACCCCTTGTAAATCATTACACTAATTACCCGTAAGCTCACCTCATTGGATGCCAGGAGGCACATCATTTAATGAGGGGGCGGGGGGGGGGTGGTGGTGGGAATGGGGATTGCTTTTTGAATGAGTTCCGAGGAAAAGACTAGTCCAGACATGTACCCGTCAATCATCCTTACGCTATGCATTAACTCGTGGTGATCATTACGCTGATTTCCATTAAGCTCATCTCATTGGATGACAGGAGTCAGAAAACAAGAGGAGTCCAGACATGCAACCAGTCAATACTCATTACACAATACATTAACCCTTGTACGTTTGCTATGGCTCGAAGAGATTGTCGCTTAATTACACTCATTAACCCTTGTCAGTCATTGCACTAATTATCCTTAAGCTCACCTCATTGGAGGACAGGAGTCACAAAAGACGAGTCCAGACATATAACCTGTCAATCATATTTACACTATACACTAACCAGTGTCAATCTTTACGCTAATTACCCGTAAGCTCACCTCAGTGGATGGCGGAAGGCACGTGATTTAATGAGGGGGCGAGGTCTATGGCAACCATCAACTAATTAGCGTAACAATGGGAAAAAGGTGTGAAAATCCTTTGTGTCAGCATTTGCGATACTTCCTTTGAAGCGTCCCTATCGTCTCACTTCTATTCGCGTCATCAAGATCAACCAGCACACGCAGAAGCCTGCAGTCTTAATCTGCGTTCCCATGTATCAGTGCGGAGTAATAACCGCAATACATTCTGGCAGGACTCTAGACCCGTACCACATTTAACTTAGCCACATCAGAACCATGGGTCGTTTCCTAAAATGCTACAACAGTGTCAACAGAGACAATAACACAAAAACAGAATTAAAAACATGTGAACAACAACAACAACAACAACAACAACAACAACAACAACAACAACAACAATAACCACCAAAAAAAACCCAACAACAACAACTCGAACAACAACGACAACTACAGCGTCAAAAACAAGAAAATTGCCTGCGTGCGTTGTGATGTAAATAAGAAACCTGATAATTATCTTAAATATTTATGCAAAAATACTGTCTACAATGTATCTAAACTGAATATCGCCACAACTACAACTACCACCACCAGCACTGAATCTACTGCTACCGATACTACTGCTGGTACTGCTATTACTGACACTGATGCTACTGACACTGTTATTATTGCTGCTGCTACTACTGCTGCTACTAGGGCTACTGCTGCTGCTACCACTACTATAACTACTACTGATGCTACTACTATTACTACCGCTATTGCTCCTGTCTATACTGCTACTAGTACTTATTTGACTGCTACTACAGCTGCAATACGACTAGCACCGATATTACTGCTGCTGTTGCTGCTGCTGCTGCTACTGCTGCTACTGCTTTTAATATACTAGAACTGCGACAACCACTACTGCCGCTGACTGCTGTTACTGCTAAGGCTGCCGTTAATTCAAATAATGAAATGTTTACTGACCCGGAAAATGTTCCTAATACCATCCATTCCCCTGTCAATAGGTTTGCCGACACAAATAGAGGCCAAAACAGTGACCATCTAAGAAAGGCTGCCCAGTTTATTGCATATTGCATGCCTAAATGTTTGCGGTATTAAATCTAAAAAGCAATTCCCGGAATTCCACAACTTTGTAAATGCGCATGATATCATCTGCTTGAATGAATTAAACATAAATCAAACCGACCACGTGTCTCTAGCAAACTACGATTTAATAGTTAAACTAGGATAAGGGACGGGAGCATTTGGTGGACTAGGTTTATTAGTCAAAAGAAGTCTTTCAAAATATATACACACCATGGATCCAGGCGCAGATAAAGAATTCGTCAAGTGGATACATATTTAATAAGACATCATTTGCAGTATAGGCATTGTAGATATACCACCAGAATCTTCCAAATATTACTCAAACGAAGCCTTTGACAAAATTGGACAAGACGTTCTAAATATTAATAGTAGGTATGAAATAATTTGGTCAGTTGCAGATTTCAATGCAAAAACTGAATCACAGCGTGACTATGAAATGTATGATAAGTTTTCAATCCAGCAGTTTTTAGAGTAGGCGATTTGGAAAATGAAGAACTTCAAAAATTGTTATTCAATGGATTCCTATAGACACAGCCAATGCCAAGCACTACTGCACGGGAATGGTCGAGAGTTATTACAGCTGTGGAAAAATCTCCGAGTCTTCATTATAAATGGCAGACTAGGTAAAGACGCAACAATAGGCAAAGTGACTTGTAGACATGGAACTGTATTAGATTATGTGATAGCGAATAGGAAATTTATTGAAATAATACAAGAATTTGAGGTATACACCTATGATCCACTAATTTCAGACATAAACTGCACACTTCACATAGTTATTACCTGAAGAGACGTCAACGACAACAACAGCAACAACAACAACAACAACAACAACAACAGCAGCAGCAGCAGCAGCAGCAGCAACAGCAATAACAACAACAACAATAATAATAATAATAATAAAGAATATCAGCCGAACAACAACAACAACAACAACAACAACAACAACAACAACAACAACAACAACAAACGAATTCGCTGGGCTGCAAATAAAAAAGAAATGTTTGTGCAAAACTTAACGATCGATATGCTTAAGGTAATTAAGCCAAAAATAAGTCAGATAGAATCCACTGACCAAGAAGATATTAACTTAATAATGAATAAGTGACCTGTTTATTGAAAGTGTACAAGACATTTGGCAGGAAAAACGTCTACCAAGGCAGATATAATCTCAACAAAACTGAAAAAACTATCAAAGATTTAAAGCAGCTAGCAACCAATACAAATGAGCAGTTTGTTAGTACTCGCAAGACATGCAACACCAATTACACACAAATCTACGCAACCTACACACAACTGACACAAAAACCTTCTGGATGTTAATTAACAGTAAACACAAGAAACTCAATGATACGCAAATTGAGATTGATAAGCTCTGAATATTATAAGTCAGTCAATGAGCCTACAGACAGACAATATAAGCTCCGAAATTGAAATTCGTGACTGTAGGGAATTTGATGTACCTATAACATCATATGCATATATCATTTAATACAATTGTTATCCATGTTGGTAGCAATGATATTGGAAGGCGGAAAGTGAGCAGTATGATTAACGACTATGACTCACTAATAGAGAACATCAAATTACTGGCACCTAACATCAAATTTTGTGTATCATCTCTGCTGCCACGCCCAAACAACACATGAGAACAACACTGTGCATGAATTCAATGATATATTAGCATATCCTGCATCATAGCATAATGTAGTCTTTATAGATTGTACTGAATTGGAACTAACTACTATCCCCGTCAATATTTTAAAGAGCAAAGAAGACAACGTCAAAGAACAACGCATTAAACCTTCAACTATCTGCTTCTGAAGTATCCAAACCATTAACACTAAGTAATCGATATAACAATTTATTAGATGAATACATAGCTCCAAGTAACCTTATTGAAATCAATCCTGCCCATGAAGTACCCACTACTGCATGCATGAACAAAACTAAAAGGAAAATACCTACTGGACATGCTCAAGGCAAAAATTTACATATGACCCGTTCAACCAGATCCTGTAAAGACTTCATAGGAAGAGACAATTGCACTACAACTGGACCAATTTTTGACCATGGACAATCTGATAATAATCTAAATAATAACAAACATGGTTCAATCAAACATGATCACCGGAACATGTCTACACCAATCGAAAAATATGTGTGTATACCAATGCTAATAACGTAATAAACATAAAGGCAGATTTTGAAGCCATAGTGCATAACGTCTATCCAACACTTAATTTAATCACTGAGATTTTCCCGATAAACAAAGCTGTAAGTAACAATATAGATCTATGTGAATTACAGATTGATGAATACAACCTGGAAATCAATAATAAGCCCAAAAGAGGAGTTGCCATATATACTCATGATACAATAAATGTCCAATATTGTGATATAATAAATAATAACCCCTTTGACAAATCTCTCTGGTGTTCCTGGACGACTAAACAAAAAGAAAATATATTGGTTGGGTATATATACAGACGTCCTTCTTCAGATATATCAAACAATAATTGCTTATTAAATCAGCGGAATGCTATAGGTAATAATACAGCAGACCACATTTTAATAACAGTGGATTTTAATTTCCCAACCATTATCTCGACCACTGGACTTGCAGACAGTACTGAAGGGGACCCTTTCTTTCAGCTATAAGAAATAATTTCTTTCAACAACTAGTCACTAAGGCAACACGTCACAGAATAAACCAAATCTCCAACATATTAGATGTTGTACTAACTAACAATACTAATGCTGTCTATGAAATAACCCACCTTCCTCCTTTAGGCAAGAGTGATCATGCCATTTTGCAAATCTCATTGCACCCCGGATTTATTAACAGCAACCAAGAAAATAGGCAAACCTAAATTGTTGTTGAATAAAGGGATGCATTGAGAAATACATAACAAATTAGAGAGTGCTACCTGGCAGTATTTGTATGAACTCGATACAAGAGAAGCATGGAACCACCTACATGAAAGTCTAAGTAGCCTGAAAAACCAATACATTTCAATATCTAATAAACGTAGTAGGAAAAAATTTGTGTGGCTTAATCACAGTGCATCTCAATCGCTCATAAAGAAACATAGAGCATATAAAAAATACAAGAAAACAAAGGCACCGAGTGATTATGCCCTCTACCAAAACAGCACGAACTCAAGCGACATGCTGTATCAGAGAAGCAAAGCTATCTTTTGGACAAATAGTAATTCAGAATTAAACTAATGTGAAACTAATCCCAAATCATAATGGAATTATGTTAAAAGTAAAACTACACTCAGGGAATCAATGACCAGTTTGAAAGATTCAATATACACAAGTGACAAATACAAATCTGATATTCTAAATAACTTCTTTGCCAGTGTATTTACGACCGAAAACTTAGACTCAGTGCGAATTTTTTGTACAGAGAATTACTATTACGGAAGATATACACAAAGATTTTTAATAAAGAGGATCTGGCCTCTGAACTGTTCACAGAAAGGAAACCATGGTAACTCAATCCAAACCTAATAGCACTTACTTATTTTTACCAAAAATTTGTGGATATTGAAGAAAGAAGCCTGAAATAAGTGTCAAAATTATTGCTCTACTTTATGGAAATTCGGCATTGTTCTTGGCTTCTGTTTCATTCATTAACCATTTTTATGCTTTTCATATTAACTATGGAAATCTGTATCATTGGCAATTAATTCAAATACTAACATAAAACATTAATTACAATGGAAAAAAGTTTAATTATTAAGTTGGTATGTATTACACCACTAGTTGCAAACCAAAACCTAACAACAAAGTCATTATATAGATACTGTATCAAATTTGGATGTACATTTGTTATTTAATAGTTATTTACCACTGTAATTTCAGAATTTGAAACGATGTTCATGATTCATTTCAAATACTGATTTTGTGATTATCCTATGATGCACACCAATTACCGGTACCTTTGTAATGTGTTACATCAGAGTTTAAATAACTGCACATGCACATCTAAATGGAAAATCTCAAGAAATCACACGGTCAAACCTGTATTTAGCACACACATTATGATCCATGTCTCTAAAGACAGGCGGAAGGCCAGTACCAGTTGAAATGGGCATCAAATTAAAACAAATCCAATCTGTAGATTATTCTTGCAAAGTGGATAAAAGTTGATACTCAAGAACACCGATCAAATGGACAGATTGTTGTATGTGGAATGGCAGGTGATGCACCAATGATGCACCATTCAGATAAAGACTCAGTCGTTCTTCACCAACCAGATCTTGACCGCGATGCTGGAGAGCATGATATCAGCTTGATACCACGTATCAACTAAGTGAGGCTGACACTAACTGAATCATTGTGCTCTTTAGCGATACTGGTCTGTTGATGTTGTATCTTCATCTCTGGGATATACTGCTTTGGTATGGCCTCAATGAACTCTGGATGAGAGGCGGCATCAATTGACTAGATATACTCCACTACACATATTAGCATTCAAAACTTGAGAGATAAACCAGCCAGCACTCCATACTGTAACCCGTTATGATATTACAAGTAAGTTTGGCACCAAAGCAGCAGCAGCAGCAGCAGCAGCAGCAGCAGCAGCAGCAGCAGCAGCAGCAGCAGCAGCAGCAGCTCTCAAATGTAATGCAGCACATTATCTGGAAGAGCTTGGTAAGGACTGGTCTAATGACGACATCAGGCAAATAATCACAAAGGTTGAGGAGTACTTGGTTCAAATTCTGAAACGTGCTACTACTATTGATGATTTTAGGTACTGGAAAATTATTACCATCAGAAAGCAATAACTCTGGAACAGTTACCGCATATTAGTCAGTCTACGAGGCATTACATTTTCAGGGCATTTTACCCTACACACGTTATGCTAAATTGTCTGCGCACCAAGTCAATTTGTCCTCTTTTGTTTTGATTTGAATATTATGACATACCTTTACGGCCCTCACTGTACGAGCTGATTATTCCAGATGACCTTGGGCAAAATTATACATGTGTCAAATGTCCGACATCAACCTGCGAATTTAGAAGGAATCAAGAAAGAAGTACACTGTTGTACGTTTTGCTGGTGCCAGAGCTTTCACAGAGCTGACAAAAACATGGACTGTAGGAACCCCTATGATGAACTATAGTAGTGAATTATAGCGACACCAAGTAGCGAGCCGACCGAATAATGTTAGTTTATACATTTTAGCAAATTAGTTGCATAAAGTCAAACCTGGCTTTAACAGCTCTGCTTTTGTTATCTACAGATGGTGATTGCTCAAAGCGGTTGGTCATAAGACCATCAATCTTAAAGAAACACAATCTTTCTACACCACAAATCCACTTACCACAGACAATTAATTGTGTTACGCATCCCATTGTTTATTTCAATAAGTTTTGTGTGAGTTCGTTGTAACATTTCCAAATCTTTAACAGATCCTAGATGTCAAATACAAAGTCTATCCTGGAAGAATTCTTCACTATTCTTGAAAAAGCAATGACAGATGTCGCCATTCTTCTATGGTATGCTATTAGAACTACTAACATGACTAAGTAGGATGTTTTACTATGATTCTACTGTACTGGCAGAATCTAGGACCGCTGTTCTTGGCTTTGGTCATGAGATTATCCTCATCAAAAAGGTAGGATAACTGTACTAGATCATAATTTAACAAATCTTTAAAATATGCATTTGCGCTCTTGAGATGACTAGCACATTCTGAGTTTAGGCAAATTCCTTTTTCTGTTCTATAGAGATCAGATTTGTCTAACATTAAGGAGCTCTTTGTGTATATCTTCCGCAATGACCACCTGTTTTGTGATAATATGAAGTACCGATGTTGAAGTGATGCTGAATGGATCTTCACAAGCTTCTATAAAATCGAGTATTTTACAGATCCTATATTCAGTTGCTTCTGTCCTCGCGTTAGTGAGCACGCGGTTCATTCTAATTTCATAGTCGTTCTTCTTAACTTCTATGATGATTGGTAAAGGTGAACATCTCATGATAAATCATTTTCCACTCTTCCACAGAAGTTTTCTTGTGAAAGCTACAAATAATCCCACCACTGCTTTTCTGTGAGCCGTTTATAGGCTGTTCCAGACACATGGTTGAAGAATGAACGCCACCGCCCACTTCACTCCATTGTAAAGAAATCCCATAAAATATGTTGTGACAATACGTAAAGACATTCATTCCATGGTTGTAACAAATGCATAATTTGTGGCTAAATGGAAATAAATGATATGGACTATGGAGTCAGGTTATACACCTGCCATCATGGCATATTTTGCACAAGCCTCATAGGTCTAGGGGTTATATCCGCAGTATATTCGTGTGTAACAGTCGTAGCGTATTGAAAACCTTCCAAAATCATATTCTGTACATGGATGAACATATTTACACAAGTAGATGAAATGGTTCTCTGAAAATATAGCTAATGGAATTTATAATCATCACTATATGTATATATCTCATATTCCTGGTGAATAAATTGACGAATTCATACCAAATATGGAAGAGAAAATGAACAAAATGAACAAACAGCAATTTTTGTCACGTAGAGAGATCAAACCCGATCATTTTGACATTAATTTCATGTTGCTACCTCCAAACTCGTGAATTTATGATAAAATTAGGGGCAGAGGTAATCGCTATTAGTTTTGCATTGGGTTACCATGGAAACGGGCAATTATCTCCCTTAGTGCCGGGTTACCAAAAGTCTACTCTCGAGTTTATTTCATCTAACATGATGCCAAATGATAATCTGAAGAGTAATTCGCTGTACAGAAAATTCACACATGAACCCCACCCCCCATAGACAATGGACTGAATGGAAATTGTACTTGTAGACCAAGTATTCCTGGATCGTTATATTTACCGAGAGCAAAGCCGCTTCCTCATCACTGCTTTCTTATTATCATTAGCTACAATTCATGACTAATAGCATTTTGATCACCGCCGCGTATAAACAATGCGTGCGCTTTGATGACTGAAATGGGCTTTAAGATACTTATTTACAATTGTTTATATGCGTCAGTGATCAAAATTGGTATGGGAGACAAAGATCTTGTTTACGATGCTATTTGTCATGAATTGTAGCTATATATATCCCCGATTTCATATATTGCAAAGGAAAACTCAACTTATCTTATACTAACCATCACGCTGATCACCCCAGTAAAACGTATTCGGTTCGTAAAACGGGATTTGGTTTACATTGAGATTCGATACATTGCAACAGCTGTGATTAGGTAAGTAAAGTTAAATATTTTCCCTTATGCAGGTTGAAAACTTCAGCTTAGACTAAGCAAATACGAAACAGAATGTATCCTTTCTACTATGTTTAAATTTTAGCTGCAAAGGTGTTGTAATAATGATGTGGTCGTGATTTGATTTCGAAAGTAGTGAAGATTTCTCGCAGTTTTATACTTTTGCTTCAAATATCTTTCCACTAAAAGGTTGTAGTCAAGATATGCCATCAAGCACATATAGTTCGATCTGTTCACAACACTCATAGGGTATATACCACACCTCTGGCTTCTCTATAATATATCGAAAATCGCATATGAATGTGACAACTATAGAGAAAATGAGTAAAACGGGATTAGGTTAATATTTGTAGAAAATAAAACGGGATTCGGTAATGAGTAAAACGGGATCTACCTTTGTGTTTGGTAGGGAAAATCTTCCAGCGCTTTTCTCGTTTTGTATATTATATGATATAATTAATGCTAAAACAGATTGTTTAATAGTTTGCAGATTAGCAAAACGTTTTGGATTGTTTTATCTATGGAACGCAAGGCTGGTGTCCAGTAAAACGGGATTGTGTTTTTAAATTAATGTTTTTCGAGGATGTGCTAGCTGTGCCTGTTAAATACCGTCGATTACATAAGTTTCTATCATTAACAAAATATAAATCGGAACCGAAAGTTAATGCGGAAATACAAGTGCTGCCGCTGATATTAACGTCATGTGAGGCACCTATGGATTCCCCTTTTCCGTTTCCGTTTTTCAACATTAAAGGGTTAATTGATTTAAGTAAAGTTTTGAGCAGTTTGAGGCGATGTTGACACAAGAAGGGTTAAAGAGTGGTCTAGCGACATGTGCAGGGTTTCCCAGCTCGCATCTATATAGATTGCTATTAGAATTATCTAGCTGTATGTATAAAACTCGAATCACTCCAGGAAAGTTAAGTTCAACATGTATGAAAGCATCACACTAAATGACAATTGATTGACTCGATGCAGATTGATGCATGCTAAGTTGATAGCTGACAGCATGCGTTCAGCTCCAATAGCAATTATGCCATCATAATCACGTCTTAATACGGATATATGTACGAAACTTAGTTCAATGCAGCTGAAATTGACACCTCCATATTTTAAAAAAACCGTTTTTACTGAATGCCGTTGTTACCCAAAGTAGCAGTATCTTTCAGTGGAATTGTTCTCAAAGCGTGATTCGGTCCATATCGTTATAAAGCCAGGATGCACTTGAGCTATCCTAATTTAAGGAACTCAGTGAACAACCAGTGAACCGCCATTTAAACAAGTATGGCCTATATTATATTGTGCCATAATTACCTGCATACCAATTAATAGCGACGCATATTCATTGCAATTTACACATTACCTATGCAGCAGAAGTTAGTAGAATGGACGTTTCCATTTTTAGCTATGCCCCGCCCATCACTAGCTAAGCTCCACCCACACCTCGCTGTGTTGGGATTGATTGATCCCCAAATGCCCTAGCTATCAATTTCCTGAAAACTATACAGGGAAGCTGTTGAATATTTTGTAACAGCGCCCAGTCAAATTAGTTTCAAAATATTCAACAGAATATTTATTAAATAGTAAAAGCAAACAATTTGTACAATAACGCATAGACCGTCTTCAAATATGAGTTCGTGACGTACTTATCGACGTCAATCATGACGTCATTCATTATGATGTCATTACACACATCACGCAGTTCATTATGACGTCATATGATGGGTGGGTACTCTGGAAAGGTGAATTTCTCTTTATTACTCAGATACCGACATGTGTTTGCCTTTATAGTACGCGCCAACATGCTCTGCTTCCTCTTCTCTGTGTATAAAACGAGCATGGGTGTGAAGGAAGTCGGGAAGGCGGGGTAGGGTGGGCGGAGGTGGGTGTTGATTTTACTCTTCACAAATGCGATTGAGTACACCACATTGCCATATCAATTCGATTTTACTTTATTCGCCTTCACATTTCTGCGAAAATGCATTGCTGATCGTTCTGAACCCGTTAGGCAGGTGTGTAATATTAAGCTGAATACAACATGTATCTAGCGCAGAGTCCAGTCTTGCTAGACAGGACATCTTATTGCCTGGGAAACCTAACATGTGATCATTATATGCATACGATCGATGAATACAAGGCAATTGAAAAAGGAAATATGTTTTATGGCGAAAACATACTTGATCCACAATAATATGCCTCAAGCTTCAGCCAGTCTTTATATATAGGTTAGAACATAGTACCAGTAGCCTATTAATTAAGATTCATGTTGAAGATGATATTATTTATGCATTATGTCTAAAAGTACTAGGCTATGTAGAAGATTATCGTCGATTTCAATAAGTATATTCTTCAGACCAAGTCCAGTTACCTATGAAGTTTCAAAGCAATTCGAAAAACGGTAATGGAGTTATCATCCGGAAACCACATTTCAAGATGGCTGGATCATCGTCGATTTCGATATGTGTCTTTTTCAGATCTATTCCAAACATCCTATGACGTCTCAAAATGATCCAATAAACGGTAACTGAGCCATGATCTGGAAACCAATTGTCAAGATGACTGCGTGTGATTGATTGGTGGCCATCTTGGATATCGGATCATCGTCAATTTCGATAAGTTTCTTCCTCAGACCTACTCGCGTCATCCTATGAACTTTAAAAGGTATATTATAAATGGTAATGGTGTTATCTTCCAATAGCCTATTAAAACATTAAAGATGGCCTCCCTTGGCTGGCAGCCACCTTGGATTTCAGATTAACGGCGATTTCAATAGGTTTCTTCTCCAGACCTAGTCCAAGCACCCTATGAAGTTTCAAAGCGATCTGATAAACCGTAACTGAACTATTACTTGGAACTCGATTTTCAGTCACTCCAGTTGTACATTTACAAAAATAGTCTTCTCTTGCCCATCAAATGGACATTCAAAAGCAAAGGTTTTAATTTTTTTGGACCAAATGTAACCGGTAGTGGTTCCCTAGACAGTCACACAATTTGCCTGCCACGCCCCCCCCCCCCCCCCCCACCGCCACCCCCGCCCTATGGCAGACCCTGAGGTTTGTATTGCTATAATACAGCAAACAGTTACGTTAACGTTACCAACCACAATCCCTCCCATTTATGCTAAGTATGCAATTCACCTTTCCAGAGTATCCATCCATCATCTGACCCCAAATGACGTCATAATCAGATCAGCGCGTGTATGATGACGTCATAATCATTATGTCACAAAGGGTTCCAAATAGACAGTCACCAAATCTCAAATACTCCGACACGTTGTATGAATTGTATGTCTTTGTAATTGGTTGCTATTTAATAAACATGCTGTTGAATATTTTGAAACTAATTTGACTGGGGGCTGTTAGTCAGGGTGTTCATAGATCGGTCGATCCCATCACGAGCGAAGTGTGGGTGGAGCTTAGCTAGAGATGGGCGGGGCATAGCTAAAACCGGAAAAGTACATTAGTAGACGTGCAATGTAAGAATAACTCTTCAAATACATGTTACTAAAAGGATATTTATCAAAATTGATGAACACAAGTATTTTTACCTGAATTGTGTGTTAAAAAACTACACCCCGTTTCACTCTCGTGAACCGAATGCAGTTTTACTCAAAACCGCATACAGCTTTACGGTGACCGACTCCCGTTTTACTCATTTTCGCTATAGCTGTCACATTCAAATGCGATTTTCGATATTTTATAGAGAACCCAGAGGTGTGGTATATACCCTATAAGTGTGGTGAATAGATCGAACCATATGTGCGTGATGACATATCTTGAAAACAACCTTTTGATAGAAAGATATTTGAAGCGAAAGTCAAAAACTGAGCGAAATTTTCACTACTTTCGAAATAAAATCATGACCATGAAGCTAAAATTCAAACACCACAGAAAGCATACATTCTATTTCATATTTACTTAGTCTAAGCTGAAGTTTTCAAACTGCATAAGGGAAAGTATTTATCTTTACTTACCTAATCACTGTACCGAATCCCGTTTTCCGAACCGAATGCGTTTGACTGGCATGATCAGCATGACCATTCAGGTGATAGGATTTGCCACCCATAATCCATCCCTGACATTTGAGCTTTCTATTGCGCCGGCAGCGAAATATATTCAGGCTTTAGTAGCTAAATGTTGATAAATTTCTACAGCCTACGAAGGCTGTCAGGATTTACTTTTCAACCAATCAAAAAGAACAAACTAGCGCGTCTGCCTCAGCATACTCGCTCAGTTGTAGAGGTAGCGGCTATAGTTTGGCAACGCGGTATAAAAGCAATCATACAGGTACGATGTTGGTTATTTTGAAACTAATTTATCTAGAAGTTGTTGCTGACATAGGCAGCAACAACTTCCAGTCAAATTAGTTTCAAAAATATTCAACAGGACGATTATTACATAATAAAGAAGGTAATACATTGCCACTTCTATGACACTATCCGCTATCACTCGAGGAGACAAAATGGTGGCGCTCATTCTTCAACATTAACGCGATATTGCAAAGGAGATAATTGTGATACAGATAAGGAGATGTGACAGGATATGAATCTATAAACCATAATCTATCATTACAATGCAACATTTGAGATGCGATTATCATCCCTTGGTATTCTTATATGACAGTAATAGGTCTACCTATCAATTTGATTGCGTATTCAGTTAGACGATACACATCCAGGATATTTAGCATTAAGCCAGTGGCAGACGATCCAACATGTGTGATAATACATTTGAATGCTATATATGTGCATCATACACGATCAAACAGCATCGGACATTGATGGATGAGGTTATCAACCAGTTATACCAACAAAACCACGTGATACAAAATCCGGTATATGGTTGGCTGTTTCATCAAACATGTTTGACGTTGTCGGACGAAAGCTAACCATTGTCCGATTTTTTGCGTGTATGACACACGATCAAACATCGTCCGACTTTGTCGAATCATACATGTATACTCATACATGTTGGATCGTCTATCATAGATTTTAGAATAGTTACTTCCATTAAATCCAGTCCTTGATATTCCAGTGTTTCAAATTCAAGGCAAGTCTCCGGGGAAGCTGCTAAATATATTAGAACCAATTCAACTAGAGCCCGTTTCTGGCATATGCAGCAACCGATTCTATTTAAATTAGTCTCAAAATATCCACGATAATATTCCTTGCGTCCTAAAGTATTTCTCATTTCGTGCAGGTGGGTCTGAAAAGTTTAAGCAATGGCTTCAATAACTGTGCCGAGCAACGTGGACAACATGACGTCACTCTACGCTGGATGGAAGATATATTACAGCAGTAATGACTATATCCCTGAGTCGATTTTTAAGTTGTTGCCGGCCGCGTTCCTATCGTTGGGTGCTGTTATGAACATGGGTCTTCTCTACTATCTAATTGCTCTGAAGAAATACCGATCACCTGTGTTTATGTTAATCACGAGTTTAGCGATCACTGATTGGCTGACATGTGTAAGTCAGGTGGGGATGTCTACTATGGTCTCGCCACATATGACTGTTCCAGAGGCTGCTGCTCAGCCTGTCTGTAAGATCAACTCCTTTCTGTCTGGTTGGTCAGTTGTTGGGAGTGTCCACCATCTTGTGCTCTTTGCTGGTATCAGGTTCTACCAGTTATGTTTCCCGCTAAAGGCGCGCGCCGTTGTCACCAGTAACTTCGTAATGCGGTGCTGTATTGGAGTGTGGGTTGTGTTTGGTCTAACATGGGTACCATTCCTCTATTACCAGCACGCAGAGTTGGGTCTCTACAATGGCGAGCCTAAGTTCATATGCACATTCACCGGGAATACAACTGTAAGAGGCTTGGCGTTTTTGATCTCGAATACGATATATCCAGGGGTCGCCATAGTGCTGCTTCATATTGCTAAATACATACGCATTTTGCAGGCGAAGCAGAATCGTGGTGTGCAACAGGAACGGAAAGAAAAAGACGTTCGGGCTGTTTTTATTGTAATAATTCTATTCTTTATCACATGGATACCAAACAATGCATACATCTCTATTAGACAGCCTAAACCAGGAGAAGGTTTACATCAAGATAAACTTTGGCTCATGTTTAACAATGTTCTCTGCAGTAACTCTGTTATCAACCCAGTAGTGTACTGTTTAGCTGCAGAGACAGTGAGAACTGACATTGCAACATATTTCTGTGCCAGACATATGAAGAAGTGATAGTGTATCAACGTCGATAGCTCATTTTGTGGAAAAGACCATTTCCAATTGAATGCATAATGTAAGAACGATGTGCCATCAACACCAGGCATATCTTGCCTCTATGGATTAAGGAGACGACTCACAGAATAAAGCCGTTGTAGCCTGCTCGACCCTGTGATGTCCCTGCGCACCCGTTCCTTCCCATCGTCACACCCTGGCCGTGCAGTGCGGACGCCCCCTGCCCCTCCCCCACAGCGGCGGCGCCCGTCAGACAGCATATGACTGATGCCGACGCCGACACCGGAGAGGCATCTTCCTCGCATGTCCATTGATGACGTAACTGATGACAACACATATATCTTTTATTTATTTAAAAATATTTTTATTGTTCAAGAGACAATACGGATTGAGTCACAAGTTGTCTCCAACTTAGTTACGATTCGTTCCAAATACTATACAATAGGTTATAATAATGACGAAGATGCAGTTGACAAGAACTTATACAATAATAAATATGAGATTTAAATGAAAATTAATAAATTCATTACAATAAGATTTGGAATTGTGTTCATATATACCTGTGTAATCTTGTACTTTTAAAACGTCTTTTGTGTTTTCACATGATTTTAATAGTTAAGTAGCGTGTAGCATTGTTGTGACCGTGCATGAATTTGTATGTAGATGTGCGCCTGTTTGCTTGTTTAAAACAATAAAGTACTTGTGATAATATCTACTAAGTATTCGCGTGTGTTATGAATTTGTGCTTGTCTGCATTCGTTCGTGTGTTCGTACGTGGTGCGTGCGTGGTGCGTGCGTGCGTGCGTGCGTGCGTGCGTGCGTGCGTGCGTGCGTGCGTGCGTGCGTGCGTGTCTGAGTATATTTACGCAATTTAAGCAATTGCATGCATGCTTGCCTGTTGATCTGTTCCAGTATGAGTGTGTGTGTGTGTGTGTGTATACGTGTTCACGTCAACTCCTCTTAAAGGTGCATATTCACAACAAAATGCCCCAAGACAAGACTGTAGAAACCTAATACTTCTAGAGGCCTAAGTCCTGAACACAGGTGCAATGAAATGAAACAGATCCCGAATTATGACGCGTTCAAAAGCATAAGTCAATATAGTTTCTTGAGCTATGAAATTGAACCAGAGACACAAGTCCCAATTCAATTTCACAACAAAAAACAAAAAAAGCAACAGCACATTAGTTCATTTGAAATGAAAGCATCACATGTCAAGACCCATCCCGCCCCACCAAACCTAGACACACAATCCATGCCTCCAAAAGCTTACCACCCCAACAATTCCATCTCCAAGTATCCCGGTGCGAACATACACCTCGAAGTTTTCCTAGCTTTGATCAAACCTTTTGTTTACTGCGAATATATTCATGGGCATTTTGAAATAAAAATATATTCAGGTTATTTTCGAGGTCAGCATGTCCGTTTAGCAGTATATTCACGGACAGGCCGTGTGGAGAAAGAGGTCTTAGATCATTTAAGAGCTTGCGTCTTGAATTATTGTAATGGTTACATATAAAGATGTAATGGTTGTTATCTTCTATATTGTCGCTGTGTGGACAGTTTTGGTTTGCTACTTTGTTAAAACGATATGCGTGGACATTTAATTGCCTGCATCTGTTTCTAAGTTTGGTGTGGATTACATTTAGACGTCGTTCTCAGCAAAAGTAGTATGCTGGAACTGGGGATCTGGGATTAAAGTTAATTTTTTGTTTAAACAATGACAATGTTGTTGAATTCTGCGTATTGCCATCCAATTCGTTCCATAAATGAATCGTGCTTGGGAAGAATAACCGTCTAAATACTTCTAGGTTTGCTTGTTCCTCATGGAAATTGTTTCTATTACGTAAATTATAATTACTCACATAACCAACATGGCGGGGTACTAATTCTTTAAGGTAGTTCGGGCACTCTTCATTTATTAGCTTGTATAGTTGTATAAGCTTTTTGTTTTTCCGTCGTATTTTTTATTCCTCTAAGCCTGCCTCATCATACAGTGCTGAAAGTGGGGGTAAATCGAGTCAGTCCAGTTATAACATGGAATGCTTCCTGCTGGAAGTTCTCCAGCTGGTCAGAATCTCGTTCTGTACACCCGTCTCAGATCTCAGAACCATATTCTAAGAGCGGACGTAGATAACATGTATAAATATGTAAGAGCGTTTTGCGTGAAATAATATATTTTATTTTCTTCATAGATCCTGGAATTTTGTTTCTCTTAGATATTAGGCCTTGGATGTGGTTTGTCCATTTAAGATTTTGGGAAAATGTTATTTCTAAATATTTGTGTGTTTCGACAGAGGTCATCTGAGTGGTAATAATAGTTATGTTAGCTGCATTTTGATTTGGTTGGTTTTGCCAAATTATATTCACCGTCTTTGTTGGGTTAAAGTCGACGAGCCATGAGGCATATTTTTCATCAGCGTTAGTGATATGCCTAGTGAAACCGTATAACTGAGCTGATCTGGTTTGTGGGGTTATTTGAGATAAACGACCTGTACGGGTGACGTTATTTTTCTGCTGTATATAATTTTCTTAAACTGTTTGATTTTATTCACGCAAGCCATTGCATTACATTTGGTAACTGATAAATATTACAATATTGTGAATGTTGATTGTTCGGGGTGGGGTGGCCAGTGTGGTGGTGGTGATGGTGGTGGGGTGTTATCAGATGAACAGATATGAACATTTGGTACTTTGGTAACTGCGCGTGGTAATTAACTGGCATATGATAATTTTCTGTTTCATTTTCTTGATTTTTGGATGAAAATCAAATTCAGAACATGCTTTTAGATTTATTGTTATTTAAAGATAAAGTATGCTGCTCACCGCTAATTGCTAGAAGGCCTATGCATAGAAGTCCGATTTCTATTTTCCAAAAATCCCCACTGAGCTAGTTCCTTGCTTCTCCACTCTCTAACTCGAAGATGCCAGGCTGCTCCATCTTCCATCCAAAATGATTAAATGTAGCAGCATATTTACCACTTCATAAAACTATGCTTTTCTTTTAATTGCCGCACTTATTTTGTTAGGAGACGTGATTGTGACGCCGACAAACACATTTTGCCTAGCTATGCATGAGCTATACAGGCCTACATTATTATGATATTAAAATGACCTCCGTTCATTATCCTGAAGCAATAATATTAGACAAATATTTTAAAATTTCAGTGACGATAATTTTCTTCTGAGCCGCCATTTTACTTTGATTTTTGTAGCCACCATTATATGGGATTCTATTGTTCTCACTGCCGTGTCAAATCCAGTATAAAACCATTCCCGTAACGCTAATGATAGTCATTGTACCGTTGGCCTCAGAGTTGAGTGTGTCTCCCAGTATAGCGTATAGCAAGCATATAATAGTTCGATTCTAAATGCATATTTCCTATTGTAAACGTGAAACGTGCTAAGATAGATATTTCTTTATAGCAATTTGACTGATAATTGTTGCTGCCTATAGCAGCAACAACTTTCCTCCAAATTATTTACAAAATAATTACCACAAAATGCAAGTTCTACTATCTAATGTTTTGAAAAGAATTTCACTGGAAATCGTTGCTACAACAACTTCTGACCAGACTGTTTTCAAAATAATCAGTAGGACTATCCATATAATAACACATATTGACTATTTTTCGAGGAATTCGATTAACGGTCATTGCTGACTAAATCAGAAACAACTTTATCAAATTATTCCAAGGATAAATCATTGCTAGGTTTTCAATGTGGATAGCTAACATATGGCCGTACAATTTGAAAGACCTGTGTCGTATACGTTGTCATGATCAGACGTGAAATCTGTTCAAAACTGCTCAGTCCATAATGTAAGCATGTCACTTCATGGCAGTTCGTTCAGGTGCTTCGCTGACCTATTCATCCATACAAATATATTTAATGGCGGATCTCTATTACGTTTATGGCACAGGCCTATTAGTCCAGTCAATATTAGAACAATTTTAAGTTCACCTGGGCAAAATTGCAACACAATTTCTGTCAGTAGATTCATGGCGAAGACGTGATGGCATATGACCAAAGGAAATCTAGCCAATTCTGACGGTGGGAAATGTATAATTTTATTTGTTATAAACCTCACTCTGTTGCATCACGCGTATTACTGATTTGATGATAGCGTACATTTCGCTTATGGTCGTCACTTGAGAATTTAAAGCGCTTATTTTCCCTTTATTCTTCCCTATATCCTATTTTTAAACTGGCACGGTTATTTAGTGTTATGTTAGGCTAAATCTCTGCTTTAGGAACGTTCATTTGTCCAGCAGTTACTAAAATATCTGCGTGCAACTGGATTTAGAATTTTCCTCTTACGTCTTATTTGTAGCATAGACCCCGTCTGTCTAGTGTAGGAGAATCACAAACGGATACTTTAAAATGATGTACTGAGCTAAGATTTCTGTTATTTCCTCGTGCCATTTTGCTCTTCCGATACTCCGCCGTTATTATGAGTATTGTGATAAGGTTATTAAATTAATTTTATAATATAGCAATCTATAATGGTGTAAACTTAGCTGTGGTAGGTGATAATCCATCCACCTTTGGTATATTATTCGTTAATACATACAAGCCTCGTTTATGCCTGAATACAATGTATTTACATATACCAATGCATACATTTTTTCAAATAATGGTAGGCAACTTCGAGTGTTACATGTGTGTGTCTGAATTAAATTTATTTTTCAATTATGACATCTTAAATAAATTTTATATCTAGCTTACATCTCCACCGCTGTCTCAGTGCTGCACTCTACATATTATAATGTTCATGGGTTTTATTTGATTAAGCGGTGATGGACCTCGTCTCATGGACTAAAGCAGCACATCTACGACGACACAGAACAACATAATCAATAATTAGATGGCATAAACATCAAATCAAATTTGAACCATGACCGTGTTTAATGTGCGTTTACATATCCTGATACACTTTCAATTAAATGTATTTGTACCAGAGTGGTATCTGTTGTTAATTCTAAGCACCAACAGACACTAATTTAACAATTCCTAGTGCTAAAAAATGCGTAACCAATTAGAGATCCGCCGTGAAATATATTGTCATGGATGAGTAGGTCAGCAAAGTACCTGCACGAGCTGTCATCCAGTGACATGTTCACCTACTGACTGAGCAGTTTTGAACCTATTTCACGTCTGAATTAATTTGCCAAACCTAACCCCTGAAAGATGATATTTACTAATTGTCAGTGACGAAAGTAGATCTGCTGTCAATTCTAGGCACTGAAGGACAGTAATTTACTAATTATGTCATGGTATGACATTTGTAAAATTCCATACTTTCAATGATCAGGATTGGCAACATATCATCCAATGTTCAGAAGTAGTAACAAATCATGTTTCAGGGTAGAAATATAATTTTTCAGCACTAGGAATTGGCAAATTATTGTCTTTCAGTGCTTAGAATTGACAACAGATTAGCTTTCCTCACTCACAATTGGTAAAAGTCATCATTCAGGGGTTAGGTTTGGTAAAAGGTAATCTATCATGGTATGCAACTTGTAAAATGCCATTTTGCAATGATCAGGTTTGGCAGAATGTCATCCTTCAATGCTTAGAAGTGATAAGAATTCATGTTTCAGGGTATAAATATCATTTTCAGCACTAAGATCTGGTAAATTGTCGTCTTTCAGTGCTTAGAAACGACAACAAATCAATTTTCCTCACTCACAATTGGTAAATGTCATCTCTCATGGGTTAAGTTCGGAAAAAGGTCATCTCTCATGGTATGATATTTGTGAAAGTCCATGTTTTCATTGATCAGGGTTGGCAACATATCATCCTTCAATGTTCAAAGGTGGTAGCAAATCATGTTTCAGGGTAGAAATAGCATTTTTCAGCACTAAGATTTGGTAAATTATTGTCTTTCAGTGCTTAGAAATGACAACAGATCAACTTTCCTTACTCACAATTGGTAAATGTCATCTATCAGGGGTTAGGTTTGGCAAAAGGTCATCTCTCTTAGTATGAAATTTATGCAAGTCCACACTTTCAATGAACAGACATGGCAACATATCATCCTTCAATGTTCAAAAGTGACAACAAATCATGTTTCATGGTAGAAATATCATTTTTAGCACTAAGAATCGGTAAATTATTGCCATTCAGTACTTAGAATAGACAACAAATCAACTTTCCTCACTCACAATTGGTAAATGTCATCTCTCAGTGGTTACGTTCAGCAAAATGCCATCTCTCATGGTATGACATTTGTGAAGGTCCATGTTTTCAATGATCAGGTTTGGCAACAAATCATCTTTCGGTGTTCAAAAGTGTTAACAAATCATGTTTTGGGGAAGAAATGGTATTTTTCAGCACTAAGAATTGGCAAATTATTGTCTTTCAGTGTTTAGAATTGACAACAAATCAGCTTTCCTCACTCATAATTGGTAAAAATCATCATTCAGTGGTTAGGTTTGGTAAAAGGTCATCTCTCATTAATAATAATAATAAGTACATTTATAAAGCGCTGAATCCATGACAATGCGAGTGCAAGTTGTAAAATGCCGTGTTGCAATGATCAGGATTGGCAACATATCATCCTTCAATGTTTAGAAGTGGTAAGAATTCATGTTTCAGGGTTGAAGGATAACTTTAAGACTGTAGTGTTGTGACCCACTTTTCAATAGCCTATCGGCACATTTCAATTGTTTACCCTATGCTAACTGTCTCGCTGTCAAAGAGAAAAACTCTTGACATAGTTAATATTTTGAAAACAAGTTTGACTAAAAGTTATTAGTGGCATAACCACTAAAAACTTTAATTTCAGTCAGTTTGTTTCAAAATATTTAGCAGGTCCAGAGATATTACCTCTGGAATGGCGTTTGCAAAAATCTAGCAGTCAAACTGTTAAGCAATGGACATTTCCCGTTTATCCATCCAACATTTGACGTCATAATCATTTATGTGACTTGTAGGATGACGTCACAATCAATGGCGTCATCAGTGACGTAATTAACCGCGTCACGAATGCATAATTGTTGACGGACTAAAGCGTTGTTGTACAAATTGTATGTCTTTACTATTTAATAAACACACTGTTGAATATTTTGAAACTAATTTGACTGTGCGCTGCTGCATTTGAAACATTTCACAGCTTACCTGTATAGTTTTCGAGAAATTGATAGTCAGGGAGTTCTGGCATCGATTGATCCCAACACGGCAAAGTATGGATGGAGCCTAGCTAAAGATGGGACGGACAAAGCTAAAACTGGAAAGGTCAATTGAACCTGAAATGTAGGAGTCGAGAATTCATTTAGAATTTTATTAAAAAAATTATGTTGAATATTATGAAACTAATTTGAATGTGAGTTGCTGCTGTCTATAGTAATGTTCTTGTTTGCATAAAAAATCCTATGTGCAAAATATTGTGCATAAATTTATTTCCCATCGTTTTAGAAACTAAAATAAAAAAATAAATAAACGTTTTCTCATTATACACAGGTTTTTTACCCGAAATACTCAGTCCATTAAAGGAGAACTAACACCATCTTATAATAACGATTCAGCTTTGCATTCCATAGGGAAAACGCCCCACCGCCCTCTGCGCGTGCAAAATCAGCTATTCTCGTTGTGTATATTATATACTATAATTAATGAGAAAACAGCAGATTGTCAATAGTCTGCGGATTAGCAAAACGTTTTGGATTGTTTTCCCTACGGAACGCAAGGCTGATGATCTAGCATGCCACTTATAAACTATGCATGGAATTTAAAGCTTTTTATCATGCCCCTAAAGAAAGATATTCAGACCTTAGTAGCTAAATATTGATATAATGCTACAGCCTATAATGGCTGTCATGATTTACTTCTCAACCAATGGGAAAAAAATCGATCATGTCTGCCTTGGTATATACGCTCAGTCATAGAGGTACCAGCTATTGTTTGGCAATGTGGTATAAAAGCAACCATACAGGTAAGCTGTTGGATATTTTGAAACTAATTTGACCACAACAACTTCCAGTGAAATTAGTTTCAAAATGTTCAACAAGATGATTATTACATAGGCGTTTTCATGACATCACACCCTATCGCTTGACGAGACAAAATGGTGGCGCTCACTCAGAGCTCCAGATAAGAATTAGTCTTTTGATTGTTTTACCCACAGGGGACGATTATAATTGAGTATTCTTCATATTAATTGGGTATTTCAAAATATCTTTACTCATAGGAAGTGGCAGGAATTGAGTATTTGAGGCCCACTTAGACATGAAAAATCTTTTTGTATTACCAGAGACTAATTGACTATACTGACTCAGTATAGTCTATTAATCTCTAGGAATACACATTTTTTTTAACTTCAAAAGTGACTTACATGTATGATTATAAGTTTTTGACATGTACATTATTTACGTAATTACATGTACGTACATGTATACATCTTAGACAAGTAGACAGTCTAATTGTGGGAGAGCTGCGGTGTTGGAGCAGACTTCATAGAACCACAAGCCAGTATATGTAGGCCATATGATCCAGTAATGAGTGACCATGTGAACACAATGTATTATATATGTTTCAATTGTGAGTTGAGATTGCTCTGAGTCTGATTACGGCATTAGTCTATCAGAATCACTTGCCCCACTCTACATTTACATCATAGACAGCCTGAGAGAGTATGACACTATCAAATCATTTGATATTATCATACATTCATACTGTCTCTGATATACATGTAGAATGGGTCAAGTGATTCAAATCATTCATGCTGTTTTACATGTATGATCACTATGATGTATACATGGAATCCACAGTTGACTGATGAACATTAATGAAAAATTAGGCAACTGTGCCAGTCTGTAACAACTGGCAATCCTTGTTTTGTTTTCTTTACTGCATTAAATGATGTTCCTAGCACAGTGACACAGCGTGACATTAATGACAATTGACAAACTAATTTTCTCACTTCCATTTCCCCCAACATTTATGGTTTAATACCTATATTCCAGTCAAATATTTAGGTCATAGGCCGGTGCTATAGCAGGGTTCTGCCAAGAAATCCATTTAGTGGGGTCCAATGGCCCATCACTAGTGAAAGATAGGGGTTATTTTCTGAATCTTATGGGTAAAATGTATATCAGCCAGTATGATCCCCAAACAACAACCAACACCCCCTCCCCCACCCACCTCCCAAAGCATGCGCCCAATGCAAAACAAACAAATGAATATCTTACATTGTTGTGTTTTACTTAGTTGAACAACCCAGCCCAACACACAGGGGCGGACTGGGTCTTAAAACCGGCCCGGGCATTCTACTATTATGCCAGCCCATCATTAGCTCACCTGGCCCGTAGAAGTCATTTCAAACAACACACACACACGCACGCACGTACATACGTACGCACTCACACACACACAGACAGTCGCCATGCTATAGGGGAGTATAAGCTCAATTGGTCCTTCGTTCTTTGTTTGGACCAGGTGAGTTTATAGCATGTCGACTGTCTCTGTCTGTTTCTGTGTTGTTTGAAACGACTTCTCCAGAACCACTGTGCGGTTTTAAATCAAATTTGGTGGGAAGCGTCGTTGGGTCATATGGGTTCAAGTTGTTCAGCTAAATCCAATTGGCCGATTCATTTTAAAGAATCTAAATTTATGTTTGAAATAATGAAATTATATCTAGGAAATCATCTAGGGCAAGAGTAGAACCAACTTTGTTTGAGAGAATATGGCTGGCCAATGGTCTGTATCACCTGGAATTATTACCCATGTGCAATGAGTGCCAACGGTGAAAAATTGGCTTTAGCTAGAAAGCACCACCATATAGAGACATTCCATGATTCCAATGAAATTTGATTGAAGGCTTTGCTTTTGACATCTTGTTAATTATTAATGAACTAGAGGACCAAGCTCTCAACCAAATTTCATTGTATTGTCTTTATGGTGGTACCTTAATGAAATAGGCTACCATCTAGGGCAAGAGTAAATCATGTTATATCAAGAGAATGTGCTTGGCCAAATATATTTATTGCTCACATGGCATTGTTGTGTTTTTGGTTGTCAGAGAATAGACAAAATGAAACTAAATAAAATTCACAAAAAGGCAAAAAGCCAAAGGCTAATTTATTTAAAGTGAGCACAACTGGCACGTAAATGTCATGTCAGACTAAGAGATTAGGTGCCTGCGCAGTTCACTACTTCTGGTAGCCACACGATCAATGATAGCACCAGTGTCAAGTTTGGCCAGGATCCCCTTTTCCACAGACATCAACATGAATGCATCAAGATGTTCCTGCGTCATTGTACTTCGCAAACGACTTTTGATTCTCTTCAAAGCAGAGAAAGATCGTTCACATGCCACTTGTGACACAGGCAGCGTTAATAATAACTTGTAGGCTAACCCAATGCTCTTGTAGGCATCAGTAAAGAGGTTCAACTTGAGTAGCACCTTGTAACAGCACAGAGGGCAGGCCTTACACGATTTACATGTACTCGTCAGCGTCTCATTGTCCTCTTCAGACTCGTGCTCAATGTCCTCCTGCAATGTATACGCATTTGCTACTGATTGTTTTAGTGTCGACCACTGCTCTCCGAGGCTTCTTAGTTCAGTTCTTAATTGTTCTGCAGTGATACCATCATCAAATCTCAGCAAATATGTATGCAGCTCCTCCATAGCTCCAGGTGGCACTTCATCAAAGTTTCTTGGGTGAAGAAGTGAGAGATCAGCATACAATGCAGATGTTGCTGATCTCAGTGATCTGTCAAACCGTTGCTCAATGCTGCTCACTATCGTATCCATTATTTGGTTGTACACTTCAATGCGATATTTCTTTACTGGATCAGAAGCTGATGTAGACTCATCTATGGACAGTTCTCCATGAATGCGTTTCGGCCGTCTTTGTCGTTTTACAGGAAGAGACTCTTCAACAGCAAAGTCTACATCCATTTCATTCAGCTGGTCATTAGCCCATTGAACGAATTTTGCAGCTGCATCATGAAAAGGTTGAAAGTCATTCCGCAGTAACTTCATTTTCTGTAGCAATTCATCCACCATCCTGTGCACAGTGAGTAGATCTAGCTGAACAGTTTGTAGATACTTCGAGAGCGCTGTAGTGTGGGAGAATACTTACATATATACTTGTGCAGTCAGAATCGTTTCAAACCTCAGGAGACTGTCGATGTATCCCTTCACTTTGGCTTTAACAGCTGCTTGGATCCGGTCAGCAACAAGTAATGCATTAAGTGTGGTAATAACCTCTATGAAAAGTGATCCGTTTGGGTCATTGAATGAACCAAACACCTTCTTCAGAGCAGCATCCTTTGACCACCATCTAGTTTCTCCAATTGTTCCCAGTCGTTTTGCAGTAGTTGAGTGTTGACTCCAGATGTTCATTCGCTGGTAAGATTCCTGAAAGAATACTGCGATATCATTCAGTAATAAGAATAATGATGCGCTAGTTACCACGACACTTGCCGCTTCAGTCACAACGAGATTTAACACATGTGCATGGCACCAAACATGGATCTGCATTGGAGCCTCTTCTGATAGGAGAGTGCTGAATCCCCTGTAGCATCCCTGCATGTTTGCTGCACCATCAGTTGAGTTTCCGACACATTTCTTAAGGTCAAGATTTAGTCCTAACATAACTTCAGAAACTAGTCGCACAAAATATTCGCCAGTAGATTCCTCACATTTTACTACACTCACTAATCTTTCTTGGACAGTGCCAGTGCTGTCGACATATCTAACAACAACAGAGCACTGATCTTGTGTTGAAATATCTTGAGTGGTATCAATTTCCACAGCATACATGTCTGTTACTTCCTCAGAAATCCACTGGCGAATCTTATCACGGATAACTGTGATAACAGAATTCACTGTACTTTTAGACAGCAAAGCGACCAAGGAACCACGACCTCGTGAACTCGTTGCCTTCTCGTTGTGCTTTTTGCTGCTTTGGGCAACGTGAGAGAGATGATCAGCTGTACATGAATCATACTTCCGAAGTAGTTTTATGAGTTCCAGAAATGTACCATGGTCGATCTCCTCATTGTCAAGTGTGTATGCCGCTTCTTCAGTACTCCCTCTGTAACTCAGTCCCCTCTTGCCAATGAGCTTCACCACATCTACAACTCTTTCCATCACTTGTCGCCTCTTTCTAACCTCATCATGATGGCTACGTGCAAGCAGGTGAGAAATGCTGGACTGTTGTTGATCTACCAGGTATGCTGCAGAGCAACTTAAATGAAACGAAGAACGTTCGTGTTCTTCAATACGTGTATGTACATGTCGCCAGTCAGTCATTCCCTCGATGAACGTCGACTTGTCTGATGTACAGGAAAAGCCCGAAAAGGCCAAACACACTGAACAGTAAAGAGAATGATTGTCTTTGTTATATGTCAACCACCATCTGTTTGTACCATCTTTTCGCACAAAACACCTCTTGACCACACGGTTGTCCGTTTTTTGATTAGGGTGGTATCTCCAAAATGACAAAGTATCTTCACGTCTGCATGGTTTCGTAAAATAGTTGATCAAGGACGGAGAACAACTTTCCTCAGGATCCTCTGCAAGTGGGGCAGATGCAGTCGCAATGGGTATATCTTTTTCAGCTGACTGCAACTGTTCTGCTTGTTCACATTCACTGGTTCGCACTAATTCTCTGCCTGGATCTGGTGTCAATTGTTCATTTATTGGTTCGACTCCCAATTGAGTATCTGCTGATTCAGCTGCTGATGGTCCAGCTACCGATTCGGTATCCTTATTCTCATGTTCGTCGACTTTGCCAGGTCCGGTATTCATATTTTTGGCATTGAAAATATCTAAAAGACTTCTGCACTGCGAAGCACTATCTGACAGTTTCTTTTTCTTCCGATCACGTTCTTTCTCAGCACCCCCCTTCCTTGTCTTGTGGGCTGCTTTATCCATTGTTGCAATTGCTGGTTACAGATAGAACTGCTGAAATAAAAAAGCAATCATTGTTACACCGACAATATAAATTTGCGAATATTTTGACATTTTAGAATTAAATATCTGCACATTTTCAGAATCAAATATAAATATATTCTGCAAGTCAGAATCTGGGATCATATGGGTAACCAATATACCAATATACCAAATTTGGTTGCATTATTCAACCAAATCTGGTAGACTGGTATATTCGTTACCCATATCCATATGAACAATGAACTTAAATTATATCTAATGGCGTGGAAGGAAATAGCGTGACAGATAGACAGACAGATGGATAATCATGTGGACGAAAGCAGAGACATGTGGACAGGCAGAGAAAATATAAAAATCTCGGTTCTTTTCAAAACGTGGAGATAATAATCTAGTATTTACCATCTGTTACATGTACAGCTGTATTACCTGTATATCACTCAATAGGAGGCCTAGGTTGCTGGGTCAGTGTGGCTGTGTGGGTTTCTATTACCGAAGTTTGCCATTTTAGACCTACTGAGAAATAGTTGGAGCTCAAATCTTTGAGGGCCAAGAGGGCAGGCAGGTTTCGAGTGGTGGTACCGTGGGTGGGATGGGGACCTAATAGGGGTGGGATTCTATTGTCAATAGCTGGTATTAGACCACTGAAAATTGTGAAATATGTCCTGAAAATTAGAAGATAATCCCAACAAGAAAATGTAATGTATACCCAAGGAGGAGGGAGGGGGGGGGACTCCTCCCAGAAAAATTGTGAAATCTAGATGATCTCAGACCTGTGCCATCTCCTGTATTTCCAGAGGTATATACCGTATATAGGCCTATATTGTTATCCTAAAATGGGGAGGGCTGACTAAAAGCCAGTGCAGAACACAGTGTTTGCTTGTTTGACCAGGGACAACATAACAACATAGTTTCTCTACAACATTTAAGAAAAAGCCTATTGAATAATTTAAAAATCATTTTGACTGAAATATGTTAATGGGGAGAAACAGGCAACAGCTTTAATTCCTTTAAATGTCAAATGTTTAAAAATATTTAACAGCTTAGGCCCTATATGTACCTGCATAGTGCCGTGTGCCCGTGACTTATGATTTTCGAATTGAGCTGCCATATATATATATTTATGGTTTCAAGATTCAAGATTCAAGATTCAAAATTATTTATTTCATACTCAAATACTCAATATACAATATATTACATCACAATTGGGCAGTCCATCAAAGGCATGGCCTATAAATCGATGGACCCCCACATATAAACACAACATTACAATATATAAAGGTACTAAATGTATTCAACATCTGTATAGATGCATGATAGGACAAACACAGAAAACAGGACGGCACAACATACCTTTTTTTTTTCCCGCACCATATCGTCTTAATTTTGCGAATACTTATGGTTCTGCATATAGATAATAATAATACTTGCAATTCATCTGAGGTCTATATTGCGATGACATAGTTTTAAGGGTTACTTAATAATTAATTATAAATAATTATTAAATAAGATTAAAACACTCACCATTCACCAATTTATATGAGGTTGATCATCGAAATCTTGACGCTAGTTCTATGACTATTGACTAGGCCTATAAGTAACATACGGTACTAAGTTAGTAAGTTACTACCATTTCTAAACATGATCAGAGGGATTGGCAAACACCTGCCGTAGCCCCCTGCCCATTCGCTTATTGTATTAACCCCTAGCACACTGATGTCGAAAATTAAATGTTCATAGCATCCTGAAAAGAGAGGTTGGTGTACGTTTTCACGTCGTTTTGGAAGCAGTTGCTAGTTTGCTACTGAAACTCTGAAAGAGTGAAAGCTGTTGGCTGTTGCTATTTCAGCAACATTGCTACTAAAACTAAAACCAGCTTTAAGAAGATGAAATGAAATTTAATGTGAAATCTTGAAATTCCAGATGCTAAGGGCTAACTCTGACTAGTGCTACTGTTCTTACAGTTCTTTCAGGCTTAAGCATAGTTATAGAATAATAGAATACGTGAAACAATACGCGACTGTACGCCACGACCTCAGACTAAGCACACTGGCTGGTCGAGTTAGTCAGACAGCCTCAAAAGTATGTGTATCCTTGCGGCCTTGCCACTCCTTGAAGTCATGTTTCCTGTGCAAGATTTCGCGGAAATAGACAAAACAGACAGCAATGTCAATGTACATGTATATTATGTAATTGTCGCTTAGTCACAATTAAAGGTACACTTAGCGCCACAATTAAAGATACACTGTTATAATGTTATTAATTTATTTTATTCTCGTATTTGCTCACTGAACATGAATTGATGAAAAATTCAATTTCATGCCCTGAAATGTAGGTTTCCCGAATCCTAGGGGAGGGGGCTACAGCCCCCACGCCCCACGGTCCCACCCAACCCCGACCCCGCCAATGGCAAATTGATGCCATAACTGATGCTCACGTTCGTAGGGGTACAGGTGGTAACGCCATATCTTATGCTCACAGCCTCATTCATAGCAGTATAGCCTTATAGGTGGCGATGATATATTGGACGATTAGGAGGTACCTGGTCATTCCAGGGTGATCCCATCAAGGGGAAGAACTTGGTTCAACAGTTAACATGTAACAAGTAACATCATCACTAACATGTGCTCAAAACCGTGAATCTGTACAGAGTTACAGGTACACATTTTTTTTCCAGCGTACCAGCCCATTTTACCCTGAAACACCAGCCCACCGGGCATTGCCCAAATGCCCTTATGGCCAGTCCACCCCTGCCAACACACCACCACCACCCTGTAAACCTTCAACTTATTCGCGATTTTTAAATTTTCTCATAAAAATGTCCTTTTGCAGACCTAAAGATGAGTATTTTTCAAAAGTTACCATTGGAATGACAGGCTCATTATGACTGGAAGACCTACAGCTCCCAGCAATATATTTCCAAATATTCAAGAGAATATGCTTTAATTTGTAAAGAATTACGCCTGTATCAAAGAACCAGCATCATAATGGCCCCAAAACAAGTGTCTACTATACACAACCAGGTTTGACTGTGTATTGAATAGCGTGCCGACTACGCGGTAGGGGATTTCCCAGTAATGAGGAAGTCGGCAGCAGCAATTTCCAGGAAATAGGAGAGCTATATTTAGACAAGCGGCTACAATCATGACAATGTATCAGATTTTGGTGGGAAATAACGCCACTAAAAGGATGCTGTTAAATATTTTGGAAACTATTTAACATAATGTTGATGCTGATGATATTTTTAAATATGCAATGCTGATAGTTATACTGTCATGACTGTAGTGGCCCTGTTGCAAGCTATCTAAGGTGCATATGTGAGGGTTCACATATTTTGTAACGTATAGAATATACAAATTTGTGTTATACTTGTACGGGTGCCATCTCCGCTACACTATTATTTGTTATTTCTGACGTCACAACGTGGAAGAAAACGCACATTTTTGTACTGAAAATTTCTGCTGTTTTATCAAGTTTATGCCCATGTGATGTGAGTAATCCTGTGTTAATTATTATCACAGGGAACTAGAATGCATATACTATTAATCCGCACTCACATTAAGCAAAATTATTGCACAAGTCAAGTGAGCTGAATTTCCCATGTTTTTGTTGCGAAAACAGGTAACATGTCATATACGACGCATTCGTAGTGTTAATTATTATTGAATTTGATGTTGTCGCATCAGGACTTTAATCTGTGGATATATCTGTGCATGATTTAGCCACTGACAGCTGGCTAAATAGCCTAAATCTCGTAATTTTAATCGTAACGAAAATTGGTAATTTTTCATGAACACAGCTGATTTAAGGCGTTAACTATGATTGAAAATGTTGTTTCTCATCATAATTATGGCCTGTGAATACCTTTTGTCTTAATTCCTAGTGTAAATGTTGATACTTATAGATTAACGTTTGTTATAAAAAATGCACCTTGTGGTGGTATACCTTTCTAAGACTGTACTTTCTTTTCCTGGCTAAATGGTTGATGCTTTTGATGTTTTGGAGGGGTTGTCTGTCACTGGAATGACTGGCCCATTTGTGGGACCATACATTCTGGTGAGGAAGTTCCAAAATAGTCTCATTTGTCTTTGCAAATGACCAATTCCCTATAGAACAACCTATTTTGACTGGAAAAGGGAATGAAAAAGGTTAAATCTTAATGTATATTGTGAACCAAAATATTGAATTAAATGTATATTTCTTAATTGTGTAACGCATGTATAATTGGTAGTTTGTAAACACTTCCATTGTGTTAATTTGGCAGTGCTGAGTGAAGTACGTTATCCTGTGTCTCTTGCTGAGTGGCCTGTGTGAGTCGGATGGACTGTATGAGCCTGTGTTAACTCTCGTCTTCCGTGTCCAAGTCAGTCGGCTGTGTCTATGCGGATGCTGGTGAGATGTGGTTGTCGTCATGTGATTAAGCTTGGTACAATGCGGGGTGAGTCGGATGGCAACTAGATTTTGTAACATTTAATATTCTGATATGAAACCTTTTATTCTTCACAGTAGTGAATTTTATCAGTGCACATTTAAACATGGTACTGGTCATTTCGTGTCCGGGTATAATAATCATGGTATGATAATTTGAAACTGGTTTGGATGTAATTAAAAAACCCACAATGTTACAAACCTCTGTATAAGTATGTATTCACGCTACAATCATACTGTATATCTTAATCCCGTCGATATTCTTATAATTGTTATTTTAGTACAGTTAGTGTTTTACTGTTTAATATAAAAATGGCAGATAGAGAGTTAAATCTAGTGAGTGTTCTTAAAAATTGCTGAGATAGAGTCATCTCCCTTGACTGTTTCTTTAAAGCTTAATTACACACGCATTCATACACACATGCACACAGACATGCCTGCACATTTTTTGAGAAGTACGCGTGGTGCTAAGCGCTTGTACACACATTTGCATGCACGCACGCACCCATGTAGTTAAATACATAAACACCTATGCACGCACATGCACTCCTGCACACATACACATGTTTATTGATGTATTCCATATAGATACCATATTATTGTGGATAAATTGGACATATGTCGTTGTTGCGAGGTCAACATTCTAGAAAGCATAGCCACAAAAGACGTTGACCACAGATGAAATCCAAGAATCGCTTCTGAAAGCAGATCTAGGACGAGTGGTTGAACACATCATCAAACCGCGGATACTAAACAATTCAGCAGTAATAAGTGCCTTGTAAAGCAATCCTTCCATGACTCAATCAGAAAAAAACTAATGGTATACTATTTAACAATCTATATGATATCCGACAAAAGACAAAATGACAAAAGACAAAGTCAACGAAAGTTAATCGAAAATCATACGACATCTGATTGCCGCATATGCAGCTGGTAGGGAAGTTGACCTAGCCACTGTCCTGCAACATGAGCTGATTCCCGTAACAATTTCACTGTCCAAAACACACATATCTCTAGGACAATTCCAATGACATTCTCACAGGGTGTTTAACAGCTAATATTGGCTGTCCAGCATGATACATCTTGTCTCATCATCGATGGTCAAATACTAGTAATCACAATGGGTAAACCATTGGAATGCAAGACGTTTAGAGACTTGCCTGATAATTTCATCGCTAAAATTGTATATGCAAATGCTAGGTATAACAGAGTTGGCATTACGTTTGATAGATACATAGGCCGTTCTATCCAGGCTGCAACACGTCATAGAAGGACCAATGCAACTCGACCAATCTGGTGCACCATTGAAAGACGTGAAGTACCACTATCAGTAGACTGAGCAAACATACATCTCAATTAGAAAAGAAAACAGACATGGACATTGTTATATTTAAGGGATTGGTTAAATGTGTTCCCGATGAGAAGACTGTCGTTTTTAGTGCTGGCTTTGCTAACAAGTGTGATGATAGATGTAACAATCTGTCCCTGCCTTGGGACATGGTGGTAGCCACACACGACGAAGCAGACACCCACCGATTCTTCTATGCAATGTACAGTAATAACAGCACCGTTCTTGTCAAGGCCAGGGACACGGACGTCCTCCTACTGATAATTGTGCATGTTTAAGATATGTGCTGTTATGACCTCTAGATGGAATCAGATACATCCAAGACACCAAAATCAGATCCTGTAAGACTGGTGTATGCTAACCTTCAACCAGGCGGGGCCCATAATCTTTTTTCAATCATTGCGCTGATGGAGGTGTGATACCACATCGTTTATAGGTGGGCACACGAGGAAAAGACAGTAGAAGCTGCGAACGGACCACCAGGCACTTCTCTATGGCATAGGTGAAGGTCTGCTCACTCAGAACGCAATTGCCTTCAATGAGAAATTTCTGTGCAAGACGTACAATGTGCCAAATGATGTGGAAACAGCCAACCAATCTCGATGTTTACATTTCTCTATAGCAATTAAACTCGAGTCCTTTCCACAAACGAGCGATGCCCTGAAATACCAGTCAATATGGACACACTACCAAAGTTTGGTTTGGAAACATGCAAACTATCCAAAGGTAAATCTTTCTGTGGGTGATCTCTTGGTAGGTGGGGCTAAACATATTCGAAAGCTAACAAAACTCAGTGCCAGCCCTGACAGCTGCATGGAAACGTTGAAAAGTATTCTGCATGTAGGCATGTAAATGTATGGCCATGATTGAAGAGCCACACTCACACTTTGTGTGCATGAACATGACAATTAACATATATAGGCTAACTCGTGACAGTATTGGGAGAGAGTGTACGCTTATGGTGTACCGGGTTGGTACTGGTCATTTCTTTAAATCACAGCATTTTACCTTTCTAAAATCGGACCAGAAATGGCCGAGTTATCGCTAAATGGCTCGCTTAAATTATTTTCAAAATATTGCTTGAACATCATAATCGCGGTTATGTATTAAGTGAATGGGGAATGCGCTGATCACGTGATCGCCACGTCATCCTTTCTAGCTGCACTCTGATTGGCTACTGCTCGCCAGCTGATTGGCTGCGGCGTTCTGCCTCTGCCTTCACGAGTAGTATAAAAGTAGCCAGAAAACAAGAATCGAGAGCACTTCAGCGTGGAAGCCGACACGACAGCAGGGTTGCTGGACCAGCGCAGTGCTCTCGGACGGCTAACTGAGAGCAAAATAACTAAATAAGCACTCCCTTTTCGGAACACTCACAGAGGAGGGTCTCTGCGGATGGGCCTTACTTTCCAGAACACTCACAGAGGAGGGTCTCTGCGGATGGGCCTTACGGGCCCGATGTAATTCTACAGGATGTATAGCCGAGGTGATTTTTTTGTGGATAACTCGCCGGATCTTCTGGACCAGGCTGAAAAGTGGTATCAAACTTCTGCCCAGCATTTCGTGTGTTTTAATTAACTTTAAGACCACAGTCTGGTGGGACTCTGCCTGGTGTGTCACAAGAGCTATGCGACGTATCCCGCATGGTGTACCAAGTTATGTACATGCATATTTAGTTACAACTGTAGTCCTCCTTGTTAAAGGGCGACTTTCAAACTACCATCGCCAGACGGACACTTTATAATAAACTGTAAAGATTCATGTATTAGTTATTGTGACTGGCTAATGGACATCCCTCTACAGACGTTCTCCTTCACCATCTTGAGAGTGAGCCACATCCACAGTCTGCTTGCGGAAATCTTCCCAGCAACTTCGCAATCATGCCACCTCGCGCGACTCATCTGTAATGCATCAACTTCAGTGAATTGGAAACTGTTTCCGTACCGATGACCAATAGGTACTCAAGTAACTATACTATTGTGTTATTCATTATTTCTGCAATAGGTACTGATGACTAATAGGCACCTTCCCGGTTTTAAGACCGCATTTATATATTTTCTGTTTCATACTCTGTATATTATCTTGATTTCCGTGTGCTTACAAATAACGAGCACCATAAGGTCCTATGACCTGATATACTGTTAGCACTGTTGTAGTTAGTTATGTATATGGCATGTAGCCATCCTAGTTATTTTGTTTTGTTTATATATAAAACTCTAGGACACAGTACACTAGGCTATGCTATACAGAAACATTATATCCACATCACTATATTCCCCCGGCATCAATTTTACACCTAGATCACTGACCATGCTCATATTGTTCGAACCTGACATGTGACCAACTAAACCTGGCTATTTTAGCTCGATAGGATGGGTTTAAAGTAGTTAAGGAAATCTCTCCGTAAGAGACACAATGTGTACGCCTCTTCTCTGGCTGTCGAGGATATGTAACCCCGCACACCAGCTAGATTATATAAATTGGCCAATTACCTTTGGGCCACTTATTAATATTGAGTGATTGTCTCTTTCTACGTTCCTCCAGCCGCAATTCTTAATAGTTGTCTGGACTCCCAATCGACATGGATCCGACTCTGGGAAACTATTGGGGTTTACGAGCGGTGATAGCTAAAGTGCCGATTTCACATACACTCCCCCTGTATCTTCGGATACCAGTTAGCTTAGATACCCCCGCCAAAGTAGGAAGCACTGCGAAAACAAATTATATTATATAACACCGGTCTGCAGTGCATCTCTGGGCATACTGGAACATAACCCTAATGACAGGTAAAATGTTAGTTCCGTAACACACGGGTGATGATCTCCATCCAACTCTGTATGGTGACTGGGTGCAGTCTTAGAACCCACCATGCCCTCATGGGATAGTCACTAAGGATGGATATCTGTCTCTTACTCCCCGCGAATAAATACTATTGTGCTTTATATATTGCTTTTGTGAACTGTAACCATTCCTAGTGATGTTATATGTAGTTGCGGGGGGGGGGGGGGTGGTGGTGACCGGATCATCATGTGATTCGGGAGCTGTCGCTCTGTAACATGTATACACGCTGTCTTTCTGAGTAAGATGCTATCCGGGGCAACCTTCGGGAAGCTGAGCATCTTCGCCAGTTAGATGTATGTGTCGAAAGATAAGTAGAAATCCCTGCCACTTGCGGCCAAAGCTTAGAAACGTCCCTAATAACCAAATGGTAGCTTAGAATTTAGCAGAAGGCCCACATAAATAAAGCAGCAACTACCAATGCAGTATCTTTGGACCTACATAAGATGGTGACCTATGAATTTTTTGGAAAATCATCCGTACCGTCTTCACATAAACCAGCGTGCATCACATTAATTATAGTTTCACTAGGATTGAACCACTGCACCTAGCTTTTTGTTTGAACAAAACAGTGGCCCTTTTGCCAGCTCTTTTCCTCCGCTTCGGTGTTGAAGGCATTTTCCTGTGATGGAGGCGTGCGTGAGGCACTTTCCTCTTGCAACAATAAGATTTTGTATGTGTTAGGGGTATAATTGGTGTATATTAAACTATTCAAGTAGCCACGTTGCGATGCTCCCTTGCGGGGATACCTCTGCGGATTTACAGCGAGCCCACATAGAAAGAACACCAATTGGTTCTATGTACTGTATTATTTTGCTCAATTACTAGCAAACGAGTACCATTCTTTGCATAGTTGTTATTCTTTTAATTATTATTATCATGTCCAGACTTTTAATCTAGTTAATGGACCGAAATTCCGTTGACACGAACAGTTGGGATGAAACTGTGAGGTTCAATCTCAGCGTCAATGGTCGCATGGCCCCACTGGGACGTTATCTAGAAGTCAGTCTTTGTATCTTCCAGAGAGTTGCGAAACGGGATCTGTAACCCCGAGAACCGTAGCTAACCAGCCCTCCCACGCATCCAGTACATGTGGTGCAATGGAGTGTAGCAACATAACGGACCAGTGCGTACCCCTGCGAGCTACATATTGTATTATTGGATAACAATTCATCGCAAACAATCGTAGAGAATCAGCGGCGGTGTTTCCAAAGTTGTTGGGGTGGGGAGAGGTGGGGTGGGGGTGGGGGGGGGGGTGTGTGTGCGTGGCACTGCATATTGTGGCAGATAACCCAAGACAAATCGTGAAAGGTAAACATCCCCGATTTCTCTCGCTGATCTGTTGCATATTAGCTGCGATAAGCTGGGACAATCTGTAAATTCTTTCCCCATAATATCTGTAGCTTCCGTAAGAGATCGGCGGCAATCGCTTAAGGCTGGTTACAGATTTTATGGGAACTAACCGTAACATACAAGCAATGAAGTTGTTGACCTCAATCGGAATTCCATTGCTTTGCCTCGGTTGCTTTGGTGTTTCGTATGTTACAGTTAGTGACATTCAAAACACCGGAGCAACCGAGGCAAAGCAATGGAATTCCGATTGAGGTCAACAACTTCATTACTTTCTCTGCTATTTGCCTTTATCACATCACATCAGCTGATATCCAGGTCGTCACCTATCTCTGAATACGAGTTCCAGTATATGAACCATCCTCTTTTGAAACCAGATGGGCAGGACCGAACTTAGGACTCGGGGGAGACCTTGTACAATTTTCTGAAATTCTTACATGGGGGCCTCGGAACTGCCAATAGGATCGCAAGAAAGCTAGGGTCCAGTCCTATTATGTTCAAAATATTCAACGGAACATTTTTTAATATCGTGTTCAAAATCGTTTTCTTTTGGAAAAATGTTAACTGATTTATGAGTTGTAGTCTAGATGTGGCACCTATGTGTGTAGCTCGAAGCTATGCAGGAGCTCAAAATTTAAGACGAAAAAATTAATTTTTGTGTCCGTTTTTGAGCGCCCTGGAATTTTGATTGCTAGAGGTAATGTAGATAGGGTTGGGGAGGTGTGGGGGTGGGTGGGTGGGTTGGGGTGGAGGGGTGGGTTTGGGGTGGGAGGGCTGGGTGGGTGGGGGCGGGTTGGAGGGGGGGGGGGGCGTTCATCGAACTTAAAGACAGTAATCCAATATATGCTGTATTATTATTATTATTATTATTATTATTATTATTATTATTATTATTATTGATACTAATATAGCGTATGATGAGCCATAATGTATGATGAGCCATGGTGGTAGTGATGATCTTCCTAAAATTAATGAGATTGGTAGCTCCATCAGCCTTCCACCGCCATACTCCCTCCTCATGTGTTCTTCTAAAGTGGTCTACCTATAGGTGATTAGCCCTTTCCCTGATGAGTATCCTATATCTCGGTCAAGTCCAGAGGCAACAATTTATGAAAACTGTTGAATATTTTGAAATTACTCCGACTGGAAGCTGAGAGACGAACAATACAAACATTAAATTACATGTTTCGAAGGATACAACTCTTGCACATCACAAATACAAAAATGTAAATACTAGAGGACTTTGGTTACTATAAAAATACACAGACATACATCCTTCCATTTATATTCACAGCTAACAATATGATTCCAGTGAGACCAAATTCAAAACACCCAACGGAACTAGATGTGTATCATAAGCAATGAGTTTTGTCAAGGACTCATCAGCGAAAGGGTTAGTAGGCTTCTATAATAATTGTCTTGACGTTCTTTTTGTATGATTTTTTGGTGATAATTTGTGTGCGGATGTCTGTTTCTGCATTGTTCCATAGGTGTATTGCTTTTGTTGATGGATTTTATCTGGAAGCTTCTATGCGGCAGAAGGTTGTATGCAGATTTTTTCGTGATCGTGTGTTGTGTGAGTGTATGTCTTCATTATTCTTGAAGAGGTTTAATAATGGGGTTGACAGATTATTGTTATAGAAGTCTCTGAGGACCGAGTATAGTTGGAGCTTTCATATATCAGCAAGCTTCAATAGTTTTTCTGATTTAAAAACATTTTGACCTGCTGTTGGTTGTGAAAATATCTTTATAGCATTTTTCTGAAGTGTTTCTAGTTTTGATGAGTAAGTGTTAGTCCAAATAGTGTTGCAGTATGTGATTTGCGGTAAAATTAACTTACTATATAGCATTTTTATAAGGTGTTTTGGTAAGTAGCTTTTTAGTCGATGCCTAATACTAATGTTCTTTGCAACCTTTGACGTTACGATTTGTATATGTTTCTCCAATGTGAGTTTCTTGTCCAAATAGACACCTAAGAATTTTGCAAATTGTGCCTCACATATTTCTTGATTATCTACATAAATTTTAGGGAGATCAGTACTTTTCATTTTTTTTGTTTGTGAATAAGATGTAACTTGCTTTTGCAACATTGAGCACTAATTTGTTGACCTTAAACCAATGAATTACTTTTTCTATTTCTTCATTTATGATTTTGTATAAAGTATCAATGTTTTTATGGCTGCAAAAAGCATTGGTATCGTTAGCAAATAGAATTAATGACAAGTGTTTGCATATATTTGGTAGGTCATTCATATGGAGTAAGAACAACAGCGGGCCAAGAATTGAACCCTGAGGAACACCACAGACTATTTCTCCACTCTTAGATAGGACTCTATTATACTGGACATATTGTGTTCTACTGGATAGGTAGCTTTTTATCCAGTCCAGTGCAATGCCTCGTATTCCATAGTTTGAGAGTTTTTCTATTAAAATGGTATTGTCTATTGTATCGAATGCTTTAGATAGATCTATAAAATTCCAAGAATATGTTCTTTTTTGTCCAATGTATTTACTATCTTTTCCATCATATCTATAAGAGCTAACATTGTGGAATGTTTTCCCCGAAAACCGTATTGTGACTGGTAAAGGATAGTTTTTATTTAAGTAATTGGTTAGCCTGTTATAAGAGAATCTTTCCAAGAGCTTCGAGAACAGTGGTAGCACTGAGAATGGCCGATAGTTAGTGAAGTCAGAGGAGTCTTTTGCTTTGTAAATTGGGGTTACACGTGCAGTTTTGAGTTGTGATGGAAAGATGCCTTGTATTAGTGATGGGTTGCAAATGTGATTTAGTGGAGTCATTATATCTTGCATGCAATTTTTGAAAAGTGATCAATTCCTGCACTTTTGTTAGGATTAATTTGCATTAGTATCTTTGAGATCTCCTCTGGGTCAGTAGGGTTTAGAAAGATTGAGGATTGATAATTGCCTGACAGATAACCTCGCATGCTAGGACTTGCATTGGTGTTAATTTTCTTGGATAGTTCTGGGCCAATGTTAATAAAATATCCATTAAACTTGTCAGCAATTTCTTGATTATCAGTAATGACTTTGTTGTTGTATACTAATTTCGATCCTTCTGTTTTACAGGTCTGTTTATTCAGCAGTGTCTTTGGCAGATTCCAAGTCTTCTTTATATCATTTTTATGCTCTGTGAATTGACTTTGGAAATAATTTTTTTTTTGCATTTCGCAGAATTTGATTTAATTTGTTTTGATATTTCTTGTATTGCATTTCATTGAATTTAGTAGGAAATTTGATATAGTTTAGGTATCGACTGTTTTTCTTTTGGCAGGCAGTGATCAAACCCCGTGTCAGCCAAGGTTTAGTCGTGTTAGTTTTGAATCTTTTAACAGTTTTGAGTGGGAAATAGTGCTCATAGACGTATGTGCATAAAGCGTGGAAAGCATTGTAGGCATCTTTGCCTGAATCACATTGGATTATGTTGCTCCAATCAATTGTGGCCATTTTTCTTTTGAATTCATCAATATTTCAATATAATATATCGGCAGATGGTCCGAAACATCTGTAACAAAAACTCCCTGGAGGTTTTTACAATCTGTCGGACAATTTGTGAAGATGTTGTCGATGAGAGAAGCTTTGTATTCAGTAATTCTTGTTGGTTTCGTGATCAATGGATAGAAACTGAATGTGTTCAACAAATTTGCGAAATTATGTGTGTAGAACCAGTTTTCTTTCAAAAGGTCAACTATTAAGCTGTTTAGGCAAATTGTTAATGCCTATTTTAAACGAAAGATTGAAAGATTACACCGAAAATACGAAATAATATCAGAGGTACGAACCGGATTCTGAAAAAATAGATCCTCCCTTGACAACATCATTTGTATCTATCTAATTAAAGAACTGCTCTTTGCGCAGAAGAAAAGGATTATGTTCATTGCCTTTAAACAAGCTTTCGATAGTGTGGTGGGCCGCTGTCTGAAAAATCCTATGAAAACAAAAAATAACTGGAAAATGTTACAAAATTGTATACAATATGTATAAACGTATAAAATCTTATGTCAGCCACAACCAAACCAACTCGGATTTTATCATGAGTAACGTATAGGTGTACGACAAGGTGAGCACCTATACCCCTCCTTTCTATTTTAAATTTTTCTCACAGATGTAGCAGAGTATCTATATGAACATCAACATACCAAATGCTTCATATTTTCACCCTTCATAACTGACAATGCCATCATCTAGCCAATCCGGAAATATCCCACAGCTGACACTAGAAAGTCTTCTTAGGCAGATGGAATTGGTTTCTCATAAAATAAATGACAGTGGCAGTTCCCATAATAAAATTTCCGATAAACTCGGGTGGCTTGAAACCATAGAATCACACATGCAGAATTTCAGCTGTCCGATAGATAGGATCGATCACCGCGTTAATGAGCTTGAACAGAGGATGGTGGTCACTGAAACATTCATCCGGACTCAAGATGATGCTTCAGATGCATTAACCCCTCTTGTGTCAACAGCGCCTCAAAGTGCTCAAAATTTTACTTGTATCAATTAACCCTTTAATGGTCAGGATCTTTCAAGAAAATAATAATTTTTGCAATAAAATTAAAAAAAATTTTCTGTTGTCCAGCAAATACTCAAGACTACTACAGCTGCTGTTTCTGGCCAGCTTCACCATGAAAATGGTCAAGAAAATCCAGTTTTTTCTTAGCTTGTGTCTATTTGCCAGCTGAGAGAAGACTATTTTTGAAAATTTACCACTGTAGTGACTTGCTCGGTAACCGAGCCAGTCATTCCAGTGGTAAATCTTTAAAAATCATATTCTCGTGAATGAAAAATTAACATTTCTCAAGACCACTACATAGTCCGTTTTGGCGGTGTTGACTATTAAAGACTTAAGTTAACAAAAGAGGGGTAAAGAGCGGAAGTATGCCAGCTGAGGTCCGACAACGAAAGTTTGAGAAACCAATCAAAAGAACTGTATAATTGCATCATCGACCACGAAAATAAGAATATGAAATATAACATATTGTTTCTAGGAATACAGGAAATCGACGGAGAAGCTGTATACACAGTCCTGCGCGAGTTTATCGGTAAAGAACCTAAGATAAAAGACCAAATCATATTTCAGAATGTTCATAGGGTAAGCAGGAAAACAGACAATAAGAATCAGCAGAGGACAATCATTGGACGCTTAATGCTTTACCAAGATTACGAACGAATTAGAAACGTTGTATAGGAACAATTAAGTGATTCGCCTTTTAGAATGGTGCAGCAATACCCGTATGAGATATGTGAAGAGAGGAAGCAACTTATCCCAGCCATGATGCAGGCCCGCAGACAAAACCAAAATGCAAAACCTATTTATAACAAATTGTACATAAACGGACAGTTATATGACGCATGTCAGTAGAAGTGAGACAAATGGCGCAAATGTTGACCCAAAGGATTTTCACAGCTTTCCCCCTTTGTTATGCTAATTAGGTGTATATGACGTCATGATGATTGATTTTGACACCTAGTTGTGAAAATCTTTTGTGTTGGTTTTCCTTTGAAGTGATCCTACCTCCACCATTTTGATTGGCTGTTAGCTGTAGAGGGTTGCCATAAACCCCGCACCCCTTATTAAATCACGTGCCTCCCATCATCCAATGAGGTGAGCTTAATTAGCGTAATGTTTGACAAGGGTTAATGTATAACGTAAGTATGATTGACAGGTTACATGTCTGGACTCGTCTTTTGTGACGCCTGTCCTCCTGTGAGGTAAGCTTAAGGGTGATGAGCGTAATGACACGTGACAAGCGTTAATCGATAGGCAAAATCGTGTAAAAGCGGTTTAAAAATCTGATCTGCTAAGCCTTAACATTTTGATTTTATTTAAATGGTTTGTTCAACATTTATTATAATTATGAATACTGCCTATTTAACGAGTTGTGACGTGTCCGTTGTGCTCGGTAACAATGTGCACGTACGTGTCATGAAATGTAATGACGAATTTGTAGTAGACATACGTGAGTTTAGTGTTGGTAGTGTTTACCCCACCAAGCGAGGGGTGTTTATGTATGGCAATACGTTTCGAAAGTTCGCAGCCATGATTCCAGAATTTGAAGAAACTGTGCTTAGGGCTAGATGTTCTGATGGAGTAGAGCAGATTAATTACATATATGAATAAGAACAACTTGGTACTTTACTTCGCCAGGTCAAACTAAGATGAAACCATCGTTCAGGAGCGTAACATTCCATAGCGACTCATGAAGAATTCTGAAAGAGAACGTACATGAAGTTCTTGAAGCTATAACAAACTCTACGCTCGTGTAAGCATTTTATACACGAAAACGACATTACCAATCAATTTTAACGTGTCTCGGTCGGACCGTGCAATACTGAAAAACATTTCTACAGCTGATCGTCAATATCTAGATAACTCGTTATGGTTGAAACCATGCTCTCCAAAGATTCCAGAGATCAGTTATTAAGCACTAGATTAATGTCTGATGCGTGTCATTTGGATAATTGACAAAGACAAATTGGTCTATGCAGTAACACGCCGTTGCTCTCAGGCTCTAGAGTCAGATTAAAGTTAATGGTTGACAAAGACGCTTGGTTTGAAATAGTCAGAACACTAAGCAGCTGTGCAAATGTTACTCAATGTTAATATCAGAAGTGTTATACATTGCTACTACGGTTGAAGAACTTAAACTAACTACAGTCATAGATGGTGGCACAGTAAAGACTAAGGATTACATATTCTCGAGAACCTGTATGATTCGATTATGGGATTAACAGCTAAGCAACTGGCCAACGATGTCGATGTCGCCGATTCTGATTCTGAAAGAACCTTATAAATTGCATATCCCTGGATGATCTCAGGGAATTAGATTTCACTATTCAACCGGGGTCTACAGATGTAGAAGAAGCAGAAGAAAAAGAAGATGAAGAAGATGAAATGCCTTCAGGATTCGAACCTTTGCCGGATACATTGAGTTCTAATGATCTACCAGATTACGAAGACCTGTATTTTACATCGCCAGACTCGTCAGCAATTTCGAAATTTACTCTCAACCAGACGCTACACCCTATACCCCTGATACATTCTATCAAGATATAAATGAACGTGAATATCTGAGTTTTGGCTCCAAAAACGTCCCCCAATCTACCAGAGACAATGCTATGGCTATTTTCGCAAACTTATTGAATTTAGCGATCCGTAGACTAGCCATTAGTGAATGCTACAATTGTCAACATGACAGAACACCTCAGCTGGAACACCGGTGCATGGGTATCTATTATTTCTTAAAACCTATCGACAATGTAGAATTACATTATATAAACACATTAGAATATGTGCCTAAAATCGATTACTTTTGTGCATTGTCTACCGATCCGAATTTATATTGGAATGTCTATGAGTTATACAAAGCCTTTAAGACTACGCACTGTTTATAAGCTGCATGAATAATATAATTATAACCTAAAATTATTGACATAGCTATAGCCTATAATTATTGAATTCGTTGTATTTTCTCAATCAAATTTCTCTTGTATTACAGTTAAAAAAATTTGATATATATATAAGACTTAGCCTAGACAGCGTTTCTCTATTCGCTAATGCCCCAACGCACCCCAAGCCCCATGCCACACGCCACACCCATGCTCCCAGAACCAGCGCATGGCCCAGAATTATAATTTTGCTATAGTTCCTAGAGTTACACTGATGTCTGACGTGGCTGGTTATTGCCCCACCCCATCCAAGCCCCGATGCCACTCACCACATCCACTGCCCAGGATTATGAATAGCAATCAGCAAGAATCTCAAATGAGCAGTTCATTCAGCGCTTTAATTCGGTATGGGTCATTAGCCAGCTGTGCCAAATATCGGTGTAACTCTAGGAACTACGTCAAAATTATAATTCTGAAAAAAGGTGAAAATAGCCTTTGAAAGGTATTTTACCCCAACTATTTTTAAAAACAAACTTAAACCATATTGTTAAAACATCTGCAGACCAATAACGTGTAAAAACAAACTAAAACTTAGGTGAACAGTGTTTTTATTGCAGCGTTCCCCACTGAAGCGCTAGAGGCCTATAATCTAATACTTTATGGGCTAAGCTTTTGATGATTCTATCATTTTTTTGTTAAATCAAGCAATGACTCTATAATTGAAATCATGGTCAGTCCACGAATCCTATAATACAGATAAAATATGCAAAATTCTCTACAATGGGTCGATAATAGGGGTTGCACAGTAATGCCATTATATATATATGTGGTTTAAATAATGGTCCCATTTTAACCGTTACTTCAGGCCACAGGGCACGCCCGAATGAGTCAAAATATTCAGATTTTCCAGGTTTCAGGAAATATAATGCTATCTAATGAGTGTCAGGAATGTTCTCAGGATCTGTATTAACGATGAGGGTTGCAGGTCTTCTGATACGTTTAGGTATACAGTCTTTAGAGAAAGCACCTAAGAACACCAGCCATAATCTCCAGTCTTCTGAGCAAATATATTCGAGATCGCTAGTAGTTAACATAGTGATAATAATAATAATAATAATAATAATAATAATAATAATAATAATAATAATAGTAATAATAATGAAAAGCTCAAAGTCAAGGGGGGTAACATAACAAATTTCGTTCTGAAACGTGCCCCTGGATTATTTGCTCTGTTTGTTATTTTTAAAGTCCAATTATAGTTTAAGTTTGAGCGGTCGAACGTTATGTAAGTTTCAGCAATTAGCATCTAGCGGAACCTTTATACATGTTAGAGCTGCTTTATATATCATTCAAATATCCCTATGAATACCAAGTCTGATAAATTAAGGTTCAATTGAAGAATACATGCTCCTGGGTTCCTCTCCTACCACCAAGTGAAATAAAGTGACCCCCTCCCACCCACTCTTACACTGCATCCAACACTTACACCAGCCAACAACAGTTCATTAGGCAGCATACACCCCTAGCAACATAATAATTTTTTTACTTTTTTCAGTTTTAACGTGTGTTTATAGCAACCCTTCGGGAGAGTAATGCAACCCTTCGGAGAAGCACCTCTCAGAGTGAGTCATGCCCCAAATACATCTCGGTGTAAGTGACCAATAAAACCAACTAAAAAACCCCAAAAACCCCACTAATTTTGTTTTGAAACCGGACGTGACTACGCGCGTTGAAGCCAGAACCCGGGAATTTGGATGTGGGATTGGCGCCATGTGGTGATCTAGGTGGGCTTATCATTGAGCCACAATCAACCCACCCTGGAGAGATGCCATTGGTCGAGTGGAGTTGTGACGCTACTTGCTTGCTGCTTCTATCTGCTGTGTACTTCTATCTGCGGTGACAATTTGGCCGAGGATGCAATGACGAATACATTGGTGTGTGGTGGTGGAAACACGAAAACTGGACACGGAGGTCGTGACTGACGTTGCTTTGCTGATGTAGATGCTGTCGCTCTGCTTTGCTCTCCTTTCGTCCAGCGTTGAATCAACATTTTAACATAAGTATGAAAGGATTTTTAGTGACTTGACGACGAGACTATTAGGCCCCTTTCAACTCCCAACATTCGAAGCCCTATTTTCACAGACGTTTTTAATTTTTTACCGGCTAAAACGTCTTCAGCCATGCCTAAACCGACTGACAGTGCCTGCTTACCCAAGCTTTTTCCTACACATTTAGCTAGTAGCCTGGCAGTTCTGAACAGCAAGCCTATAATATTTCCTAGCCCATGACCCTTTTGACTCCTAGCGGCTACGAATATGGTAACCGACCACCAGCTTGCTTAGCGTAATAAGCTCTCAATGTAGCTGAATCCGGTTCATTTTTTGCTTTGTTCTTTTTACAGTCAAAACGTAATTTTTTTTTAGATATATCTAGCAATTACACGCCAATTCTTAGGCCTTAGATCTAAAATGTAAACAAAGTATGCTCGGTGATTATTTCTTACGGTTCTTGCGAGCTTTTTTCCGACATAGTTTAACTAAGTTTGGATAGTTTACCATCTCGAGATCTCAGATTTCTGGCACCTGAGTGAGTTATGGCTGTACCCCATCTGTTAATGAGCATAGGACATAAACATTTGGTCTGGGGTTCGATTTTTCGTTTTCTTGCTCTAGATTCGATATGCTAAAGGCTCAAATGGTTCATAATTTCGTCTGTTTTATTAATTTTAGCCCTGTGTGTATTAGCATTCGATAAGAGTCTATTGAAGGCTGTCAGTAATTTAACTTCTAAAAAATAATTAGAATTTGTGTAAGGGTTCTGCATCACCGTTGAGGCTATTAAATCTACTGGATTACTATTAGGATAGGTTACACTGTCTGTGGAGACACGATTAGCATGGTTGAAGGATAAACCAGCGGCCCGATGATTTAATATTTCAATTAATCTCTTGCCTTTACTTCTTAAGCTAGGGCTCAACGATTGAACTAGATCTTTAATTCTAGCAGTATCCAAATTTAAACGCCGAGGCGCTGAGGTCTGGAGATTCCATGAATACTGCAAATCATCTGATGCCTTAACCGCTGGTCTGAATTATTTGGACTGATCTATCTGTAATCTAAACTTTTGAACCATCTGAGAATACAAATTTTACTTTTCTCTAGCCGTCAAGTCACTACGATTTAGAATTCGCCCCATCTCTTGATCTAAATTCACAGCAGATCTAAGATTTTGATCGCTATTTAGAATACTAATCTTAGATGTCATGTTTGTACCATCTATCATATTAGGAGGGACCAAGGCCAGTTTCTGAATGCTTTCCATCGTTAATATTATCCAAATAATTTAGAAATAAGCGGTAATACAGCTGGCAGTAGAAGATATAAGAAACCGCTGCATTGAATAACCTGTCGTCTTTGATATAATGGCGTTTTTCTTTTACTGAGTAATCCAATATTATCACGATATCTATATATTGTATTCGATTTAATTTTATATTTCCACAAATTAAGATTAAGCAGCGTTCAGACACAGCAGCGGCTAAACCCTTATTAGATCGCTCTAGGATTATCTTTTGTTGATTAAGTTTCACTTTAGCTAAACTTTGCAAGACTGGCAATTGATTGGAGAGATTGACCATTCTACGTCATCTTTTAAGCTTAGACCCAGGTCGAACTGACACCCTAGATTTTTGAGACCGTTTGAATCCCCGATCTCCAATCATGCTAACTCCACAACCCCCCTCCCGCGACTACCACCCCACACCACCACTAACAACTCTGTCAGCCCACCCTATACACCCGTTGAGAAAACTAGCAAAAATAATTACAATCGGCTCAAGCGCACAGGATTAATTTATTTGAAAATAATGATATGGCGCTTACTAATATAGATGAGGGGGTTAATATGATCGGGGACGGGCTAACGCTGTAGAAGGTGTGTGTGCGTGCGTGCGTGCGTGCATGCGTGCGTGCGGGGGGGGGGGGCGTGTGACAGACATTCTGATGACGTTGTAACTGTTATGCCTAGACCTGGCACACCTGACATAACTGATATGTATGGTATAACTATCACTCGCACCTTTCAGTCCCAGCGTTTTAATATTACAGAAAATTCTTACTCTGTCAACTTTAATCCGGACAACATTATAACCGAGAACATGGTTGAAGTTTCAGAGCGTGTGTACTCGATATTCGAAAGGATATTAGACAGCTTTTAATCTAGCGTGAATGCATCACCTCACGATTACAGCAGGCTCACGATATCTCCCTGCTTTAAATACCCAAATCCACGTGGACTTTGCCCAAGTCTGAGATCTCACAGCTACAGAAATAACGAACACAATTTCGGAAGTGAGTCAATCTCAAAGAGATGTAAGTCTTGATGGCGACTTTTCTATGGAGATTTTTCACGTAGAAATGCCTAGCTGATTGGGGTGGAATAATAATCTTGCCAAATTATATCTCGATGATTTGGATGTCGAAGCCACGTTGAAAAGAAGCCGTATCACTGTTAGGAATCTAGATAATATGTGTATGGCCGGATGCATAGCGATGTTATCTAGATTCGTCAGCATCGAAGGCCGAGCGTATGTGGTTTAGAAGGTCAGCTAAACTCCTAGCTAGTGGCATCTTAGGTGATAATCATCATCAGCGGATGATAGCTTGAGAACTGCACGCTCAGGCAAGTGTGTCAACTGACATAGCTTATGGGCCCGATGCTTGAAATGCATTCCAAGACATTTGGACCCCACGTTGTTTCTCTAAGAGTGTACAGCAAGGCAGAGAATAAACACTGCGTATACAGTGGTATGGATAATTGCGTTCAAATTCTGACCCTATATCTATATAATGATCAGTACGCATACGTAACCAGCGCTAAGGCCTTGAAAGGTTGTAGTTATTACTGCGACGAGTGCAACATCGCTTATGCTCAATGCGATCAACCCTCTTGCGTAAACCGCTGCCGTTTATGTAAAGAGGCTCCACCCTGCAAGTATATGGCTAATCCCTATTGTGAAGCTTGTATCAGATGGTTTAAGAGTGAGGGTTGCTACAACAATCTTGCGGGGGCTGTGGCAATGATGTTGATTCTCGCTCTAAACATCATTGCGGGCAGGGGGGATGTCCTAGTTGCAAGACTGAAGTTGATTTATGGGACCACGTTTGTTATATGCAGAGTTATAATGAAGAACATATGAGCGTAGCCGCGAAGCGTGAGGCACACGACCATAAAAACATAAATACGGACTTATCATCCATCTCTCAACGTTTCGTCTTTTATGATTTTGGGGTGGGGGGGGAAATGGGGGTGGGGTGGTGGTGGGGGGGGGGGGGGTGGTGGTGGGGTGTGATTTTAAGGCCTAGACACTTAACGACCCTAGCATTAATGCTTTTCTGAATGCGAGAACATATCCTTACGTTTGTAAGACCCGCGAGTACCCTCTAGGCAAACTGGAAGTAATCGTTAGAGACTTTAAGATGGTACAGAAGTTAGGGTCTTACTTTGGCCTGATAAAGTGTATCTATTTGTCTCCTAAAGATTTATTATTTACTGTCCTCCCATACAGATGTAACGACCGTTTGTTCTTTCCATTATGCAGCAAATGCGCTCACGATTTGCAGAGTACTGAATGTACTCATATGGATAGCGAGCGAGCTCTACATGGTGTATGCATGTCTGTGGAGTTGATGGAGGTGGTATGAAGCACGTACCATATCGTAAAGTTTATCGAGATATGGCACTATGATACACTTTTCAAGGGATACATCGATAACCTTTTGAAAATTAAACAAGAAGCATCCGGATATCCCGAGGATGCGGTCAATCATGCGCAGAAAAGCGTATGTTCTATAATATTTTGAACATGAAGGGATTAAATTAGATAAATCTTTGATAGTTTAAAATAAGCGCCTTAGAACCCTGGCAAAATAGGAGCTGAATTCTTTGCGGTGTTATTTCGTGCTTAACACCTACCCTAAGCACGAATACGTCAATTCGTGTAGGGCAATGTTGAAGCTGCTTATGGATAGAACAATTTCTGTCAAAGATATCCGTGTATGTAATGACAGCACTCTGTTAATGCGCTATCATGAGTTGAACCAATTTGTGCCCTCTGGTAATCACACCAATATTGTGATCGCTGTGTTTGTCAAGAGTCATGCCAGAGTTCATTTGCTACAAAGTCTAGTCGCAGTAGGCTCGAGTTGCAATTATCACGTTTCAGATTCTATCGATTATTTCATGGACGAAGTTCCTTCCCGCAGTGAAATAACCAAGTTTTTCAGTACTGGCCCGAAGAGTTACGCATACAGACAGCTAGACAGAGAGATGAGGGATATCAAGAATGTCTGCAAAATTAAGGGCGTAACATTAAATTACAGTAATAAGGGGTTGGGGTTTGACACTGTTAGCCACGGTCACAGATCATAATCTCGAAACGTTCGCTCAGTGTCCTAATACTATCATCATAAATAAAGATCATAGACTTTTGAATAAGGATACTGAGAAATGTTTCGAATTTACTTACGAAAAACGAATAATTTTTAATGACTATTATACTAAACCGTATGACTTTGAGTGCGTGTGCGTGCGTGCGTGCGTGCGTGCGTGCGTATGTGCTTGCGAGCGAGCGAGCGTGCGAGCGTCCGTGCGTGCGTGCATGTGTATGGCATTGAGGGGTGTTTTTTGATTGTTGGGAGGTTGGGGTTGTCGAGCATAACCTGGGTATGTTGGGTGGGGGTGGGGTGGGGTTGGAGGTAGTGGGTTGTGGTGGGGTGGGTAGTGGGTGGTGGAAATGTGGGTGGGGTAGCTGTGTGTGGTTAAGATACCACTTTTGCATGGCGTATACTACGCTAACCCATAACGTAGAAGATTACTAGCATACCCTTCATCGAGGGGCAGTAAGTAATCTGCTTTATTATTATCAGTTAGAAATGTTGGGCGGTCGATACATAGTTATAGGGGGGGGGGGGGTTGTGGGGGGGGGGGTGTGTGTGGGCGATATAGATGTCACTTTTGTATGGCGTATAATATGCTAACCTGTAATGTAGAAGATTACTAGCATAGCCTTAATTGAGGGGGGAGTAAGTAATCATCTGCTTTATTATTATCGGTTAGAAATGTGGGGAGGTCGATACACAGTTATAGTGTTGTGGGGGTGGTGAATGGCCCGAATTGAGTAAATTGTGTTATATTCATAAGTTGAGCCAGGTTTTAAAAACATTATTTAGCCCTATCTAAAATATATACTCTGCACACCCTCCAACACATAGAAAGGTGGTTTCTCCAAATCTTACCTCTGTAAAATTCCCTTACATACAGACTGTTAGGGGTTCAGTATCGTTTAGATTGTTTTCAAATTTATTTAAATAATAACTCTCAAATCAGTTTCGCGGTAATACCTCAGTCACATCATTCTCTGTGTCTATCGCGTAACTTTACAGGTTGCGGGATCCCGATCGAAAACATTTGTACATTTTATATTTTAATTATATCATTGTTTGTATTTGTTTTGCACATAATATTATATTCGTTTTTAAATTTTCGCTTATTCGTATGTAGATTTTTATCATCTGTGTATTTATCGTTTGTATATTTATCGTCTGTATATTTACTCAAACTTTATTTTATTAAAGAAAACAACAAAAATTGTGAAATGTGAAATGACTTATTGTTTTAATTGCAAAACCTGAAAGAATCATCACCTATAACCCGTTCAACCAATGTTGCGTGGCTGCTCAAGGCATGTTAAAATATAATAGTTTGTTGTTATTAATCTAACACGATTGAAAATTGATTCACTGAACTTTGTACGACTCTGATGATCGTTACATCCGATCGGAGTTGTTTTAAAGCTCAACTAGTTAATTTAAATTTGTTGGAGTAATAGCTAACCTATTGTCCTTACGTGATACATAGATTGACCATTTAGAATTAATTGCCCGTGATTGAATGAGTTCCCAGAGTAAAAAAACCCGATGAGTCCAAACATGCAAACCGTCAATAATCATTACGCTATGCATTACCCCTTGTAAATCATTACGCTAATTACCCTTAAGCTCACCTCATTGGATGCCAGGAGGCACATCATTTAATGAGGGGGTGGGGGGGGTGGGAATGGGGCTTGCTTTTTGAATGAGTTCCGAGGAAAAGACTAGTCCAGACATGTACCCGTCAATCATCCTTACGCTATGCATTAACTCGTGGTGATCATTACGCTGATTTCCATTAAGCTCATCTCATTGGATGACAGGAGTCAGAAAACAAGACGAGTCCAGACATGCAACCAGTCAATACTCATTACACAATACATTAACCCTTGTACGTTTGCTATGGCTCGAAGAGATTGTCGCTTAATTACACTCATTAACCTTTGTCAGTCATTGCACTAATTATCCTTAAGCTCACCTCATTGGAGGACAGGAGTCACAAAAGACGAGTCCAGACATATAACCTGCCAATCATATTTACACTATACACTAACCAGTGTCAATCTTTACGCTAATTACCCTTAAGCTCACCTCATTGGATGGCGGAAGGCACGTGATTTAATGAGGGGGCGAGGTTTATGGCAACCATCAACTAATTAGCGTAACAATGGGAAAAAGGTGTGAAAATCCTTTGTGTCAGCATTTGCGATACTTCCTTTGAAGCGTCCCTATCGTCTCACTTCTATTCGCGTCATCAAGATCAACCAGCACACGCAGAAGCCTGCAGTCTTAATCTGCGTTCCCATGTATCAGTGCGGAGTAATAACCGCAATACATTCTGGCAGGACTCTAGACCAGTACCACATTCAACTTGGCCACATCAGAACCAAGGGTCGTTTCCTAAAATGCTACAACAGTGTCAACAGAGACAATAACACAAAAACAGAATTAAAAACATGTGAACAACAACAACAACAACAACAACAACAATAACCACCAAAAAAACCCAACAACAACAACTCGAACAACAACGACAACTACAGCGTCAAAAACAAGAAAATTGCCTGCATGCATTGTGACGTAAATAAGAAACCTGATAATTATCTTAAATATTTATGCAAAATACTGTCTACAATGTATCTATACTGAATATCGCCACAACTACAACTACCACCACCAGCACTGAATCTACTGCTACCGATACTACTGCTGGTACTGCTATTACTGACACTGATGCTACTGACACTGTTATTATTGCTGCTGCTGCTACTGCTGCTACTAGGGCTACTGCTGCTACTACCACTACTATAACTACTACTGCTGCTACTACTATTACTACCGCTATTGCTACTGTCTATACTGCTACTAGTACTTATTTGACTGCTACTACAGCTGCAATACGACTAGCACCAATATCACTGCTGCTGTTGCTGCTGCTGCTGCTGCTACTGCTTTTAATATACTAGAACTGCTACAACCACTACTGCCGCTGACTGCTGTTACTGCTAAGGCTGCTGTTAATTCAAATAATGAAATGTTTACTGACTCGGAAAATGTTCCTAATATCATCCACTCCCCTGTTAATAGGTTTGCCGACACAAATAGAGGCCAAAACAGTGACCATCTAAGAAAGACTTTGCCCAGTTTATTGCATATTGCATGCCTAAATGTTTGCGGTATTAAATCTAAAAAGCAATTCCCGGAATTCAACAACTTTGTAAATGCGCATGATATCATCTGCTTGAATGAATTAAACATAAATCAAACCGACCACGTGTCTCTAGCAAACTACGATTTAATAGTTAAACTAGGCTAAGGGACGGGAGCGTCTGGTGGACTAGGTTTATTAGTCAATAGAAGTCTTTCAAAATATATACACACCATGGATCCAGGCGCAGATAAAGAATTCGTCATGTGGATACATATTTAAAAAGACATCATTTGCAGTATAGGCATTGTAGATATAACACCAGAATCTTCCAAATATTACTCAAACGAAGCCTTTGACAAAATTGGACAAGACGTTCTAAATATTAATAGTAGGTATGAAATAATTTGGTTAGTTGCAAATTTCAATGCAGAAACTGAATCACAGCGTGACTATGAAATGTATGATAAGTTTACAATCCAGCAGTTTTTAGAATAGGCGATTTGGAAAATGAAGAACTTCAAAAATTGTCATTCAATGGATTCCTATAGACACAGCCAATGCCAAGCACTACTGCACGGGAATTGTCGAGAGTTATTACAGCTGTGCAAAAATCTCCGAGTCTTCATTATAAATGGCAGACTAGGTAAAGACGCAACAATAGGCAAAGTGACTTGTAGACATGGAACTGTATTAGATTATGTGATAGCGAATAGGAAATTTATTGAAATAATACAAGAATTGAGGTATACACCTATGATCCGCTAATTTCAGACATAAACTGCACACTTCACATAGTTATTACCTGAAGAGGCGTCAACGACAACAACAGCAACAACAACAACAACAACAACAACAACAACAGCAGCAGCAGCAGCAGCAGCAGCAGCAACAGCAACAACAACAACAACAACAACAACAATAATAATAATAATAATAAAGAATATCAGCCGAACAACATCAACAACAACAACAACAACAACAACAACAACAACAACAACAACAGCAACAAACGAATTCGCTGGGCTGCAAATAAAAAAGAAATGTTTGTGCAAAACTTAACGATCGATATGCTTAAGGTAATTAAGCCAAAGATAAGTCAGATAGAATCCACTGACCAAGAAGATATTAACTTAATAATGAATAAGTAAGCTGTTTATTGAAAGTGTACAAGACATTTGGCAGGAAAAACGTCTACCAAGGCAGATAAAATCTCAACAAAACTGAAAAAACTATCAAAGATTTAAAGCAGCTTGCAACCAATACAAATGAGCAGTTTGTCAGTACTCGCAAGACATGCAACACCAATTACACACAAATCTACGCAACCTACACAAAACTGACACAAAAACCTTCTGGATGTTAATTAACAGTAAACACAAGAAACTCAATGATACGCAAATTGAGATTGATAAGCTCTGAATATTATAAGTCAGTCAATGAGCCTACAGACAGACAATATAAGCTCCGAAATTGAAATTCGTGACTGTAAGGAATTTGATGTACCTATAACATCATATGCATATATCATTTAATACAATTGTTATCCATGTTGGTAGCAATGATATTGGAAGGCGGAAAGGGAGCGGTATGATTAACGACTATGACTCACTAATAGAGAACATCAAAGTACTGGCACCTAACATCAAATTTTGTGTATCATCTCTGCTGCCACGCCCAAACAACACATGAGAACAACACTGTGCATGAATTCAATGATATATTAGCATATCCTGCATCATAGCATAATGTAGTGTTTATAGATTGTACTGAATTGGAACTAACCACTATCCCAGTCAATATTTTTCAGAGCAAAGAAGACAACGTCAAAGAACAACGCATTAAACCTTCAACTATCTGCTTCTGAAGTATCCAAACCATTAACACTAAGTAATCGATATAACAATTTATTAGATGAATACATAGCTCCAAGTAACCTTATTGAAATCAATCCTGCCCATGAAGTACCCACTACTGCATGCATGAACAAAACTAAAAGGAAAATACCTACTGGACATGCTCAAGGCAAAAATTTACATATGACCCGTTCAACCAGATCCTGTAAAGACTTCATAGGAAGAGACAATTGCACTACAACTGGACCAATTCTTGACCATGGACAATCTGATAATAATCTAAATAATAACAAACATGGTTCAATCAAACATGATCACCGGAACATGTCTACACCAATCGAAAAATATGTATGTATACCAATGCTAATAACGTAATAAACATAAAGGCAGATTTTTAAGCCATAGTGCATAACGTCTATCCAACACTTAATTTAATCACTGAGATTTTCGCGAAAAACAAAGCTGTAAGTAACAATATAGATCTATGTGAATTACAGATTGATGAATACAACCTGGAAATCAATAATAAGCCCAAAAGAGGAGTTGCCATATATACTCATGATACAATAAATGTCCAATATTGTGATATAATAAATAATAACCCCTTTGACAAATCTCTCTGGTGTTCCTGGACGACTAAACAAAAAGAAAATATATTGGTTGGGTATATATACAGACGTCCTTCTTCAGATATATCAAACAATAATTGCTTATTAAATCAGCGGAATGCTATAGGTAATAATACAGCAGACCACATTTTAATAACAGGGGATTTTAATTTCCCAACCATTAGCTCGACCACTGGACTTGCAGACAGTACTGAAGGGGACACATTTCTTTCAGCTATAAGAAATAATTTCTTTCAACAACTAGTCACTAAGGCAACACGTCACAGAATAAACCAAATCTCCAACATATTAGATGTTGTACTAACTAACAATACTAATGCTGTCTATGGAATAACCCACCTTCCTCCTTTAGGCAAGAGTGATCATGCCATTTTGCAAATCTCATTGCACCCCGGATTTATTAACAGCAACCAAGAAAATAGGCAAACCTAAATTGTTGTTGAATAAAGGGATGCATTGAGAAATACATAACAAATTAGAGAGTGCTACCTGGCAGTATTTGTATGAACTCGATACAAGAGAAGCATGGAACCACCTACATGAAAGTCTAAGTAGCCTAAAAAATTAATACATTTCAATATCTAATAAACGTAGTAGGAAAAAGTGTGTGTGGCTTAATCACAGTGCATCTCAATCGCTCATAAAGAAAAATAGAGCATATAAAAAATACAAGAAAACAAAGGCACCGAGTGATTATGCCCTCTACCAAAACAGCACGAACTAAACCAACATGCTGTATCAGAGAAGCAAAGCTATCTTTTGGACAAATAGTAATTCAGAATTAAAACTAATGTGAAACTAATCCCAAATCATAATGGAATTATGTTACAAGTAAAACTACACTCAGGGAATCAATGACCAGTTTGAAAGATTCAATATACACAAGTGACAAATACAAATCTGATATTCTAAATAACTTCTTTGCCAGTGTATTTACGACCGAAAACTTAGACTCTGTTCCAAATAATGCATTGTCTATGGGGATCCCAGGGCGAATTTTTTGTACAGAGAATTACTCAGAATATCATTTGGGCAGCAGAGTGGAAAATAATAGATCGTGAGATGTTCAGTGTCATAAATCACCACAGAAACCTCAGTGAAGTTGACACAGACAATTATGAACGTAGAATGAACCATTAGTTCACTAAGGCTGGGACAGAAACAACTGAATATAAGATCTGTAGCATGCCAGATTTTACATAATCTTGTGAGGATTCATTCAGCAATTCTTCAACATCGGTGCTTCGTAGTATCACAACACAGGAGATCATGATGGAAGATATACACAAAGATTTTAAATAAAGAGGATCTGGCCTCTGCGCTGTTCACAGAAAGAAAACCATGGTAACTCAATCCAAACCTAATAGCACTTACTTATTTTTACCATAAATTTGTGGATATTGAAGAAAGAAGCCTGAAATAAGTGTCAAAATTATTGCTCTACTTTATGGAAATTCGGCATTGTTCTTGGCTTCTGTTTCATTCATTAACCATTTTTATGCTTTTCATATTAACTATGGAAATCTGTATCATTGGCAATTAATTCAAATACTAACATAAAACATTAATTACAATGGCAAAAAGTTTAATTATTAAGTTGGTATGTATTACACCACTATTTGCAAACCAAAACCTAACAACAAAGTCATTATATAGATACTGTATCAAATTTGGTTGTACATTTGTTATTTTATAGTTATTTACCACTGTAATTTCAGAATTTGAAACGATGTTCATGATTCATTTCAAATGCTATTTGGAGTATGATTTGGGAACAATGTTGTAGTAAACCATTGCTGCCAGTGAAAGCAAGACCTTCAGCAACATAGTTTCGAAAGTGTAGCCGAGATTTATTCTATTGACTCTTTTGCAATTAATCTTATGAAAATCAGCTTGATAAGGATTAATGACACTTGTCCATCACAATTGTCCCAAAGTAGGCCTTCACTAAAATATTACATATATCATGCAACAAGACATGCTGACCGCAATTATCATTATATCATTTCTAAGGTATCATTGATGTGTTAAAATCTTTGATTCAGACAATATTGAATACTTTCTTGATACAGTACTGATGATATGAAGTATATGCAAAATACTGATTTTCTGATTATCCCATGCTGCACACCAATTACCGGTACCTTTGTAATGTGTTACATCAGAGTTTAAATAACTGCACATGCACATCTAAATGGAAAATCTCAAGAAATCACATGGTCAAACCTGTATTTAGCACACACATTATGATCCATGTCTCTAAAGACAGGCGGAAGGCCAGTACCAGTTGAAATGGGCATCAAATTAAAACAAATCCAATCTGTAGATTATTCCTGCAAAGTGGATAAAAGTTGATACTCAAGAACACCGATCAAATGGACAGATTGTTGTATGTGGAATGGCAGGTGATGAACCAATGATGCACCATTCAGATAAAGACTCAGTCGTTCTTCACCAACCAGATCTTGACCGCGATGCTGGAGAGCGTGATATCAGCTTGATACCACGTATCAACGAAGTGAGGCTGAAACTAACTGAATCATTGTGCTCTTTAGCGACACTGGTGTGTTGATGTTGTATCTTCATCTCTGGGATATACTGCTTTGGTATGGCCTCAATGAACTCTGGATGAGAGGCGGCATCAATTGACTAGATATATTCCACTAGACATATTAGCATTCAAAACTTGAGAGATAAACCAGCCAGCACTCCATACTATAACCCGTTATGATATTACAAGTAAGTTTGGCACCAAAGCAGCAGCAGCAGCAGCAGCACCAGCAGCAGCAGCAGCAGCAGCAGCTCTCAAATGTAATGCAGCACATTATCGGGAAGAGCTTGGTAAGGACTGGTCTAATGACGACATCAGGCAAATAATCATAAAGGTTGAGGAGTACTTGGTTCAAATTCTGAAACGTGCTACTACTATTGATGATTTTAGGTACTGGAAAATTATTACCATCAGAAAGCAATAACTCTGGAACAGTTACCGCATATTAGTCAGTCTACGAGGCATTACATTTTCAGGGCATTTTACCCTACACACGTTATGCTAAATTGTCTGCGCACCAAGTCAATTTGTCCTCTTTTGTTTTGATTTGAATATTATGACATACCTTTATGGCCCTCACTGTACGAGCTGATTATTCCAGATGACCTTGGGCAAAATTATACATGTGTCAAATGTCCGACATCAACCTGCGAATTTAGAAGGAATCAAGAAAGAAGTACACTGTTGTACGTTTTGCTGGTGCCAGAGCTTTCACAGAGCTGACAAAAACATGGACTGTAGGAACCCCTATAATCAACAATAGTAGTGAATTATAGTGACACCAAGTAGTGAGCCGACCGAATAATGTTAGTTTATACATTTTAGCAAATTAGTTGCATAAAGTCAAACCTGGCTTTAACAGCTCTGCTTTTGTTATCTACAGATGGTGATTGCTCAAAGCGGTTGGTCATAAGACCATCAATCTTAAAGAAACACAATCTTTCTACACCACAAATCCACTTACCACAGACAATTAATTGTGTTACGCATCCCATTGTTTATTTCAATAAGTTTTGTGTGAGTTCGTTGTAACATTTCCAAATCTTTGACAGATCCTAGATGTCAAATACAAAGTCTATCCTGGAAGAATTCTTCACTATTCTTGAAAAGCAATGACAGATGTCGCCATTCTTCTATGGTATGCTATTAGATCTACTAACATGACTAAGTAGGATGTTTTACTATGATTCTACTGTACTGGCAGAATCTAGGACCGCTGTTCTTGGGTTTGGTCATGAGATTATCCTCATCAAAAAGGTAGGATAACTGTACTAGATCATAATTTAACAAATCTTTAAAATATGCATTTGCGCTCTTGAGATGACTAGCACTTTCTGAGCTTAGGCAAATTCCCTTTTCTGTTCTATAGAGATCAGATGTGTCTAACATTAAGGAGCTCTTTGTGTATATCTTCCGCAATGATCACCTGTTTTGTGATAATATGAAGTACCGATGTTGAAGTAATGCTGAATGGATCTTCACAAGCGTCTATAAAATCGAGTATTTTACAGATCCTATATTCAGTTGCTTATGTCCTAGCGTTAGTGAGCACGCGGTTCATTCTAATTTCATAGTCGTTCTTCTTAACTTCTATGATGATTGGTAAAGGTGAACATCTCATGATAAATCATTTTCCACTCTTCCACAGAAGTTTTCTTGTGAAAGCTACAAATAATCCCACCACTGCTTTTCTGTGAGCCGTTTATAGGCTGTTCCAGACACATGGTTGAAGAACGAACGCCACCACCCACTTCACTCCATTGTAAAGAAATCCCATAAAATATGTTGTGACAATACGTAATGACATTCATTCCATGGTTGTAACAAATGCATAATTTGTGGCTAATGGAAATATATGATATGGACTATGGAGTCAGGTTATACACCTGACATCATGGCATATTTTGCACAAGCCTCATAGGTCTAGGGGTTATATCCGCAGTATATTCATGTGTAACAGTCATAGAGTATTGAAAACTTTCCAAAATCATATTCTGTACATAGATGAACATATTTACACAAGTAGATGAAATGGTTCTCTGAAAATATAGCTAATGGAATTTATAATCGTCACTATATGTATATATCTCATATTCCTGGTGAATAAATTGACGAATTCATACCAAATATGGAAGAGAAAATGAACAAAATGAACAAACAGCAATTTTTGTCACGTAGAGAGATCAAACCCGATCATTTTGACATTAATTTCATGTTGCTACCTCCAAACTCGTGAATTTATGATAAAATTAGGGGCAGAGGTAATCGCTATTAGTTTTGCATTGGGTTACCATGGAAACGGGCAATTATCTCCCTTAGTGCCGGGTTACCAAAAGTCTACTCTCGAGTTTATTTCATCTAACATGATGCCAAATGATAATCTGAAGAGTAATTCGCTGTACAGAAAATTCACACATGAAGCCCCCCCCCCCCCATAAACAATGGACTGAATGGAAATTGTACTTGTAGACCAAGTATTCCTGGATCGTTATATTTACCGAGAGCAAAGCCGCTTCCTCATCACTGCTTTCTTATTATCATTAGCTACAATTCATGACTAATAGCATCGTAAACAAGATCTTTGTCTCCCATACACGGCGGTGATCAAAATAGGCAATGAGTGCGCTTTGATGACTGAAATGGGCTTTAAGATACTTATTTACAATTGTTTATACGCGTCGGTGATCAAAATTGGTATGGGAGACAAAGATCTTGTTTACGATGCTATTTGTCATGAACTGTAGCTATATATATCCCCGATTTCATATATTGCAAAGGAAAACTCAACTTATCTTATACTAACCATCACGCTGATCACCCCAGTAAAACGTATTCGGTTCGTAAAACGGGATTTGGTTTACATTGAGATTCGATACATTGCAACAGCTGTGATTAGGTAAGTAAAGTTAAATATTTTCCCTTATGCAGGTTGAAAACTTCAGCTTAGACTAAGCAAATATGAAACAGAATGTATCCTTTCTACTGTGTTTAAATTTTAGCTGCAAAGGTGTTGTAATAATGATGTGGTCGTGATTTGATTTCAAAAAGTAGTGAAGATTTCTCGCAGTTTTTTACTTTCGCTTCAAATATCTTTCCACTAAAAGGTTGTATTCAAGATATGCCATCAAGCACATATAGTTCGATCTGTTCACAACACTTATAGGGTATATACAACACCTCTGGCTTCTCTATAATATATCGAAAATCGCATATGAATGTGACAACTATAGAGAAAATGAGTAAAACGGGATTAGGTTAATATTTGTAGAAAATAAAACGGGATTCGGTAATGAGTAAAACGGGATCTACCTTTGTGTTTGGTAGGGAAATCGGCTTTTCTCGTTTTGTATGTTATATGATATAATTAATGCTAAAACAGATTGTTTAATAGTTTGCGGATTAGCAAAACGTTTTGGATTGTTTTATCTATGGAACGCAAGGCTGGTGTCCAGTAAAACGGGATTGTGTTTTTAAATTAATGTTTTTCGAGGATGTGCTAGCTGTGCCTGTTAAATACCGTCGATTACATAAGTATCTATCATTAACAAAATATAAATCGGAACCGAAAGTTAATGCGGAAATACAAGTGCTGCCGCTGATATTAACGTCATGTGACGCACCTATGGATTCCCCTTTTCCGTTTCCGTTTTTCAACATTAAAGGGTTAATTGATTTAAGTAAAGTTTTGAGCAGTTTGAGGCGATATTGACACAAGAAGGGTTAAAGAGTGGTCTAGCGACATGTGCAGGGTTTCCCAGCTCGCATCTATATAGATTGCTATTAGAATTATCTAGCTGTATGTATAAAAATCTAATCACTCCAGGAAAGTTAGGTTCAACGTGTATGAAAGCATCACACTAAATGACAATTGATTGACTCGATGCAGATTGATGCATGCTAAGTTGATAGCTGACAGCATGCGTTCATCTCCAATAGCAATTATGCCATCAGAATCACGTCTTAATACGGATATATGTACGAAACTTAGTTCAATGCAGCTCAAATTGACACCTCCATATTTAAAAAAAACGTTTTTACTGAATGCGGGTGTTACCCAAAGTAGCAGCATCTTTCAGTGGAATTGTTCTCAAAGCGTGATTCGGTCCATATCGTTATAAAGCCAGGATGCACTTGAGCTGTCCTAATTTAAGGAACTCAGTGAACAACCAGTGAACCGCCATTTAAACAAGTATGGCCTATATTATATTATGCCATAATTACCTGCATACCAATTAATAGCGACGCATATTCATTGCAATTTACACATTACCTATGCAGCAGAAGTTAGTAGAAAGGACGTTTCCATTTTTAGCTATGCCCCGCCCATCACTAGCTAAGCTCCACCCACACCTCGCTGTGATGGGATTGATTGATCCCCAAATGCCCTAGCTATCAATTTCCTGAAAACTATACAGGGAAGCTATTGGATATTTTGTAACAGCGCCCAGTCAAATTAGTTTCAAAATATTCAACAGAATATTTATTAAATAGTAAAAGCAAACAATTTGTACAATAACGCATAGACCGTCTTCAAATATGAGTTCGTGACGTACTTATCGACGTCAATCATGACGTCATTCATTATGATGTCATTACACACATCACGCAGTTCATTATGACGTCATATGATGGGTGGGTACTCTGGAAAGGTGAATTTCTCTTTATTACTCAGATACCGACCTGTGTTTGCCTTTATAGTACGCGCCAACATGCTCTGCTTCCTCTTCTCTGTGTATAAAACATGCATGGGTGTGAAGGAAGTCGGGAAGGCGGGGTAGGGTGGGCGGAGGTGGGTGTTGATTTTACTCTTCACAAATGAGATTGAGTACACCACATTGCCATATCAATTCGATTTTACTTTATTCGCCTTCACATTTCTGCGAAAATGCATTGCTGATCGTTCTGAACCCGTTCGGCAGGTGTGTAATATTAAGCTGAATACAACATGTATCTAGCGCAGAGTCCAGTCTTGCTAGAAAGGACATCTTATTGCCTGGGAAACCTAACATGTGATCATTATATGCATACGATCGATGAATACAAGGCAATTGAAAAAGGAAATATGTTTTATGGCGAAAACATACTTGATCCACAATAATATGCCTCAAGCTTCAGACAGTCTTTATATATAGGTTAGAACATAGTATCAGTAGCCTAATAATTAAGATTCATGTTGAAGATGATATTATTTATGCATTATTTCTAAAAGTACTAGGCTATGTAGAAGATTATCGTCGATTTCAATAAGTCTATTCTTCAGACCAAGTCCAGTTACCTATGAAGTTTCAAAGCAATTCGATAAACGGTAATGGAGTTATCATCCAGAAACCACATTTCAAGATGGCTGGATCATCGTCGATTTCGATATGTGTCTTTTTCAGATCTATTCCAAACATCCTATGACGTCTCAAAGTGATCCAATAAACGGTAACTGAGCCATGATCTGGAAACCAATTGTCAAGATGACTGCGTGTGATTGGTGGCCATCTTGGATATCGGATCATCGTAAATTTCGATAAGTTACTTCCTCAGACCTCCTCGCGTCATCCTATGAACTTTAAAAGGTATATAATAAATGGTAATGGTGTTACCTTCCAATAACCTATTAAAAAAATTAAAAATGGCCGCCCTTAGCTGGCAGTCACCTTGGATTTCAGATTATCGGCGATTTCGATAGGTTTCTTCTCCAGACCTAGTCCAAGCACCCTATGAAGTTTCGAAGCGATCTGATAAACCGTAACGGAACTATTACTTGGAACTCGATTTTCAGTCACTCCAGTTGTAAAATTACAAAAATAGTCTTCTCTTGCCCATCAAATGGACATTCAAAAGCAAATGTTTTAATTTTTTTGACCAATTGTAACCAGTAGTGGTGCCCTAGACAGTCACACATATTGCCTGCCACGACCCCCCCCCCTCTCCCCCCCCCCCCCCCACCACCACCCCGATCCTATGGCCGACCCTGAGGTTTGTATTGCTATAATAAAGCAAACAGTTACGTTAACGTTACCAACCACAATCCCTCCCATTTATGCTAACTATGCAATTCATCTTTCCAGAGTATCAATCCATCATCGGCCCCCATATGACGTCATAATCAGCTGAGCGCGTGTATGATGACGTCACAATCATTATGTCACAAAGGGTTCCAAATAGACCGTCACCAAATCTCAAATACTCCGACACGTTGTATGAATTGTATGTCTTTGTAATTTTTTGCTATTTAATAAACATGCTGTTGAATATTTTGAAACTAATTTGACTGGGCGCTGTTGCTGCCTTAGGCAGCAACAGCACCAAGTCAAATTGGTTTCAAAATATTCAACAGCTTAAATGGGTAGTTTTTTTTGGAAATTGATAGTCAAGGTGTTCAGCGATCGGTCGATCTCAACACGAGCGAAGTGTGGGTGGAGCTTAGCTAGAGATGGGCGGGGCATAGCTAAAACCGGAAAAGTGAATTAGTAGACGTGCAATGTAAGAATAACTCTTCAAATACATGTTACTAAAAGGCTATTTATCAAAATTGATGAACACAAGTATTTTTACCTGAATTGTGTGTTAAAAAACTACACCGCGTTTCTCTCTCGTGAATCGAATGCAGTTTTACTCAAAACCGCATACAGCTTTACGGTGACCGAATCCCGTTTTACTCATTTTCGCTATGGCTGTCATATTCAAATGCGATTTTCGATATTTTATAGAGAACCCAGAGGTGTGGTATATACCCTAAAAGTGTGGTGAATAGATCGAACTATATGTGCGTGATGACATATCTTGAAAACAACCTTCTGATAGAAAGATATTTGAAGCGAAAGTAAAAAACTGAGCGAAATTTTCACTACTTTCGAAATCAAATCATGACCACGAAGCTAAAATTCAAACAGCATAGAAAGCATACATTCTATTTCATATTTACTTAGTCTAAGCTGTAGTTTTCAAACTGCATAAAGGAAAATATTTAACTTTACTTACCTAATCACTGTACCGAATGCCGTTTTCCGAACCGAATGCGTTTTACTGGCATGATCAGCATGACCATTCAGGTGATAGGATTTGCCACCCATAATCCATCCCTGACATTTGAGCTTTCTATTGAGCCGGCAGCGAAATATATTCAGGCTTTAGTAGCTAAATGTTGATAATTTTCTATAGCCTACGACGGCTGTCATGATTTACTTTTCAACCAATCAACTAGCGTGTCTGCCTCAGCATACGCGCTCAGTTGTAGAGGTAGCAGCTATAGTTTGGCAATCATACAGGTACGATGTTGGTTATTTTGAAACTAATTCAACTATAAGTTGTTGCTGACATAGGCAGCAACAACTTCCAGTCAAATTAGTTTCAAAGATATTCAACAGGACGATTATTACATAATAAAGAAAGTAATCCATTGCCACTTCCATGCCACTATCCGCTATCGCTCGAGGAGACAAAATGGTGGCGCTCATTCTTCAACATTAACGCGATATTGCAAAGCAGATAATTGTGATACAGATAAGGAGATGTGACAGGATATGAATCTATAAACCATAATCTATCATTACAATGCAACATTTGAGATGCGATTATCATCCCTTGGTGTTGTTATATGACAGTAATAGGTCTACCTATCAATTTGATTGCGTATTCAGTTAAACGATAAACAACCAGGATATTTAGCATTAAGCCAGTGGCAGACGATCCAACATGTATGATAATACATTGAATGCTATACATGTGCATCATACACGATCAAACAGCATCGGACATTGATGGATGAGGTTATCAACCAGTGATACCAACAAAACCACGTAATACAAAATCCGGTATATGTTTGACGTTGTCGGACGAAAGCTAACCATTGTCCGATTTTTTTTTGGCGTGTATGACACACGATCAAACATCGTCCGACTTTGTCCAATCATACATGTATACTCATACATGTTGGATCGTCTATCATAGATTTTAGAATAGTTACTTCCATTAAATCCAGTCCTTGATATTCCAGTGTTTCAAATTCAAGGCAAGTCTCCAGGGAAGCTGCTAAATATATTAAAACCAATTCAACTAGAGCCCGTTGCTGGCATATGCAGCAACCGATTCTATTTAAATTAGTCTCAAAATATCCACGATAATATTCCTTGAGTCCTAAAGTATTTCTCATTTCGTGCAGGTGGCTCTGAAAAGTTTAAGCAATGGCTTCAATAACTGTGCCGAGCAACGTGGACAACATGACGTCACTCTATGCTGGATGGAAGATATATTACAGCAGTAATGACTATATCCCTGAGTCGATTTTTAAGTTGTTGCCGGCCGCGTTCCTATCGTTGGGTGCTGTTATGAACATGCTTCTTCTCTACTATCTAATTGCTCTGAAGAAATACCGATCACCTGTGTTTATGTTAATCACGAGTTTAGCGATCACTGATTGGCTGACATGTGTAAGTCAGGTGGGGATGTCTACTATGGTCTCGCCACATATGACTGTTCCAGAGGCTGCTGCTCAGCCTGTCTGTAAGATCAACTGTTTTCTGTCTGGTTGGTCAGTTGTTGGGAGTGTCCACCATCTTGTGCTCTTTGCTGGTATCAGGTTCTACCAGTTATGTTTCCCGCTAAAGGCGCGCGCCGTTGTCACCAGTAACTTCGTAATGCGGTGCTGTATTGGAGTGTGGGTTGTGTTTGGTCTAACATGGGTACCATTCCTCTATTACCAGCACGCAGAGTTGGGTCTCTACAATGGCGAGCCTAAGTTCATATGCACATTCACCGGGAATACAACTGTAAGAGGCTTGGCGTTTTTGATCTCGAATACGATATATCCAGGGGTCGCCATAGTGCTGCTTCATATTGCTAAATACATACGCATTTTGCAGGCGAAGAAGAATCGTGGTGTACAACAGGAACGGAAAGAAAAAGACGTTCGGGCTGTTTTTATTGTAATAATTCTATTCTTTATCACATGGATACCAAACAATGCATACATCTCTATTAGACAGCCTAAACCAGGAGAAGGTTTACATCAAGATAAACTTTGGCTCATGTTTAACAATGTTCTCTGCAGTAACTCTGTTATCAACCCAGTAGTGTACTGCTTAGCTGCAGAGACAGTGAGAACTGACATTGCAACATATTTCTGTGCCAGCCATATGAAGAAGAGATAGTGTATCAACGTCGATAGCTCATTTTGTGGAAAAAACATTTCTAATTGAATGCATAATGTACGAACGATGTGCCATCAACACCAGGAATATTTTGCCTCTATGGATTAAGGAGACGACTCAGAGAATAAAGCCGTTGTAGCCTGCTCGACCCTGTGATGTCCCTGCGCACCCGTTCCTTCCCATCGTCACACCCTGACTGCGCAGTGCGGACGCCCCCTGCCCCTCCCCCACGGCGGCGGCGCCCGTCAGACAGCATATGACTGATGCCGACGCCGACACCGGAGAGGCATCTTCCTCGCATGTCCATTGATGACGTAACTGATGACAACACATATATTTTTTATTTATTTAAATATATTTTTATTGTTCAAGAGACAATACGGATTGAGTCACAAGTTGTCTCCAACTTAGTTACGATTCGCTCCAAATACTATACAATAGGTTATAATAATGACGAAGATGTAGTTGACAAGAACTTATACAATAATAAATATAAGATTTAAATGAAAATTAATAAATTCATTAAAATAAGATTTGGAATTGTGTTCATATATACCTGTGTAATCTTGTACTTTTAAAGCGTCTTTTGTGTTTTCACATGATTTTAATAGTTAAGTAGCGTGTAGCATTGTTGTGACCGTGCATGAATTTGTATGTAGATGTGCGCCTGTTTGCTTGTTTAAAACAATAAAGTACTTGTGATAATATCTACTAAGTATTCGCGTGTGTTATGAATTTGTGCTTGTCTGCATTCGTTCGTGTGTTCGTACGTGCGTGCGTGCGTGCGTGCGTGCGTGCGTGCGTGCGTGCGTGCGTGCGTGCGTGCGTGCGTGCGTGCTTGCGTGTGTGTCTGAGTATATTTACGCAATTTAAGCAATTGCATGCATGCTTGCCTGTTTATCTGTTCCAGTATGTGTGTGTGTGTGTGTGTGTGTGTGTGTGTGTGTGTGTGTGTGTGTGTGTGTGTGTGTGTGTGTGTGTGTGTGTGTGTGTGTGTGTGTGTGTGTGTGTGTGTGTGTGTGTGTGTGTGTGTGTGTGTGTGTGTGTGTGTGTGTGTGTGTGTGTGTGTGTGTGTGTGTGTGTGTGTGTGTGTGTGTGTGTGTGTGTGTGTGTGTGTGTGTGTGTGTGTGTGTGTGTGTGTGTGTGTGTGTGTGTGTGTGTGTGTGTGTGTGTGTGTGTGTGTGTGTGTGTGTGTGTGTGTGTGTGTGTGTGTGTGTGTGTGTGTGTGTGTGTGTGTGTGTGTGTGTGTGTGTGTGTGTGTGTGTGTGTGTGTGTGTGTGTGTGTGTGTGTGTGTGTGTGTGTGTGTGTGTGTGTGTGTGTGTGTGTGTGTGTGTGTGTGTGTGTGTGTGTGTGTGTGTGTGTGTGTGTGTGTGTGTGTGTGTGTGTGTGTGTGTGTGTGTGTGTGTGTGTGTGTGTGTGTGTGTGTGTGTGTGTGTGTGTGTGTGTGTGTGTGTGTGTGTGTGTGTGTGTGTGTGTGTGTGTGTGTGTGTGTGTGTGTGTGTGTGTGTGTGTGTGTGTGTGTGTGTGTGTGTGTGTGTGTGTGTGTGTGTGTGTGTGTGTGTGTGTGTGTGTGTGTGTGTGTGTGTGTGTGTGTGTGTGTGTGTGTGTGTGTGTGTGTGTGTGTGTGTGTGTGTGTGTGTGTGTGTGTGTGTGTGTGTGTGTGTGTGTGTGTGTGTGTGTGTGTGTGTGTGTGTGTGTGTGTGTGTGTGTGTGTGTGTGTGTGTGTGTGTGTGTGTGTGTGTGTGTGTGTGTGTGTGTGTGTGTGTGTGTGTGTGTGTGTGTGTGTGTGTGTGTGTGTGTGTGTGTGTGTGTGTGTGTGTGTGTGTGTGTGTGTGTGTGTGTGTGTGTGTGTGTGTGTGTGTGTGTGTGTGTGTGTGTGTGTGTGTGTGTGTGTGTGTGTGTGTGTATACGTGTCCACGTCAACTCCTCTTAAGGGTGCATATTCACAACAAAATGCCCCAAGACAAGACTGTAGAAACCTAATACTTCTAGAGGCCTAAGTCCTGAACCCAGGTGCAATGAAATGAAACAGATCCCGAATTATGACGCGTTCAAAAGCATAAGTCAATATAGTTTCTTGAGCTATGAAATTGAACCAGAGACACAAGTCCCAATTCAATTTCACAACAAAAAACAAAAAAAACAACAGCACATTAGTTCATTTGAAATGAAAGCATCACATGTCATGACCCATCCCGCCCCACCAAACCTAGACACACAATCCATGGCTCCAAAAGCTTACCACCCCAGCAATCCCATCTCCAAGTATCCCGGTGCGAACATACACCTCGAAGTTTTCCTAGCTTTGATCAAACCTTTTGTTTACTGCGAATATATCTATGGGCATTTTGAAATATAAATATCTTCAGGTTATTTTCGAGGTCAGCATGTCCGTTTAGCAGTATATTCACTGACAGGTCGTGTGGAGAAAGAGGTCTTAGATCATTTAAGAGCTTGCGTCTTGAATTATTGTAATGATTACATATAAAGATGTAATGGTTTTTATCTTCTATATTTTCACTGTGTGGACAGTTTTGGTTTGCTACTTTGTTAAAACGATATACGTGGACATTTAATTGCCTGCATCTGTTTCTAAGTTTGGTGTGGATTACATTTAGACGTCGTTCTCAGTAAAAGTAGTTTGCTGGAACTGGGGATCTGGGATTAAAGTTAATTTTTTGTTTAAACAATGACAATGTTGTTGAATTCTGCGTATTGCCATCCAATTCGTTCCATGAATGAATCGTGCTTGGGAGGAATAACCGTCTAAATACTTCTAGGTTTGCTTGTTCCTCATGGAAATTGTTTCTATTACGTAAATTATAATTACTCACATAACCATCATGGCGGGGTACTAATTATTTAAGGTAGTTCTGGCACTCTTCATTTATTAGCTTGTATAGTTGTATAAGCTTTTTGTTTTTCCGTCGTATTTTTAATTCCTCTAAGCCTGCCTCATCATACAGTGCTGAAAGTGGGGGTAAATCGAGTCAGTCCAGTTATAACATGGAATGCTTCCTGCTGGAAGTTCTCCAGCTGGTCAGAATCTCGTTCTGTACACCCGTCTCAGATCTCAGAACCATATTCTAAGAGCGGACGTAGATAACATGTATAAATATGTAAGAGCGTTTTGCGTGAAATAATATATTTTATTTTCTTCATAGATCCTAGAATTGTGTTTCCCTTAGATATTAGGCCTTGGATATGGTTTGTCCATTTAAGATTTTGGGAAAATGTTATTTCAAAATATTTGTGTGTTTCGACAGAGGTCATCTGAGTGGTAATAATAGTTATGTTAGCTGCATTTTGATTTGGTTGGTTTTGCCAAATTATATTCACCGTCTTTGTTGGGTTAAAGTCGACGAGCCATGAGGCATATTTTTCATCAGCGTTAGTGATATGCCTAGTGAAACCGTATAACTGAGCTGATCTGGTTTGTGGGGTTATTTGAGATAAACGACCTATACGGGTGACGTTATTTTTCTGTTGTACATAATTTTCTTAAATTGTTTGATTTTATTCACGCAAGGCATTGCATTACATTTGGTAACTGATAAATATTACAAAATTGTGAATGTTGATTGTTCGGGGTGGGGTGGCCAGTGTGGTGGTGGTGGTGATGGTGGTGGGGTGTTATCAGATGAACAGATATGAATATTTGGTACTTTGGTAACTGCGCGTGGTAATTAACTGGCATATGATAATTTTCTGTTTCATTTTCTTGATTTTTGGATGAAAATCAAATTCAGAACATGCCTTTTTGATTTATTGTTATTTAAAGATAAGGTATGCTGCTCACCGCTAATTGCTAGAAGGCCTATGCATAGAAGTCCGATTTCTATTTTCCAAAAATGCCCACTGAGCTGGTTCCTTGCTTCTCCACTCTCTAACTCGAAGATGCCAGGCTGCTCCATCTTCCATCCAAAATGATTAAATGTAGCAACATATTTACCACTTCATAAAACTATGCTTTTCTTTTAATTGACGCACTTATTTTGTTAGGAGACGTGATTGTGACGCCGACAAACACATTTTGCCTAGCTATGCATGAGCTATACAGGCCTACATTATTATGATATTAAAATGACCTCTGTTAATTATCCTGAAGCAATAATATTAGCCAAATATTTGAAAATTTCAGTGACGATAGTTTTCTTCTAAGCCGCCATTTTACTTTGATTTTTGTAGCCACCATTATATGGGATTCTATTGTTCTCACTGCCGTGTCAAATCCAGTATAGAACCATTCCCGTAACGCTAATGATAGTCATTGTACTGTTGGCCTCCGATTTGAGTGTGTCTCCCAGTATAGCGTGTAGTAAGCATATAATAGTTCGATTCTAAATGCATATTTCCTATTGTAAACGTGAAACTTGCTAAGATAGATATTTCTTTATAGCAATTTGACTGATAATTGTTGCTGCCTATAGCAGCATCAACTTTCCTTCAAATTATTTACAAAATAATCACCACAAAATGCAAGTTCTACTATCTAATGTTTTGAAAAGAATTTGACTGGAAATCGTTGCTACAACAACTTCTGACCAGACTGTTTTCAAAATAATCAGTAGGACTATCCATATAATAACACATATTGACGATTTTTCGAGGAATTCGATTAACGGTAATTGCTGACTAAATCAGAAACAACTTTATCAAATTATTCCAAGGATAAATCATTGCTAGGTTTTCAATGTGGATAGCTAACATATGGCCGTACAATTTGAAAGACCTGTGTCGTATACGTTGTCATGATCAGACGTGAAATCTGTTCAAAACTGCTCAGTCCATAATGTAAGCATGTTACTGCATGGCAGTTCATTCAGGTGCTTCGCTGACCTATTCATCCATACAAATATATTTCATGGCGGATCTCTATTACGTTTATGGCACAGGCCTATTAGTCCAGTCAATATTAGAACAATTTTAAGTTCACCTGGGCAAAATTGCAACACAATTTCTGTCAGTAGATTCATGGCGAAGACGTGATGGCATATGACCAAAGGAAATCTAGCCAATTCTGACGGTGAGAAATGTATAATTTTATTTGTTATAAACCGTACTCTGTTGCATCACGCATATTACTGATTTGATGATAGCGTACATTTCCCTTATGGTCGTCACGTGAGAATTTAAAGCGCTTATTTTCCCTTTATTCTTCCCTATATCCTATTTTTAAACTGGCACGGTTATTTAGTGTTATGTTAGGCTAAATCTCTGCTTTAGGAACGTTCATTTGTCCAGCAGTTACTAAAATATCTGCGTGCAACTGGATTTAGAATTTTCTTCTTACGTCTTATTTGTAGCATAGACCCCGTCTGTCTAGTGTAGGAGAATCACAAACGGATACTTTAAAATGATGTACTGAGCTAAGATTTCTGTTATTTCCTCATGTCATTTTGCTCTTCTGATACTCCGCCGTTATTATGAGTATTGTGATAAGGTTATTAAATTAATTTTATAATATAGCAATCTATAATGGTGTAAACTTAGCTGTGGTAGGCGATAATCCATCCACCTTTGGTATATTATTCGTTAATACATACAACCTTCGTTTATGCCTGAATACAATGTATTTACATATACCAAGGCATACATTTTTTCAAATAATCGTAGGCAACTTGGAGTGTACATGTGTGTGTCTGAATTAAATTTATTTTTCAGTTATGACATCTTAAATAAATTTTATATCTAGCTTACATCTCCACAGCTGTCTCAGTGCTGCACTATACATATTATAATGTTCATGGGTTTTATTTGATTAAGCGGTGATGGACCTCGTCTCATGAACTAAAGCAGCACATCTACGACGACACAGAACAACATAATCAATAATTAGATGGCATAAACATCAAATCAAATTTGAACCATGTCCGTGTTTAATGTGCGTTTATATATCCTGATACTCTGTCAATTAAATGTATTTGTACCAGAGTGGTATCTGTTGTTAATTCTAAGCACCGACAGACACTAATTTAACAATTCCTAGTGCTAAAAAATGCGTAACCAATTAGAGATCCGCCGTGAAATATATTTTCATGGATGAGTAGGTCAGCAAAATACCTGCACGTGCTGTCATCCAGTGACATGTTTACCTACTGACTGAGCAGTTTTGAACCTATTTCAGTCTGAATTAATTTGCCAAACATAACCCCTGAAAGACGATATTTACTAATTGTCAGTGACGAAAGTAGATCTGTTGTCAATTCTAGGCACTGAAGGACAGTAATTTACTAATTATGTCATGGTATGACATTTGTAAAATTCCATGCTTTCAATGATCAGGATTGGCAACATATCATCCAATGTTCAGATGTAGTAACAAATCATGTTTCAGGGTAGAAATATAATTTTTCAGCACTAGGAATTGGCAAATTATTGTCCATCAGTGCTTAGAATTGACAACAGATTAGCTTTCCTCACTCACAATTGGTAAAAGTCATCATTCAGGGGTTAGGTTTGGTAAAAGGTAATCTATCATGGTATGCAACTTGTAAAATGCCATTTTGCAATGATCAGGATTGGCAGAATGTCATCCTTCAATGCTTAGAAGTGATAAGAATTCATGTTTCAGAGTAGAAATATCATTTTCAGCACTAAGATTTGGTAAATTATCGTCTTTCAGTGCTTAGAAACGACAACAAATCAATTTTCATCACTCACAATTGGTAAATGTCATCTCTCATGGGTTAAGTTCGGAAAAAGGTCATCTCTCATGGTATGATATTTGTGAAAGTCCATGTTTTCAATGATCAGGGTTGGCAACATATCATCCTTCAATGTTCAAAGGTGGTAGCAAATCATGTTTCAGGGTAGAAATAGCATTTTTCAGCACTAAGATTTGGTAAATTATTGTCTTTCAGTGCTTAGAAATGACTACAGATCAACTTTCCTTACTCACAATTGGTAAATGTCATCTATCAGGGGTTAGGTTTGGCAAAAGGTCATCTCTCATAGTATGACGTTTATGCAAGTCCACACTTTCAATGAACAGACTTGGCAACATATCATCCTTCAATGTTCAAATGTGACAACAAATCATGTTTCATGGTAGAAATATCATTTATAGCACTATGAATCGGTAAATTATTGCCATTCAGTACTTAGAATAGACAACAAATCAACTTTCCTCACTCACAATTGGCAAATGTCATCTCTCAGTGGTTGGGTTCAGCAAAAGGCCATCTCTCATGGTATGACATTTGTGAATGTCCATGTTTTAAATGATCAGGTTTGGCAACAAATCATCTTTCGGTGTTCAAAAGTGTTAACAAATCATGTTTTGGGGAAGAAATGGTATTTTTCAGCACTAAGAATTGGCAAATTATTGTCTTTCAGTGTTTAGAATTGACAACAAATCAGCTTTCCTCACTCATAATTGGTAAAAATTATCATTCAGTGGTTAGGTTTGGTAAAAGGTCATCTCTCATTGTATGCAAGTTGTAAAATGCCGTGTTGCAATGATCGGGATTGGCAACATATCATCCTTCAATGTTTAGAAGTGGTAAGAATTCATGTTTCAGGGTTAAAGTATCAGTTTTCAGCACTAATGTTTGGTAAATTATTGTCTTTCAACGCTTAGAAATGACAACAGATCAACTTTCCCCACTCGCAATTGGTAAATGTCATCTTTCAGGGGTTAGGTTTGGAAAAAGGTCATCTCTCATTGTATGAAATTTGTAAAATCCCATGTTGGGAAAAAGGTCATCTCTCATGGTGTGATATTTATGAAAGTCCACGCTTTCAATGATCCGGTTTGGCAACATATCATCCTTCAATTTTCAAAAGTAACAACAAATCATGTTTCAGGGTAGAAATATAATTTTTAGCGCTAAGCATTGGTAAATTTTTGTCCTTCAGTGCTTAGAATTGATAACAAATCAACTTTCCTCACTCACAATTGGCAAATGTCATCTTTCAGGGGTTAGGTTTGACAAAAGGTCATCTCTCATTGTATGAAATTTGTAAAATCCCATGTTTTCAATGATCAGGGTTGGCAATATATCATTCTTGAATGTTCAGAATTTGTAACAAACCATGTTTCAGGGTAGAAATATCATTTTCAGCACTAAGGATTGGCAAATTATTGTCTTTCAATGCTTAGAATCGACAACAGATCACCTTTCCTCACTCACAATTGGTAAATGTCATCTTTCAGGGGTTAGGCTTGATTAAAGGCCATCTGTCATGGTATGAAACTTGTTTCAATGATCAGGATTGTCAACATATCATCCTTCAAAGTTCAGAAGTGGTAAAAATTCAACACACATTAAATACTGTGATGGTTCAAATTTGATTTGATTGTTATGCCATCCGCCATTTGATTATGTTGTTCTGTGTGATCGCAGATGTGCTGTATTAGTTCATGAGAAGGGGTCCATCGCCGCTTAATCAAATAAATCCCATGAACATTATAAAATGCAGAGTATAGCACTGAGACAGTGGCAGTGACGGTGTTTGTTTTTGTAGCTTTCACACGAGCTAAAGAGCAGCTAAGCTAGATATAAAATTTATTGCTAAAGATGCCATGACTGAAAAATAGATTTAATTCAGGCACACACATGTACACTCCAATTTGCCTACACTTATTTGATAAAAGGTATGTCTTGGTAATGTAAATACATTGCATTATGGCAAAACTGAGGGTTGTATGTATTAATGAATAATATACTATATTATAACATAATATAATAACTTGATCACGATACTCATACTAACGGCGGAATATCAGAAGAGGAAAATGACACGAAGAAATGACAGAAATGTTAGCTCAGTATATTATTTTAACGTATCCAGTTGTGATTCTCCTCAAGCAGATAGACATATCACACCACAAATAACACGTAAGAAGAAAAATCGAAATCCGGTTTCACGGCGGATATGGTAGTAACAGCTGTACAAATGAAAGTTCATAAAGCATAGATTTGCACCTAACATAACACTAAATAAATAACTTTACCAGTTTAAAAATAGGCTATAGGGAAGAATAAAGGGAAAATTAGAAAATCAGTAATATGCGCGGCGCGAAAGAGTTCGGTTTATAACACATAAAATTATATATTTCCCACCATCAGAATTGGCTAGATTTTTCTTTGGTCATATGCCATTACCTCTTCGCCATAAATCTCCTGACAGAAATTCTATTGCAATTTTGCCGAGTTTTTTTAGATTGACTGGACTATAGCCAATTGAACAAGTAGGTACTTGCTAACAATTGAATTGAATTGAAAACGTTGTTGCTGCCTAACGTCAACCGCACATTGCGCCGACATGACCCTATGGCGATGTAATTTTATATTATCAGTTAGTCGTCGCTACAGCACGCTTCCGAAACTGATGGCGATGTGATACAAAAACGCCAGACGTTGTTACTCTCCTCCAGTCGGCTGTTTTTAAACATGCTTGAAAAGCCTTCCTGTCAGTAACGGGTCGCCAGCGATCAACTGACAAGTCACTATTCATAATTAATCCACATGTCAGGTACATGTACCCCGTGCCATTGTAAGTACATCTTCCGAAATGTCTTTTATTTAATGATATGAGAGAGAGAGAGAGAGAGAGAGAGAGAGAGAGAGAGAGAGAGAGAGAGAGAGAGAGAGAGAGAGAGAGAGGTGTCTAATAAAATCATATGGCCGAGTGTAAAGGAAAAGGCCTTAATTCAAGCATGGCAATCACAGCATTGTTTCTATGACGTCACTGGGAGAGATGTTTTATAAATAAATATAAATAGTACCATGCATGTGGCATACACGTGCGCCGAGTCACATGCTATACACGTGGGGTGATCAAATACAAACATGCCATCTTGCGTCGTCAACATGTACTATCTAGTTCATTCAGTGTGCTTGAAACCCAGACACAACACCGATCGACTAAACCAGTAAGAGACTTGTCGCTATAACTTGTCGCTTTCTATCGTGGCGCCATCTTTTCGTGTCGGCGCAATGTTGCGCTAGGCTTTAGTAGGCAATGACTGTCAATGGAATTGCTAGGAATATCTTCAGAATGAGTTACTACATTGAAAATCTTGCTGATTATTTTGAGAACAATTTGGTTGAAAGATTTTGCATTAATGCTTTTCAGTCAAATCGTTTTCATAACGCTAGCTAGTATTTTCACCAACAACAATTATCAGTTAATCTGTTATAAAAATATATAGGCTAGCACGTTTCACATCTACCATAGAAAATACACAATTAGAATTCAACTACTATATGCTTGCTAGACGTTATACAGGTAAATCAGCTCACCTCAGAGGCCAACAGCACAATAACTAGCATTAACATTACGGAATGGTTTTATACTGGACTTTGTGCGACAGCGAGAACAATAGAATAGCAAATAATTGTGGCTACAAATATTAAAGCAAAATGGCAGCTCAAAAGAAGGCAATCGTCACCGAATTTTTCTAACTATTTTCTAATCTTAAGGCTTCAGGAAAACTTTATGACTGTAGTGTTGTGACTCACTTTTCAATAGCCTATCGGCACATTTCAATTGTTTACCCTGTGCTAACTATCTCGCTTTCAAAGAGAAAAACAAGTTTGTCTAAAAGTTGTTAGTGGCATAACCACTAAAAACTTTAATTTCAGTCAGTTTGTTTCAAAATATTTAGCAGGTCCAGAGATATTACCTCTGGAATGTCGTTTGCAAAAATTTAACAGTCAAACTGTTAAGCAATGGACATTTCCCGTTTATCCATCCAACATTTGACGTCATAATCATCTATGTGACTTGTAGGATGACGTCATAATCAATGGCGTCATCAGTGACGTAATTAACCGCGTCACGAACGCATAATTGTTGATGGACTAAAGCGTTGTTGTACAAATTGTATGTCTTTACTATTTAATAAACAGCCTGTTGAATATTTTGAAACTAATTTGACTGGGCGCTGCTGCATTTGAAACATTTCACAGCTTACCTGTATAGTTTTCGAGAAATTGATAATCAGGGAGTTCTGGCATCGATTGATCCCAACACGGCAAAGTATGGATGGAGCCTAGCTAAAGATGGGACGGACAAAGCTAAAACTGGAAAGGTCAATTGAACCTGAAATGTAGGAGCCGAGAATTCGTTTACTGATTCAGTATAGTCTATTAATCTCTAGTAATACACATTTTTAAAAACTTTTTTTAAACTTCAAAAGTGACTTACACGTATGATTATAACTTTTTGACATGTACATTATTTACGTAATTACATGTACGTACATGTAGACATCTTAGACCAGTAGAAAGTCTAATTGTGGGAGAGCTGCGGTGTTGTAGCGGACTTCATAGAACCACAAGCCAGTACATGTAGGCCATATGACCCAGTAATGAGTGACCATGTGAACACAATGTATTATATATGTTTCAATTGTGAGTTGAGTCTGATTACGGCATTTGTCTATCAGGATCACTTGCCCCACTCTACATTTGCATCAGAGACAGCCTGAGAGAGTATGACAATATCAAAACATTTGATATTATCATACATTCATACTGTCTCTGATATACATGTAGAATTGGTCAAGTGATTCAAATCATTCATGCTGTTTTACATGTATGATCACTATGATGTATACATGGAATCCACAGTTGACTGATGAACATTAATGAAAAATTAGGCAACTGTGCCAGTCTGTAACAACTGGCAATCCTTGTTTTGTTTTCTTTACTGCATTAAATGATGTTCCTAGCACAGTGACACAGCGTGACATTAATGACAATTGACAAACTAATTTTCTCACTTCCATTTCCCCCAACATTTATGGTTTAATGCCTATATTCCAGTCAAAAATTTAGGTCATAGGCCGGTGCTATAGCAGGGTTCTCCCAAGAAATTCATTTAGTGGGGTCCAATGGCCCATCACTAGTGAAAGATAGGGGTTATTTTCTGAATCTTATGGGTAAAATGTATATCAGCCAGTATGATCCCCAAACAACAACCAACACCCCCCTCCCCCACCCACCTCCAAAAGCATGCGCCCAATGCAAAACAAACAAATGAATATCTTTCATTGTTGTGTTTTACTTAGTTGAACAACCCAGCCCAACCCACCACCACCACCCTGTACACCTTCAACTTATTCGCGATTTTTAAATTTTCTCATAAAAATGTCCTTTTACAGACCTAAAGATGATTATTTTTCAAAATTTACCATTGGAATGACAGGATCATTATGACTGGAAGACCTACAGCTCCCAGCAATATATTTTCAAAATATTCAAGAGAATATGCTTTAATTTGTAAAGAATTACACCTGTATCAAAGAACCAGCATCATAATGGCCCCCAAAACAAGTGTCTACTATACACACCCAGGTTTGACTGTGTATTGAATAGCGTGCCGACGACGTGGTAGGGGATTTCCCAGTAATTAGGAAGTCGGCAGCAGCAATTTCCAGGAAATAGGAGAGCCATATTTAGACAAGCGGCTACAATCATAACAATGTATCAGATTTTGGTGGGAAATAACTCCACTAAAAGGATGCTGTTAAATATTTTGGAAACTATTTAACATAATGTTGATGCTGCCTTAGGCTGCAATAACCTTCTGTTAGATATTTTTTAATATTCAATGCTGATAGTTATACTGTCATGACTGTAGTGGCCCTGTTGCAAGCTATCTAAGGTGCATATGTGAGAGTGTTCACATATTTTGTAACGTATACAATATAAAAATTTGTGTTATACTTGTACGGGTGCCGTCTCCGCTACACTATTATTTGTTATTTCTGACGTCACAACGTGGAAGAAAACGCACATTTTTGTACTGAAAATTTCTGGTGTTTTATCAAGTTTATGCCCATGTGATGTGAGTAATCCCGTGTTAATTAAAGTATTGCACAAGTGAGCTGAATTTCCCATGTTTTTGTTGCGAAAGCTGGTAACATGTTATATACGAAGCATTCGTAGTGTTAATTATTATTGAAATTGATGTTGTCGCATCAGAACTTTAATCTGTGGATACATCTGTGCATGATTTAGCCACTTACAGCTGGCTAAATAGCCTACATTTCGTAATTTTAATCGTAACGAAAATTGGTAATTTTTCATGAACACAGCTGATTTAAGGGGGTAGTTATGATTGCAAATGTTGTTTCTCATCATAATTATGGCCTGTGAATACCTTTTGTCTTAATTCCTAGTGTAAATGTTGATACTTATAGATTACCTTATAGATTAAATTTTGTTATAAAAAATGCACCTTGTGGTATACCTTGATTTCTAAGACTTTATACTTTCTTTTCCTGGCTAAATGGTTGGCTAAATGGTTGATGCTTTTGATGTTTTGGATGGGTTGTCACTGGAAGTTCCAAAATATTCTCATTTGTCTTTGCAAATGACCAATTCCCTATAGAACAACCTATTTTGACTGGACTAGGGAATGAAAAAGGTTAAAGCTTAATGTATATTGTGAACCAAAATATTGAATTAAATGTATATTTCCTAATTGTGTAATGCATATATAATTGGTAGTTTGTAAGCACTTCCATTGTGTTAATTTGGCGGTGCTGAGTGAAGTACGTTATCCTGTGTCTCTTGCTGAGTGGCCTGTGTGAGTCGGATGGCCTGTATGAGCCTGTGTTAACTCTCGTCTTCCGTGTCCAAGTCAGTCGGCTGTGTCTATGCAGATGCTGGTGAGATGTGGTTGTCATCATGTGATTAAGCTTGGTACAATGGGGGGGGGGGGGGTGAGTGGGTTTGGCTTTATTTTGCAACGTGTTGGATGGTAACTAGATTTTGCCGTGTCGATTTTGTAACATTTAATATTCTGATATGAAACCTTTTATTCTTCATAGTAGTGAATTTTATCCGTGCACGTTTCAACATGGTAATAATCATGGTACTGGTCATTTCGTGTCCGGGTATAATAATCATGGTATGATAATTTGAAACTGTGGTTTGGATGTAATTTACCGGTACTCTTGCGCCATTATGACTTGAATATGGTTGAAATAACGTCTTTGATAACCACAATGTTACAAACCTCTGTATAAGTATGTATTCACGCTACAATCATACTGTATACCTAAGCCACGTCGATATTCTTATAATTGTTATTTTAGTACAGTTAGTGTTTTACTGTTTAATAAAAAAATGGCAGATAGAGAGTTATATCTCGTGAGTGTTCTTAAAAATTGCTGAGATAGAGTCATCTCCCTTGACTGTTTCTTTAAAGCTTAATTACACACGCATTCATACACACATGCACACAGACATGCCTGCACATTTTTTGATAAGTACGCGTGGTGCTAAGCGCTTGTACACACATTTGCATGCACGCACGCACCCATGTAGTTAAATACATAAACACCTATGCACGCACATGCACTCCTGCACACATACACATGTTTATTGATGTATTCCATGTAGATACCATATTATTGTGGATAAATTGGACATATGTCGTTGTTGCGAGGTCAACATTCTAGAAAGCATAGCCACAAAAGACGTTGACCACAGATGAAATCCAAGAATCGCTTCTGAAAGCAGATGTAGGACATGAGTAGTTGAACACATTCATTAAACCGCGGATACTAAACAATTCAGCAGTTAATAAGTGCCTTGTAAAGCAATCCTTCCATTACTCAATCAGAAAAAAACTAATGGTATAATATTTAACAATCTATATGATATCCGGAAAAATGACAAAAGACAAAGTCAACGAAAGTTAATCGAAAATCATACGACATCTGATTGCCGCATATGCAGCTGGTAGGGAAGTTGACCTAGCCACTGTCCTGCAACATGAGTTGATTCCCGTAACAATTTCACTGTCCAAAACACACAGATCTCTAGGACAATTCCAATGCCATTCTCACAGGGTGTTTAACAGCTAATATTGGCTGTCCAGCATGATACATCTTGTCTCATCATCGATGGTCAAATACTAGTAATCACAATGGGTAAACCATTGGAATGCAAGACGTTTAGAGACTTGCCTGATAATTTCATCGCTAAAATTGTATATGCAAATGCTAGGTATAACAGAGTTGGCATTACGTTTGATAGATACATAGGCCGTTTTATCCAGGCTGCAACACGTCATAGAAGGACCAATGCAACTCGACCAATCTGGTGCACCATTGAAAGACGTGAAGTGCCACTATCAGTAGACTGAGCAAACACACATCTCAATTAGAAAAGAAAACAGACATGGACATTGTTATATTTAAGGAATTGGTTAAATATGTTCCCGATGAGAAGACTGTCGTTTTTAGTGCTGGCTTTGATAACAAGTGTGATGATAGATGTAACAATCTGTCCCTGCCTTGGGACATGGTGGTAGCCACACACGACGAAGCAGACACCCACCGATTCTTCTATGCAATGTACAGTAATAACAGCACCGTTCTTGTCAAGGCGAGGGACACAGACGTCCTCCTACTGATAATTGTGCATGTTTAAGATATGTGCTGTTATGACCTCTAGATGGAATCAGATACATCCAAGACACCAAATTCAGATCCTGTAAGACTGGTGTATGCTAACCTTCAACCAGGCGGGGCCCATAATCCTTTTTCAATCATTACGCTGATGGAGGTGTGATACCACATCGTTTATAGGTGGGCACACGAGGAAAACACAGTAGAAGCTGCGAACGGACCACCAGGCACTTCTCTATGGCATAGGTGAAGGTCTGCTCACTCAGAACGCAATTGCCTTCAATGAGAAATTTCTGTGCAAGACGTACAATGTGCCAAATGATGTGGAAACAGCCAACCAATCTCGATGTTTACATTTCTCTATAGCAATTAAACTCGAGTCCTTTCCACAAACGAGCGATGCCCTGAAATACCAGTCAATATGGACACACTACCAAAGTTTGGTTTGGAAACATGCCTTTCTGTGGATGATCTCTTGGTAGGTGGGGCTAAACATATTCGAAAGCTAACAAAACTCAGTGCCAGCCCTGACAGCTGCATGGAAACGTTGAAAAGTATTCTGCATGTAGGCATGTAAATGTATGGCCATGATTGAAGAGCCACACTCACACTTTATGTGCATGAACATGACAATTAACATATATAGGCTAACTCATGCTGAATGAGATTACATTGGAGCACCTACAACAGAATGACGGTGAAACATATATATGTGGCAGAAACCATATCCACAGAGATAACAGATGCCAACTAACATATATGAAATGCCTTCTTACATACTGTGCCTAGGGGCAGGTCAGTGTACATAGGGTAGTAATAAATCCATTGACTTGCTACGGGCTCTGAGGATTATTACTGACGCTGCTAGCAGAATTGATTGGGTGCGTATTGATGTCCATACTATAGGTCTATGTTTGTCTGTGTGTCCAATAAAATCTGTAATCAGCCTTAAACGATCTGCGGTGGTTGTAGATTGTTGGACATAAGTGGAGCTAAACGATTCTATGTTTCTATACCAAATGGTGCATTTTCTAATTGTATGTGTATTTGTAGCGTGGGTCGGCCGGCTGGGTACGGACCATCCCAGCTAGGCTGGGTACGGGACGACCGTTCAGGGTGCGTTCCAAGCACAGACACCATGGGTAGGATAGTACATGTGTATAAAGCCCTATGAGAGAGGGTTCGTTAAAATGGCCAAGTCCATAAGAACGTGTAGCGCGCATGCGCGTACGTCAGAGTTTCCCTGACAACACGTGTCAGTATTGGGAGAGAGTGTACGCTTATGGTGTACCGGGTTGGTACTGGTCATTTCTTTAAATCACAGCATTCTCGTCGTTCTTGGTAGCTGGTGGGACCAGAATGAAACGGGGATTTCAAAACATTTTACCTTTTTAAAATCGGACCAGAAATGGCCGAGTTATCGCTAAATGGCTCGCTTAAATTATTTTCAAAATATTGCTTGAACATCATAATCGCGGTTATGTATTAAGTGAATGGGGAATGCGCTGATCACGTGATCGCCACGTCATCATTTCTAGCTGCACTCTGATTGACTACTGCTCGCCAGCTGATTGGCTGCGGCGTTCTGCCTCTGCCGTCACGAGTAGTATAAAAGTAGCCAGAAAACAAGAATCGAGAGCACTTCAGCGTGGAAGCCGACACGACAGCAGGGTTGCTGGACCAGCGCAGTGCTCTCGGACGGCTAACTGAGAGCAAAATAACTAAATAAGCACTCCCTTTTCGGAACACTCACAGAGGAGGGTCTCTGCGGATGGGCCTTACTTTCCAGAACACTCAAAGAGGAGGGTCTCTGCGGATGGGCCTTACGGGCCCGATGTAATTCTACAGGATGTATAGCCGAGGTGATTTTTTTGTGGATAACTCGCCGGATCTTCTGGACCAGGCTGAAAAGTGGTATCAAACTTCTGCCCAGCATTTCGTGTGTTTTAATTAACTTTAAGACCACAGTCTGGTGGGACTCTGCCTGGCGTGTCACAAGAGCTATGCGACGTATCCCGCACGGTGTACCCAGTTATGTACATGCATATTTAATTACAACTGTAGTCCTCCTTGTTAAAGGGCGACTTTCAAACTACCATCGCCAGACGGACACTTTATAATAAACTGTAAAAATTCATGTATTAGTTATTGTGACTGGCTAATGGACATCCCTCTACAGACGTTCTCCTTCACCATCTTGAGAGTGAGCCACATCCACAGTCTGCTTGCGGAAATCTTCCCAGCAACTTCGCAATCATGCCACCTCGCGCGACTCATCTGTAATGCATCAACTTCAGTGAATTGGAAACTGTTTCCGTACCGATGACCAATAGGTACTCAAGTAACTATACTATTGTGTTATTCATTATTTCTGCAATAGGTACTGATGACTAATAGGCACCTTCCCGGTTTTAAGACCGCATTTATATATTTTCTGTTTCATACTCTGTATATTATCTTGATTTCCGTGTGCTTACAACTAACGAGCACCATAAGGTCCTATGACCTGATATACTGTTAGCACTGTCGTAGTTAGTTATGTATATGGCATGTAGCCATCCTAGTTATTTTGTTTTGTTTATATATAAAACTCTAGGACACAGTACACTAGGCTATGCTATACAGAAACATTATATCCACATCACTATATTCCCCCAGCATCAATTTTACACCTAGATCACTGACCATGCTCATATTGTTCGAACCTGACATGTGACCAACTAAACCTGGCTATTTTAGCTCGATAGGATGGGTTTAAAGTAGTTAAGGAAATCTCTCCGTAAGAGACACAATGTGTACGCCTCTTCTCTGGCTGTCGAGGATATGTAACCCCGCACACCAGCTAGATTATATAAATTGGCCAATTACCTTTGGGCCACTTATTAATATTGAGTGATTGTCTCTTTCTACGTTCCTCCAGCCGCAATTCTTAATAGTTGTCTGGACTCCCAATCGACATGGATCCGACTCTGGGAAACTATTGGGGTTTACGAGCGGTGACAGCTAAAGTGCCGATTTCACATACACTCCCCCTGTATCTTCGGATACCAGTTAGCTTAGATACCCCCGCCAAAGTAGGAAGCACTGTGAAAACAAATTATATTATGTAACACCGGTCTGCAGTGCATCTCTGGCCATACTGGAACATAACCCTAATGACAGGTAAAATGTTAGTTCCGTAACACACGGGTGATGATCTCCATCCAACTCTGTATGGTGACTGGGTGCAGTCTTAGAACCCACCATGCCCTCATGGGATAGTCACTAAGGATGGATATCTGTCTCTTACTCCCCGCGAATAAATACTATTGTGCTTTATATATTGCTTTTGTGAACTGTAACCATTCCTAGCGATGTTATATGTAGTTGCGGGGGGTGGGGGTGGGTGGGTGGGTGGGATGGTGACCGGATCATCATGTGATTCGGGAGCTGTCGCTCTGTAACATGTATACACGCTGTCTTTCTGAGTAAGATGCTATCCGGGGCAACCTTCGGGAAGCTGAGCATCTTCGCCAGTTAGATGTATGTGTCGAAATATAAGTAGAAATCCCTGCCACTTGCGGCCAAAGCTTAGAAACGTACCTAATAACCAAATGGTAGCTTACAATTTAGCAGAAGGCCCACATAAATAAAGCAGCAACTACCAATGCAGTATCTTTGGACCTACATAAGATGGTGACCTATGAATTTTTTGGAAAATCATCCGTACCGTCTTCACATAAACCAGCGTGCATCACATTAATTATAGTTTCACTAGGATTGAACCACTGCACCTAGCTTTTTGTTTGAACAAAACAGTGGCCCTTTTGCCAGCTCTTTTCCTCCGCTTCGGTGTTGAAGGCATTTTCCTGTGATGGAGGCGTGCGTGAGGCACTTTCCTCTTGCAACAATAAGATTTTGTATGTGTTAGGGGTATAATTGGTGTATATTAAACTATTCAAGTAGCCACGTTGCGATGCTCCCTTGCGGGGATACCTCTGCGGATTTACAGCGAGCCCACATAGAAAGAACACCAATTGGTTCTATGTACTGTATTATTTTGCTCAATTACTAGCAAACGAGTACCATTCTTTGCATAGTTGTTATTCTTTTAATTATTATTATCATGTCCAGACTTTTAATCTAGTTAATGGACCGAAATTCCGTTGACACGAACAGTTGGGATGAAACTGTGAGGTTCAATCTCAGCGTCAATGGTCGCATGGCCCCACTGGGACGTTATCTAGAAGTCAGTCTTTGTATCTTCCAGAGAGTTGCGAAACGTGATCTGTAACCCCGAGAACCGTAGCTAACCAGCCCTCCCACGCATCCTGTACATGTGGTGCAATGGAGTGTAGCAACATAACGGACCAGCGCGTACCCCTGTGAGCTACATATTGTATTATTGGATAACAATTCATCGCAAACAATCATAGAGAATCAGCGGCAGTGTTCCCAGTTGTTGGGGTGGGGAGAGGTGGGGTGGGGGTGGGGGGGGGGGTGCGTGGCACTGCATATTGTGGCAGATAACCCATGACAAATCGTGAAAGGTAAACATCCCCGATTTCTCTCGCTGATCTGTTGCATATTAGCTGCGATAAGCTGGGACAATCTGTAAATTCTTTCCCCATAATATCTGTAGCTTCCGTAAGAGATCGGCAGCAATCGCTTAAGGCTGGTTACAGATTTTATGGGAACTAACCGTAACATACAAGCAATGAAGTTGTTGACCTCAATCGGAATTCCATTGCTTTGCCTCGGTTGCTTTGGTGTTTCGTATGTTACAGTTAGTGACATTCAAAACACCGGAGCAACCGAGGCAAAGCAATGGAATTCCGATTGAGGTCAACAACTTCATTACTTTCTCTGCTATTTGCCTTTATCACATCACATCAGCTGATATCCAGGTCGTCACCTATCTCTGAATACGAGTTCCAGTATATGAACCATCCTCTTTTGAAACCAGATGGGCAGGACCGAACTTAGGACTCGGGGGAGACCTTGTACAATGTTTCTGAAATTCTTACATGGGGGCCTCGGAACTGCCAATAGGATCGCAAGAAAGCGAGGGTCCAGTCCTATTATGTTCAAAATATTCAACGGAACATCTTTTAATATCGTGTTCAAGATCGTTTTCTTTTGGAAAAATGTTGACTGATTTATGAGTTGTAGTCTAGATGTGGCACCTATGTGTGTAGCTCGAAGCTATGCAGGAGCTCAAAATTTAAGACGAAAAAATTAATTTTTGTGTCCGTTTTTGAGCGCCCTGGAATTTTGATTGCTAGAGGTAATGTAGATAGGGTTGGGGAGGTGTGGGGGTGGGTGGGTGGGTTGGGGTGGAGGGGTGGGTTTGGGGTGGGAGGGCTGGGTGGGTGGGGGCGGGTTGGAGGGGGGCGGGCGTTCATCGAACTTAAAGACAGTAATCCAATATATGCTGTATTATTATTATTATTATTATTATTATTATTATTATTATTATTATTATTATTATTATTATTGATACTAATATAGCGTATGATGAGCCATAATGTATGATGAGCCATGGTGGTAGTGATGATCTTCCTAAAATTAATGAGATTGGTAGCTCCATCAGCCTTCCACCGCCATACTCCCTCCTCATGTGTTCTTCTAAAGTGGTCTACCTATAGGTGATTAGCCCTTTCCCTGATGAGTATCCTATATCTCGGTCAAGTCCAGAGGCAACAATTTATGAAAACTGTTGAATATTTTGAAATTACTCCGACTGGAAGCTGAGAGACGAACAATACAAACATTAAATTACATGTTTCGAAGGATACAACTCTTGCACATCACAAATACAAATATGTAAATACTAGAGGACTTTGGTTACTATAAAAATACACAGACATACATCCTTCCATTTATATTCACAGCTAACAATATGATTCCAGTGAGACCAAATTCAAAACACCCAACGGAACTAGATGTGTATCATAAGCAATGAGTTTTGTCAAGGACTCATCAGCGAAAGAGTTAGTAGGCTTCTATAATAATTGTCTTGACGTTCTTTTTGTATGATTTGTTGGTGATAATTTGTGTGCGGTTGTCTGTTTCTGCATTGTTCCATATGTGTATTGCTTTTGTTGATGGATTTTATCTGGAAGATTCTATGCGGCAGAAGGTTGTATGCAGATTTTTTCGTGATCGTGTGTTGTGTGAGTGTATGTCTTCATTATTCTTGAAGAGGTTTAATAATGGGGTTGACAGATTATTGTTATAGAAGTCTCTGAGGACGGAGTATAGTTGGAGCTTTCCTATATCAGCAAGCTTCAATAGTTTTTCTGTTTTAAAAACATTCTGACCTGCTGTTGGTTGTGAAAATATCTTTATAGCATTTTTCTGAAGTGTCTTTCTAGTTTTGATGAGTAAGTGTTAGTCCAAATAGTGTTGCAGTATGTGATTTGTGGTAAAATTAACTTACTATATAGCATTTTTATAAGGTGTTTTGGTAAGTAGCTTTTTAGTCGATGCATAATACTCATGTTCTTTGCAACCTTTGACGTTACGATTTGTATATGTTTCTCCAATGTGAGTTTCTTGTCCAAATAGACACCTAAGAATTTTGCAAATTGTGCCTCACATATTTCTTGATTATCTACATAAATTTTAGGGAGATCAGTACTTTTCATTTTTTTTGTTTGTGAATAAGATGTAACTTGCTTTTGCAACATTGAGCACTAATTTGTTGACCTTAAACCAATGAATTACTTTTTCTATTTCTTCATTTATGATTTTGTATAAAGTATCAATGTTTTTATGGCTGCAAAAAGCATTGGTATCGTTTGCAAATAGAATTAATGACAAGTGTTTGCATATATTTGGTAGGTCATTCATATAGAGTAAGAACAACAGCGGGCCAAGAATTGAACCCTGAGGAACACCACAGACTATTTCTCCACTCTTAGATAGGACTTTTTTATACTGGACATATTGTGTTCTACTGGATAGGTAGCTTTTTATCCAGTCCAGTGCAATGCCTCGTATTCCATAGTTTGAGAGTTTTTCTATTAAAATGGTATTGTCTATTGTATCGAATGCTTTAGATAGATCTATAAAATTCCAAGAGTATGTTCTTTTTTGTCCAATGTATTTACTATCTTTTCCATCATATCTATAAGAGCTAACATTGTGGAATGTTTTCCCCGAAAACCGTATTGTGACTGGTAAAGGATAGTTTTTATTTAAGTAATTGGTTAGCCTGTTATAAGAGAATCTTTCCAAGAGCTTCGAGAACACTGGTAGCACTGAGACTGGCCGATAGTTAGTGAAGTCAGAGGAGTCTTTTGCTTTGTAAATTGGGGTTACACGTGCAGTTTTGAGTTGTGATGGAAAGATGCCTTGTATTAGTGATGGGTTGCAAATGTGATTTAGTGGAGTCATTATATCTTGCATGCAATTTTTGAAAAGTGATCAATTCCTGCACTTTTGTTAGGATTAATTTGCATTAGTATCTTTGAGATCTCCTCTGGGTCAGTAGGGTTTAGAATGATTGAGGATTGATAATTGCCTGACAGATAACCTCGCATGCTAGGACTTGCATTGGTGTTAATTTTCTTGGATAGTTCTGGGCCAATGTTAATAAAATATCCATTAAACTTGTCAGCAATTTCTTGATTATCAGTAATGACTTTGTTGTTGTATACAAATTTCGATCCTTCTGTTTTACAGGTCTGTTTATTCAGCAGTGTCTTTGGCAGATTCCAAGTCTTCTTTATATCATTTTTATGCTCTGTGAATTGACTTTGGAAGTAATTTGTTTTTGCATTTCGCAGAATTTGATTTAATTTGTTTTGATATTTCTTGTATTGCATTTCATTGAATTTAGTAGGTATCGACTGTTTTTCTTTTGGCAGGCAGTGATCAAACCCCGTGTCAGCCAAGGTTTAGTAGGGTTAGTTTTGAATCTTTTAACAGTTTTGAGTGGGAAATAGTGCTCATAGACGTATGTGCATAAAGCGTGGAAAGCATTGTAGGCATCTTCGCCTGAATCACATTGGATTATGTTGCTCCAATCAATTGTGGCCATTTTTCTTTTGAATTCATCAATATTTTCTTTCCTAAAATCTCTGCTTGTTATGGTTTCTTTCTTGGTGGCTTTTTGCCTCATTTTATTTCGTTCAATATAATATATCGGCAGATGGTCCGAAACATCTGTAAGGAAAACTCCCTGGAGGTTTTTACAATCTGCCGGACAATTTGTGAAGATGTTGTCGATGAGAGAAGCTTTGTATTCAGTAATTCTTGTTGGTTTCGTGATCAATGGGTAGAAACTGAATGTGTTCAACAAATTTATGAAATTATGTGTGTAGAACCAGTTTTCTCTCAAAAGGTCAACTATTAAGCTGTTTAGGCAAATTGTTAATGCCTATTTTAAACGAAAGACTGAAAGATTACACCGAAAATACGAAATAATATCAGAGGTACGAACCAGATTCTGAATAAATAGATCCTCCCTTGACAACATCATTTGTATCTATCTAATTAAAGAACTGCTCTTTGCGCAGAAGAAAAGGATTATGTTCATTGCCTTTAAACAAGCTTTCGATAGTGTGGTGGGTCGCTGTCTGAAAAATCCTATGCAAACAAACAATAACTGGAAAATGTTACAAAATTGTATACAATATGTATAAACGTATAAAATCTTATGTCAGCCACAACCAAACCAACTCGGATTTTATCATGAGTAACGTATAGGTGTACGACAAGGTGAGCACCTATACCCCTCCTTTCTATTTTAAATTTTTCTCACAGATGTAGTAGAGTATCTATATGAACATCAACATACCAAATGCTTCATATTTTCACCCTTCATAACTGACAATGCCATCATCTAGCCAATCCGGAAATATCCCACAGCTGACACTAGAAAGTCTTCTTAGGCAGATGGAATTGGTTTCTCATAAAATAAATGACAGTGGCAGTTCCCATAATAAAATTTTCGATAAACTCGGGTGGCTTGAAACCATAGAATCACACATGCAGAATTTCAGCTGTCCGATAGATAGGATCGATCACCGCATTAATGAGCTTGAACAGAGCATGGTGGTCACTGAAACATTCATCCGGACTCAAGATGATGCTTCAGATGCATTAACCCCTCTTGTGTCAACAGCGCCTCAAAGTGCTCAAAATTTTACTTGTATCAATTAACCCTTTAATGGTCAGGATCTTTCACGAAAATAATAATTTTTGCAATAAAATTAAAAAAAATAATTTTCTGTTGTCCAGCAAATACTCAAGACTACTACAGGTGCTGTTTCTGGCCAGCTTCACCATAAAAATGGTCAAGAAAATACAGTTTTTTCTTAGCTTGTGTCTATTTGCCAGCTGAGAGAAGACTATTTTTGAAAATTTACCACTGTAGTGACTGTCATTCTAGTGGTAAATTTTCAAAAATCATATTCTCGTGAATGAAAAATTAACATTTCTCAAGACCACTACAGAGTCCGTTTTGGCGGTGTTGACTATTAAAGACTTAAGTTAACAAAAGAGGGGTAAAGAGCGGAGGTATGCCAGCTGAGGTCCGACAACGAAAGTTTGAGAAACCAATCAGAAGAACTGTATAATTGCATCATCGACCTCGAAAATAAGAATATGAAATATAACATATTGTTTCTAGGAATACAGGAAATCGACGGAGAAGCTGTATACACAGTCCTGCGCGAGTTTATCGGTAAAGAACCAAAGATAAAAGACCAAATCATATTTCAGAATGTTCATAGGGTAAGCTGGAAAACAGACAATAAGAATCAGCAGAGAACAATCATTGGACGCTTAATGCTTTACCAAGATTACGAACGAATTAGAAACGTTGTATAGGAACAATTAAGTGATTCGCCTTTTAGAATGGTGCAGGAATACCTGTATGAGATATGTGAAGAGAGGAAGCAACTTATCCCAGCCATGATGCAGGCCCGCAGACAAAACCAAAATGCAAATCCTATTTATAACAAATTGGACATAAACGGACAGTTATATGACGCATGTCAGTAGAAGTGAGACAAATGGCGCAAATGTTGACCCAAATGATTTTCACAGCTTTCCCCCTTTGTTATGCTAATTAGGTGTATATGACGTCATGATGATTGATTTTGACACCTAGTTGTGAAAATCTTTTGTGTTGGTTTTCCTTTGAAGTGATCCTACCTCCACCATTTTGATTGGCTGTTAGCTGTAGAGGGTTGCCATAAACCCCGCACCCCTTATTAAATCACGTGCCTCCCATCATCCAATGAGGTGAGCTTAATTAGCGTAATGTTTGACAAGGGTTAATGTATAACGTAAGTATGATTGACAGGTTACATGTCTAGACTCGTCTTTTGTGACGCCTGTCCTCATGTGAGGTAAGCTTAAGGGTGATGAGCGTAATGACACGTGACAAGCGTTAATCGATAGGCAAAATCGTGTAAAAGCGGTTTAAAAATCTGATCTGCTAAGCCGTAACATTTTGATTTTGTTTAAATGGTTTGTTCAACATTTATTATAATTATGAATACTGCATATTTAACGAGTTGTGACGTGTCCGTTGTGCTCGGTAACAATGTACACGTACGTGTCATGAAATGTAATGACGAATTTGCAGTAGACATACGTGAGTTTAGTGTTGGTAGTGTTTACCCCACCAAGCGAGGGGTGTTTATGTATGGCAATACGTTTCGAAAGTTCGCAGCCATGATTCCAGAATTTGAAGAAACTGTGCTTAGGGCTAGATGTTCTGATGGAGTAGAGCAGATTAATTACATATATGAATAAGAACAACTTGGTACTTTACTTCGCCAGGTCAAACTAAGATGAAACCATCGTTCAGGAGCGTAACATTCCATAGCGACTCGTGAAGAACTCTGAAAGAGAACTTACATGAAGTTCTTGAAGCTATAACAAACTCTACGCTCGTGTAAGCATTTTATACACGAAAACAACATTACCAATCAATTTTAACGTGTCTCGGTCGGACCGTGCAATACTGAAAAACATTTCTACAGCTGATCGTCAATATCTAGATAACTCGTTATGGTTGAAACCATGCTCTCCAAAGATTCCAGAGATCAGTTATTAAGCGCTAGATTAATGTCTGATGCATGTCATTCGGATAATTGGCAAAGACAAATTGGTCTATGCAGTAACACGTCTTTGCTCTCAGGCTCTAGAGTCAGATTAAAGTTAATGGTTGACGAAGACGCTTGGTTTGAAATAGTCAGAACACTAAGCAGCTGTGCAACTGTTACTCAATGTTAATATCAGAAGGGTTATACATTGCTACTATGGTTGAAGAACTTAAACTAACTACAGTTTTAGATGGTGGCACAGTAAAGACTAAGGATTACATATTCTCGAGAACCTGCATGATTCGATTACTGGGGTTAACAGCTAAGCAACTAGCCAACGATGTCGATGTCGCCGATTCTGATTCTGAAAGAACCTTATTATTCGCGTATCCCCAGAGGATCTCAGGGAATTAGATTTCACTATTCAACCTGGGTCTACAGATGTAGAAGAAGCAGAAGAAAAAGAAGATGAAGAAGATGAAATGCCTTCAGGATTCGAACCTTTGCCGGATACACTGAGTTCTAATGATCTACCAGATTACAAAGACCTGTATTTTACATCGCCAGACTCGTCAGCAATGTTGAAATTTACTCTCAACCGGACGCTACACCCTATACCCCTGATACATTCTATCAAGATATAAATGAACGTGAATAACTGAGTTTTGGCTCCAAAAACGTCCCCCAATCTACCAGAGACAATGCTATGGCTATTTTCGCAAACTTATTGAATTTAGCGATCCGTAGACTAGCCATTAGCGAATGCTACAATTGTCAACACGACAGAACATCTCAGCGGGAACACCAGTGTATCGGTATCTATTATTTCTTAAAACCTATCGACAATGTAGAATTACATTACATAAACATATTGGAATATGTGCCTATAATCGATTTCTTTTGTGCATTGTCTACCGATCCGAATTTATATTGGAATGTCTATGAGTTATACAAAGCCTGTAAGACTACGCACTGTTTATAAGCTGCACGAATAATATAATTATAACCTAAAATTATTGACATAGCTATAGCCTATAATTATTGAATTTGCTGTATTTTCTCAATCAAATTTCTCTTGTATTACAGCTATAAAAATTTGATATATATATATATATATATATATATATATATATATATATATATATATATATATATATATATATATATATATATATATATATATATATATATATATATATAAATATATATATATATATATATATATATATATATATATATATATATATATATATATATATATATATATATATATATATATATATATATATATATAAGCCTTAGCCTAGACAGCGTTTCTCTATTTGCTAATGCCCCAACGCACCCCAAGCCCCATGCCACACGCCACACCCATGCTCCCACAACCGGCGCACTGCCCATAAGTATAATTTTGATGTAGTTTCTAGAGTTACACCGATGTCTGACATAGCTGGCTATTGCCCCACCCCATCCAAGCCCCTGTGCCACTCACCACGTCCACTGCCAAGGATTATGAATAGCAATCATCAAGAATCTCAGATGAGCAGTTCATTCAGTGCTTTAATTCGGTATGGGTCATTAGCCAGCTGTGCCAAATATCGGTGTAACTCTAGGAACTACGTCAAAATTATAATTCTGGAAAACAGGTGAAAATAGCCTTTGAAAGGTATTTTACCCCACATATTTTTAAAAACAAACTTAAACCATATTGTTAAAACATCTACAGATGAATAACGTGAGAAAACAAACTAAAATTTAGGTGAACAGTGTTTTTATTGCAACGTTCCCCACTGAAGCGCTAGAGGCCTATAATCTAAAACTTTATAGGCTAAGCTTTTGATGATTCTATCATTTCTCTTGTTAAATCAAGCAATGACTCTATAATTGAAATCATGGTCAGTCCACGAATCCTATGATACAGATAAAATATGCAAAATTCTCTACAATGAGTCGATAATAGGGGTTGCACAGTAATACCATTATATATATATATATGTGGTTTAAATAATGGTCCCATTTTAACCGTTACTTCAGGCCACAGGGCACGCCCGAATGAGTCAGAATATTCAGATTTTCCATGTTTCAGGAAATATAATGCTATCCAATGCGTGTCAGGAATGTTCTCATGATCTGTATTAACGATGAGGTATGCGGGTCTTCTGATACGTTTAGGTATACAGTCTTTATAGAAAGCACCTAGGAAAACCCGCCCTAATCTCCAGTCTTCTGAAATATATTCGAGATCGCTAGTAGTTAACATAGTAATAATAATAATAATAATAATAATAATAATAATAACAATAATAATAATGATAATAATAATAATAATAATAATGAAAAGCTCAAAGTCAAGGTGGGGGGGGGGGGGTGGTAACATAAAAAATTTCGTTCTGAAACGTGTCCCTGGATTATTTGCTCTGTTTGTTATTTTAAAAGTCCAATTATAGTTTAAGTTTGAGCGGTCGAACGTTATGTAAGTTTCAGCTATTATCATCTAGCTGAACCTTTATACATGCTAGAGCTGCTTTATATATCATTCAAATATCCCTATGAATACCAAGTCTGATAAATTAAGGTTCAATTGAAGAATACATGCTCCTGGGTTCCTCTCCTACCACCAAGTGAAATAAAGTGACCCCCTCCCACCCACTCTTACACTTTACATTTCACCAGCCAACAACAGTTCATTAGGCAGCATACACCCATAGCAGCATAATAATTTTTTTACTTTTTTCAGTTTTAACGTGTGTTTATAGCAACCCTTCGCGAGAGTAATGCAACCCTTCGGAGAAGCACCTCTCAGAGTGAGTCATGGCCCAAATACATCTCGGTGTAAGCGACCAATAAAACCAACTAAAAAAAAGAGGAAAAAAAGCTAATTTTGTTTTGATACCGGTCGTGACTACGCGCGTTGAAGCCAGAAGCCGGGAATTTGGATGTGGGATTGGCGCCATGTGGTGATCTAGGTGGGCTTATCATTGAGCCACAATCAACCCACCCTGGAGAGATGCCATTGGTCGAGTGGAGTTGTGACGCTACTTGCTTGCTGCTTCTATCTGCTGTGTACTTCTATCTGCGGTGACAATTTGGCCGAGGATGCAATGACGAATACATTGGTGTGTGGTGGTGGAAACACGAAAACTGGACACGGAGGTCGTGACTGACGTTGCTTTGCTGATGTAGATGCTGTCGCACTGCTTTTCTCTCCTTTCGTCCAGCGTTGATTCAACATTTTATCATAAGTATGAAAGGATTTTTAGTGACTTGACGACGTGATTATTAGGCCCCTTTCAACTCCCAACATTCAAAGCCCTATTTTCACAGACGTTTTTAATTTTTTACCCGCTAAAACATCTTCAGCCATGCCTAAACCGACTGACAGTGCCTGCTTACCCAAGCTTTTTCCTACACTTTTAGCTAGTAGCATGGCAGTTCTGAACAGCAAGCCTATACTATTTCCTAGCCCATGACCCTTTTGACTCCTAGCGGCTACGAATATGGTAACCGACCAACAGCTTGCTTAGCGTAATAAGCTCTCAATGTAGCTGAATCCGGTTGACACGTATTCTTCATTTTTTGCTTTGTTTTTTTTACAGTCAAAACGTAAAAATGTTTAGATATATCTAGCAATTACACGCCAATTCTTAGGCCTTAGATCTAAAATGTAAACAAAGTATGCTCGGTGATTATTTCTTACGGTTCTTGCGAGCTTTTTTCCGACATAGTTTAACTAAGTTTTGGATAGTTTACCATCTCGAGATCTCAGATTTCTAGCACCTGAGTGAGTTATGGCTGTACCCCATCTGTTAATGAGCATAGGACATAAACATTTGGACTCGGGTTCGATTTTTCGTTTTCTTGCTCTAGATTCGATATGCTAAAGGCTCAAATGGTTCATCGATTTCGTCTGTTTTATTAATTTTAGCCCTGTGTGTATTAGCATTCGATAAGAGTCTATTGAAGGCTGTCAGTAATTTAACTTCTAAAAAATAATTAGAATTTGTGTAAGGGTTCTGCATCACCGTTGAGGCTATTAAATCTACTGGATTACTATTAGGATAGGTTACACTGTCTGTGGAGACACGATTAGCATGGTTGAAGGATAAACCAGCGGCCCGATGATTTAATATTTCAATTAATCTCTTGCCTTTACTTCTTAAGCTAGGGCTCAACGATTGAACTAGATCTTTAATTCTAGCAGTATCCAAATTTAAACGCCGAGGCGCTGAGGTCTGGAGATTCCATGAATACTGCAAGTCATCTGATGCCTTAACCGCTGGTCTGAATTGTTTGGACTGATCTATCTGTAATCTAAACTTTTGAACCATCTGAGAATACAAATTTTGCTTTTCTCTAGCCGTCAAGTCACTACGATTTAGAATTCGCCCCATCTCTTGATCTAAATTCACAGCAGATCTAAGATTTTGATCGCTATTTAGAATACTAATCTTAGATGTCATGTTTGTACCATCTATCATATTATGAGGGACCAAGGCCAGTTTCTGAATGCTTTCCATCGTTAATATTATCCAAATAATTTAGAAATAAGCGGTAATACAGCTGGCAGTGGAAGATATAAGAAACCGCTGCATTGAATAACCTGTCGTCTTTGATATAATGGCGTTTTTCTTTTACTGAGTAATCCAATATTATCACGATATCTATATATTGTATTCGATTTAATTTTATATTTCCACAAATTAAGATTAAGCAGCGTTCAGACACAGCAGCGGCTAAACCCTTATTAGATCGCTCTAGTATTATCTTTTGTTGATTAAGTTTGACTTTAGCTAAACTTTGCAAGACTGGCAATTGATTGGAGAGATTGACCATTCTACATCATCTTTTAAGCTTAGACCCGGGTCGAACTGACACCCTAGATTTTTGAGACCGTTTGAATCCCCGATCTCCAATCATGCTAACTCCACAACCCCCACTCCCGCGACTACCACCCCACACCACCACTAACAACTCTGTCAGCCCACCCTATACACCCGTTGAGAAAACTAGCAAAAATAATTACAATCGGCTCAAGCGCACAGGATTACTTTATTTGAAAATAATGATATGGAGCTTACTAATATAGATGAGGGGGTTAATATGATCGGGGACGGGCTAACGCTGTAGAGGGTGTGTGTGCGTGCGTGCGTGCGTGCGTGCGTGCGTGCGTGCGTGCGTGCGTGCGTGCGTGCATGCGTGCGTGGGGGGTGGCGTGTGACAGACATTCTGATGACGTTGTAACTGTTATGCCTAGACCTGGCACACTTGACATAACTGATATGTATGGTATAACTATCACTCGCACCTTTCAGTCCCAGCGTTTTAATATTACAGAAAATTCTTACTCTGTCAACTTTAATCCGGACAACATTATAACCGAGAACATGGTTGAAGTTTCAGAGCGTGTGTACTCGATATTCGAAAGGATATTAGACAGCTTTTAATCTAGCGTGAATGCATCACCTCACGATTACAGCAGGCTCACGATATCTCCCTGCTTTAAATACCCCAATCCACGTGGACTTTGCCCAAGTCTGAGATCTCACAGCTACAGAAATAACGAACACAATTTCGGAAGTGAGTCAATCTCAAAGAGATGTAAGTCTTGATGGCGACTTTTCTATGGAGATTTTTCACGTAGAAATGCCTAGCTGATTGGGGTGGAATAATAATCTTGCCAAATTATATCTCGATGATTTGGATGTCGAAGCCACGTTGAAAAGAAGCCGTATCACTGTTAGGAATCTAGATAATATGTGTATGGCCGGATGCATAGCGATGTTATCTAGATTCGTCAGCATCGAAGGCCGAGCGTATGTGGTTTATAAGGTCAGCTAAACTCCTAGCTAGTGGCATCTTAGGTGATAATCATCATCAGCGGATGATAGCTTGAGAACTGCACGCTCAGGCAAGTGTGTCAACTGACATAGCTTATGGGCCCGATGCTTGAAATGCATTCCAAGACATTTGGACCCCACGTTGTTTCTCTAAGAGTGTACAGCAAGGCAGAGAATAAACACTGCGTATACAGTGGTATGGATAATTGCGTTCAAATTCTGACCCTATATCTATATAATGATCAGTACGCATACGTAACCAGCGCTAAGGCCTTGAAAGGTTGTAGTTATTACTGCGACGAGTGCAACATCGCTTATGCTCAATGCGATCAACCCTCTTGCGTAAACCGCTGCCGTTTATGTAAAGAGGCTCCACCCTGCAAGTCGATGGCTAATCCCTATTGTGAAGCTTGTATCAGATGGTTTAAGAGTGAGGGTTGCTACAACAATCTTGCGGGGGCTGTGGCAATGATGTTGATTCTCGCTCTAAACATCATTGCGGGCAGGGGGGATGTCCTAGTTGCAAGACTGAAGTTGATTTATGGGACCACGTTTGTTCTATGCAGAGTTATAATGAAGAACATATGAGCGTAGCCGTGAAGCGTGAGGCACACGACCATAAAAACATAAATACGGACTTATGATCCATATCTCAACGTTTCGTCTTTTATGATTTTGAAATGAATCAAGTGCCAAAGCGTCATGAGGTTATTTATGTCGTAGCTCAGATAGCGTGCTCCGTATGCATTAGCCAACTTCATGGCGAGTAGTCAGTAGAATATGATGAACGTCGAAGAGAGGTTATCTTCGAAGGAGCTAATGCTCTACCCACTTTCTAATGGTTATTAGCTCCGAAATTTGAGTGTAAAAGTACGCATAACACTAATGTTGTTCACTTTCGTGACTACATCGCTATAGCTCACAACAGTCGTGGTTTTGACTTGCATCTAGTGATGGAGTGGCTCTTTAGAAACACGGAGCCTAAACCAGCCAATGTAATAATGAATGGTAATAAAGTGGTGTATTTGAATTTTGGCGACATTCACTTTAAGGACAGTCTAGCATTTCTTCCGTTTCAACTACGTCAACTACCCGCAATATTCAATCTACTTAGCGAGAAATGATTTTTATCTCCTATACAATAACGTATACTTTAATTATGTAGGAGCATACCCCGTGTTTGATGCTTATGGCACCGGCAGTATGTCGGTGTCGGCGTGTAGGAATTTGATGTATGGTATGATGCTGTGAAAGATGGTGTTTTAAATTTTAGGGATGCCATGAAGCTTTACTGTAGATCTGACGTAGATATTCTATGGATGCCTTGCGGTAAGTTTCCTGAAATGTTCATCCATGAAACTGGGATACGGCCTTTCATGTGTTCTATGATGTTAGTGTCATTATGCAATAAGGTATTTAGGGCTAACTACTTACGCGACCATAAGCTAGTCATCCCACCTGTTACGGCGTAGGTTAACCTATGTAACAAGAAATGTTACTCCGTAGAAGTGTGTAAGTGGATAGATTACCTGGCTCATTCTAAGAACGTGTTCATTAAACATGCTCTAATGGTTGGCGAACCCAAGGCGTTTAACAAATCACTGGATGGTTACTGCCCCGATATGGATGAATACTTTGAGTACTACGTCCGAAATGTCTACCTAGTAAGCATATGACTACCAAGTAATTTTTCGAGTCTAATTTAACTTTGGAAGAAGTGTATCACAAAACGCTTTCTAAATCTAGCGAATTTAGACTTATGGGTTTGAAGGTAGTTGGAATGTGCGGTGGGGTGGGGGTGGGGTGGGGGTGGGGGCGGAGGGGGTGGGGGGGTGTGCGGGTGGGGGTGGTGGGTGGTGGGGTGTGATTTTAAGGCCTAGACACTTAACGACCCTAGCATTAATGCTTTTCTGAATGCGAGAACATATCCTTACGTTTGTAAGACCCACGAGTACCCTCTAGGCAAACTGGAAGTAATCGTTAGAGATTTTAAGATGGTACAGGAGTTAGGGTCTTACTTTGGCCTGATAAAGTGTATCTATTTGTCTCCTAAAGATTTATTATTTACTGTCCTCCCATACAGATGTAACGAACGTTTGTTCTTTCCATTATGCAGCAAATGCGCTCACGATTTGCAGAGTACTGAATGTACTCATAGGGATAGCGAGCGAGCTCTACATGGTGTATGCATGTCTGTGGAGTTGATGGAGGTGGTATGAAGCACGTACCATATCGTAGAGTTTATCGAGATATGGCACTATGATACACTTTTCAAGGGATACATCGATAACCTTTTGAAAATTAAACAAGAAGCATCCGGATATCCCGAGGATGCGGTCAATGATGCGCAGAAAAGCGTATGTTCTAGAATATTTTGAACATGAAGGGATTAAATTAGATAAATCTTTGATAGTTTAAAATAAGCGCCTTAGAACCCTGGCAAAACAGGTGCTGAATTCTTTGTGGTGTTATTTCGTGCCTAACACCTACCCTAAGCACGAATACGTCAATTCGTGTAGCGCCATGTTGAAGTTGCTTATGGATAGAACAATTTCTATCAAAGATATCCGTGTATGTAATGACAGCTATCATGAGTTGAACCAATTTGTGCCCTCTGGTAATCACACCAATATTGTGATCGCTGTGTTTGTCACGAGTCATGCCAGAGTTCATTTGCTACAAAGTCTAGTAGCAGTAGGCTCGAGTTGCAATTATCAAGTTTTAGATTCTATCGATTGTTTCATGGACGAAGTTCCTTCCCGCAGTGAAATAACCAAGTTTGTCAGTACTAGACGGAAGGGTTACGCATACAGACAGCTAGACAGAGAGATGAGGGATATCAAGAATGTCTGCAAAATTAAGGGCTTAACATTAAATTACAGGAATAAGGGGTTGGGGTTTGACACTGTTAGCCGCGGTCAAAGATCATAATCTCGAAAGGTTCGCTCAGTATCCTAATACTATCATCATAAATAAAGATCATAGACTTTTGAATAAGGATACTGAGAAATGTTTCGGATTTACTTACGAAAAACGGATAATTTTTAATGACTATTATACTAAACCGTATGACTTTCAGGGTATCTCTAGGTTCTAATTTCGAGTGCGTGTGCGTGCGTGCGTGCGTGCGTGCGTGCGTGCGTGCGTGCGTATGTGCTTGCGAGCGAGCGAGCGTCCGTGCGTGCGTGCGTGTGTATGGCATTGAGCGGTGTTTTTGGTTGTTGGGAGGTTGGGGTTGTCGAGCATAACCTGGGTATGTTGGTTGGGGGTGGGGTGGGGTTGGAGGTAGTGGGTTGTGGTGGGGTGGGTACTGGCTGCTGGAAATGTGGGTGGGGTAGCTGTGTGTGGTTGAGATACCACTTTTGCATGGCGTATAATAAGCTAACCCATAACGTAGAAGATTACTAGCATACCCTTCATCGAGGGGCAGTAAGTAATCTGCTTTATTATTATCAGTTAGAAATGTGTTGCGGTCGATACATAGTTATAGGGGGAGGGGGTGGGGGGTTGTGGGTGTGTGTGTGGGCGATTTAGATGTCACTTTTATATGGCGTATAATATGCTAACCTGTAATGTAGAAGATTACTAGCATAGCCTTAATTGAGGGGGGAGTAAGTAATCATCTGCTTTATTTTTATCGGTTAGAAATGTGGGGAGGTCGATACACAGTTATAGTGTTGTGGGGGTGGTGAATGGCCCGAATTGAGTAAATTGTGTTATATTCATAAGTTGAGCCAGGTTTTAAAAACATTATTTAACCCTATCTAAAATATATACTCTGCACACCCTCCAACACATAGAAAGGTGGTTTCTCCAAATCTTACCTCTGTAAAAATCCCTAACCTGTCTTTACACACAGACTGTTAGGGGTTCAGTATCGTTTAGATTGTTTTCAAATTTATTTAAATAATAACTCTCAAATCAGTTTCGCGGTAATACCTCAGTCACATCATTCTCTGTGTCTATCGCTTAACTTTACAGGTTGCGGGATCCCGATCGAAAAGATTTGTACATTTTATATTTTAATTATATTATTGTTTGTATTTGTTTTGCACATAATATTATATTCGTTTTTAAATTTTCGCTTATTCGTATGTAGATTTTTATCATCTGTATATTTATCGTTTGTATATTTATCGTCTGTATAATTACTGAAACTTTATTTTATTAAAAAAAACAACAAAAATTGTGAAATGTGAAATGACTTATTGTTTTAATTGCAAAACCTGAAAGAATCATCACCTATAACCCGTTCAACCAATGTTGCGTGGCTGCTCAAGGCATGTTAAAATGTAATAGTTTGTTGTTATTAATCTAACTCGATTGAAAATTGATTCACTGAACTTTGTATGACTCTGATGATCGTTACATCCAATCGGAGTTGTTTTAAAGCTCAACTAGTTAATTTAAATTTGTTGGAGTAATAGCTAACCTATTGTCCTTACGTGATACATAGATTGACCATTTAGAATTAATTGCCCGTGATTGAATGAGTTCCCAGAGTAAACAAACCCGATAAGTCCAAACATGCAAACCATTAATAATCATTACGCTATGCATTACCCCATGTAAATCATTACACTAATTACCCTTAAGCTCACCTCATTGGATGTCAGGAGGCACATCATTTAATGAGGGGGGGGGGGTGTGTGGTGGGAATGGGGCTTGCCTTTTGAATGAGTTCCGAGGAAAAGACTAGTCCAGACATGTACCCATCAATCATCCTTACGCTATGCATTAACTCGTGGTGATCATTACGCTGATTTCCTTTAAGCTCATCTCATTGGATGACAGGAGTCAGAAAACAAGACGAGTCCAGACATGCAACCAGTCAATACTCATTACACAATACATTAACCCTTGTACGTTTGCTATGGCTCGAAGAGATTGTCGCTTAATTACACTCATTAACCCTTGTCAGTCATTGCACTAATTATCCTTATGCTCACCTCATTGGAGGACAGGAGTCACAAAAGACGAGTCAAGACATATAACCTGTCAATCATATTTACACTATACACTAACCAGTGTCAATCTTTACGCTAAATACCCTTAAGCTCACCTCAGTGGATGGCGGAAGGCACGTGATTTAATGAGGGGCGAGGTTTATGGCAACCATCAACTAATTAGCGTAACAATGGGAAAAGGTGTGAAAATCCTTTGTGTCAGCATTTGCGATACTTCCTTTGAAGCGTCCCTATCGTCTCACTTCTATTCGCGTCATCAAGATCAACCAGCACACGCAGAAGCCTGCAGTCTTAATCTGCGTTCCCATGTATCAGTGCGGAGTAATAACCGCAATACATTCTGGCAGGACTCTAGACCCGTACCACATTCAACTTGGCCACATCAGAAACCAAGGGTCGTTTCCTAAAATGCTACAACAGTGTCAACAGAGACAATAACACAAAAACAGAATTAAAAACATGTGAACAACAACAACAACAACAACAACAACAACAACAACAATAACCACCCAAAAACCCCAACAACAACAACTCGAACAACAACGACAACTACAGCGTCAAAAACAAGAAAATTGCCTGCATGCGTTGTGACGTAAATAAGAAACCTGATAATTATCTTAAATATTTATGCAAAAATACTGTCTACAATGTATCTATACTGAATATCGCCACAACTACAACTACCACCACCAGCACTGAATCTACTGCTACCGATACTACTGCTGGTACTGCTATTACTGACACTGATGCTACTGACACTGTTATTATTGCTGCTGCTACTACTGCTGCTACTAGGGCTACTGCTGCTGCTACCACTACTATAACTACTACTGCTGCTACTACTACTATTACTACAGCTATTGCTACTGTCTATACTGCTACTAGTACTTATTTGACTGCTACTACAGCTGCAATACGACTAGCACCGATATCACTGCTGCTGTTGCTGCTGCTGCTGCTGCTGCTGCTGCTACTGCTTTTAATATACTAGAACTGCTACAACCACTACTGCCGCTGACTGCTCTTACTGCTAAGGCTGCTGTTAATTCAAATAATGAAATGTTTACTGACCCGGAAAATGTTCCTAATACCATCCACTCCCCTGTTAATAGGTTTGCCGACACAAATAGAGGCCAAAACAGTGACCATCTAAGAAAGACTTTGCCCAGTTTATTGCATATTGCATGCCTAAATGTTTGCGGTATTAAATCTAAAAAGCAATTCCCGGAATTCCACAACTTTGTAAATGCGCATGATATCATCTGCTTGAATGAATTAAACATAAATCAAACCGACCACGTGTCTCTAGCAAACTACGATTTAATAGTTAAACTAGGATAAGGGACGGGAGCGTCTGGTGGACTAGGTTTATTAGTCAAAAGAAGTCTTTCAAAATATATACACACCATGGATCCAGGCGCAGATAAAGAATTCGTCATGTGGATACATATTTAAAAAGACATCATTTGCAGTATAGGCATTGTAGATAAACCACCAGAATCTTCCAAATATTATTCAAACGAAGCCTTTGACAAAATTGGACAAGACGTTCTAAATATTAATAGTAGGTATGAAATAATTTGGTTAGTTGCAGATTTCAATGCAAAAACTGAATCACAGCGTGACTATGAAATGTATGATAAGTTTACAATCCAGCAGTTTTTAGAGTAGGCGATTTGGAAAATGAAGAACTTCAAAAATTGTCATTCAATGGATTCCTATAGACACAGCCAATGCCAAGCACTACTGCACGGGAATGGTCGAGAGTTATTACAGCTGTGGAAAAATCTCCGAGTCTTCATTATAAATGGCAGACTAGGTAAAGACGCAACAATAGGCAAAGTGACTTGTAGACATGGAACTGTATTAGATTATGTGATAGCGAATAGGAAATTTATTGAAATAATACAAGAATTTGAGGTATACACCTATGATCCGCTAATTTCAGACATAAACTGCACACTTCACATAGTTATTACCTGAAGAGACGTCAACGACAACAACAGCAACAACAACAACAACAACAACAACAACAACAACAACAACAACAACAACAACAACAAGAACAGCAGCAGCAGCAGCAGCAGCAGCAACAGCAACAACAACAACAACAACAACAATAATAATAATAATAATAATAATAATAATAAAGAATATCAGCCGAACAACAACAACAACAACAACAACAACAACAACAGCAACAACAACAACAACAAACGAATTCGCTGGGCTGCAAATAAAAAAGAAATGTTTGTGCAAAACTTAACGATCGATATGCTTAAGGTAATTAAGCCAAAAATAAGTCAGATAGAATCCACTGACCAAGAAGATAATCACTTAATAATGAATAAGTGACTTGTTTATTGAAAGTTTACAAGACATTTGGCAGGAAAAACGTCTACCAAGGCAGATATAATCTCAACAAAACTGAAAAAACTATTAAAGATTTAAATCAGCTAGCAACCAATACAAATGAGCAGTTTGTCAGTACTCGCAAGACATGCAACACCAATTACACACAAATCTACGCAACCTACACAAAACTGACACAAAAACCTTCTGGATGTTAATTAACAGTAAACACAAGAAACTCAATGATACGCAAATTGAGATTGATAAGCTCTGAATATTATAAGTCAGTCAATGAGCCTACAGACAGACAATATAAGCTCCGAAATTGAAATTCGTGACTGTAGGGAATTTGATGTACCTATAACATCATATGCATATATCATTTAATACAATTGTTATCCATGTTGGTAGCAATGATATTGGTAGGCGGAAAGTGAGCGGTATGATTAACGACTATGACTCACTAATAGAGAACATCAAATTACTGGCACCTAACATCAAATTTTGTGTATCATCTCTGCTGCCACGCCCAAACAACACATGAGAACAGCACTGTGCATGAATTCAATGATATATTAGCATATCCTGCATCATAGCATAATGTAGTCTTTATAGATTGTACTGAATTGGAACTAACCACTATCCCAGTCAATATTTTTCAGAGCAAAGAAGACAACGTCAAAGAACAACGCATTAAACCTTCAACTATCTGCTTCTGAAGTATCCAAACCATTAACGCTAAGTAATCGATATAACAATTTATTAGATGAATACATAGCTCCAAGTAACCTTATTGAAATCAATCCTGCCCATGAAGTACCCACTACTGCATGCATGAACAAAACTAAAAGGAAAATACCTACTGGACATGCTCAAGGCAAAAATTTACATATGACCCGTTCAACCAGATCCTGTAAAGACTTCATAGGAAGAGACAATTGCACTACAACTGGACCAATTTTTGACCATGGACAATCTGATAATAATCTAAATAATAACAAACATGGTTCAATCAAACATGATCACCGGAACATGTCTACACCAATCGAAAAATATGTATGTATACCAATGCTAATAACGTAATAAACATAAAGGCAGATTTTTAAGCCATAGTGCATCACGTCTATCCAACACTTAATTTAATCACTGAGATTTTCCAGAAAAACAAAGCTGTATGTAACAATATAGATCTATGTGAATTACAGATTGATGAATACAACCTGGAAATCAATAATAAGCCCAAAAGAGGAGTTGCCATATATACTCATGATACAATAAATGTCCAATATTGTGATATAATAAATAATAACCCCTTTGACAAATCTCTCTGGTGTTCCTGGACGACTAAACAAAAAGAACATATATTGGTTGGGTATATACACAGACGTCCTTCTTCAGATATATCAAACAATAATTGCTTATTAAATCAGCGGAATGCTATAGGTAATAATACAGCAGACCACATTTTAATAACAGGGGATTTTAATTTCCCATCCATTTGCTCGACCACTGGACTTGCAGACAGTACTGAAGGGGACCCATTTCTTTCAGCTATAAGAAATAATTTTTTTTAACAACTAGTCACTAAGGCAACACGTCACAGAATAAACCAAATCTTGAACATATTAGATGTTGTACTAACTAACAATACTAATGCTGTCTATGAAATAACCCACCTTCCTCCTTTAGGCAAGAGTGATCATGCCATTTTGCAAATCTCATTGCACCCCAGATTTATTAACAGCAAACAAGAAAATAGGCAAACCTAAATTGTTGTTGAATAAAGGGATGCATTGAGAAATACATAACAAATTAGAGAGTGCTACCTGGCAGTATTTGTATGAACTCGATACAAGAGAAGCATGGAACCACCTACATGAAAGTCTAAGTAGCCTGAAAAATCAATACATTTCAATATCTAATAAACGTAGTAGGAAAAAACTTGTGTGGCTTGATCACAGTGCATCTCAATCGCTCATAAAGAAAACTAGTGCATATAAAAAATACAAGAAAACAAAGGTACCAAGTGATTATGCCCTCTACCAAAACAGCATGAACTAAAGCAACATGCTGTATCAGAGAAGCAAAGCTATCTTTTGGACAAATAGTAATTCAGAATTAAAACTAATGTGAAACTAATCCCAAATCATAATGGAATTATGTTGAAAGTAAAACTACACTCAGGGAATCAATGACCAGTTTGAAAGATTCAATATACACAAGTGACAAATACAAATCTGATATTCTAAATAACTTCTTTGCCAGTGTATTTACGACCGAAAACTTAGACTCTGTTCCAAATAATGCATTGTCTATGGGGATCCCAGTGCGAATTTTTTGTACAGAGAATTACTCAGAATATCATTTGGGCAGCAGAGTGGAAAATAATAGATCGTGAGATGTTCAGTGTCATAAATCGCCACAGAAACCTCAGTGAAGTTGACACAGACAATTATGAACTTAGAATGAACCATTAGTTCACTAAGGCTGGGACAGAAACAACTGAATATAAGATCTGTAGCATGCCAGATTTTACATAATCTTGTGAGGATTCATTCAGCAATTCTTCAACATCGGTGCTTCGAAGTATCACAACACAGGAGATCATGATGGAAGATATACACAAAGATTTTAAATAAAGAGGATCTGGCCTCTGCACTGTTCACAGAAAGGAAACCATGGTAACTCAATCCAAACCTAATAGCACTTACTTATTTTTACCATAAATTTGTGGATATTGAAGAAAGAAGCCTGAAATAAGTGTCAAAATTATTGCTCTACTTTATGGAAATTCGGCATTGTTCTTGGCTTCTGTTTCATTCATTAACCATTTTTATGCTTTTCATATTAACTATGGAAATCTGTATCATTGGCAATTAATTCAAATACTAACATAAAACATTAATTACAATGGAAACAAGTTTAATTATTAAGTTGGTATGTATTACACCACTATTTGCAAACCAAAACCTAACAACAAAGTCATTATATAGATACTGTATCAAATTTGGTTGTACATTTGTTATTTTATAGTTATTTACCACTGTAATTTCAGAATTTGAAACGATGTTCATGATTCATTTCAAATGCTATTTGGAGTATGATTTGGGAACAATGTTGTAGTAAACCATTGCTGCCAGTGACAGCAAGACCTTCAGCAACATAGTTTCGAAAGTGTAGCCGAGATTTATTCTATTGACTCTTTTGCAATTAATCTTATGAAAATCAGCTTGATAAGGATTAATGACACTTGTCCATCACAATTGTCCCAAAGTAGGCCTTCACTAAAATATTACATATATCATGCAACAAGACATGCTGACCGCAATTAACATTATATCATTTCTAAGGTATCATTGATGTGTTAAAATCTTTGATTCAGACAATATTGAATACTTTCTCGATACAGTACTGATGATATGAAGTATACGCAAAATACTGATTTTGTGATTATCCTATGCTGCACACCAATTACCGGTACCTTTGTAATGTGTTACATCAGAGTTTAAATAACTGCACATGCACATCTAAATGGACAATCTCAAGAAATCACATGGTCAAACCTGTATTTAGCACACACATTATGATCCATGTCTCTAAAGACAGGCGGAAGGCCAGTACCAGTTGAAATGGGCATCAAATTAAAACAAATCCAATCTGTAGATTATTCTTGCAAAGTGGATAAAAGTTGATACTCAAGAACACCGATCAAATGGACAGATTGTTGTATGTGGAATGGCAGGTGATGCACCAATGATGCACCCTTCAGATAAAGACTCAGTCGTTCTTCACCAACCAGATCTTGACCGCGATGCTGGAGAGCGTGATATCACCTTGATACCACGTATCAACTAAGTGAGGCTGAAACTAACTGAATCATTGTGCTCTTTAGCGACACTGGTGTGTTGATGTTGTATCTTCATCTCTGGGATATACTGCTTTGGTATGGCCTCAATGAACTCTGGATGAGAGGCGGCATCAATTGACTAGATATATTCCACTACACATATTAGCATTCAAAACTTGAGAGATAAACCAGCCAGCACTCCATACTGTAACCCATTATGAAATTACAAGTAAGTTTGGCAGCAGCAGCAGCAGCAGCAGCAGCAGCAGCAGCAGCAGCAGCAGCAGCAGCTCTCAAATGTAATGCAGCACATTATCGGGAAGAGCTTGGTAAGGACTGGTCTAATGACGACATCAGGCAAAGAATCACAAAGGTTGAGGAGTACTTGGTTCAAATTCTGAAACGTGCTACTACTATTGATGATTTTAGGTACTGGAAAATTATTACCATCAGAAAGCAATAACTCTGGAACAGTTACCGCATATTAGTCAGTCTACGAGGCATTACATTTTCAGGGCATTTTACCCTACACACGTTATGCTAAGTTGTTTGCGCACCAAGTCAATTTGTCCTCTTTTGTTTTGATTTGAATATTATGACATACCTTTACGGCCCTCACTGTACGAGCTGATTAATCCAGATGACCTTGGGCAAAATTATACATGTGTCAAATGTCCGACATCAACCTGCGAATTTAGAAGGAATCAAGAAAGAAGTACACTGTTGTACGTTTTGCTGGTGCCAGAGCTTTCACAGAGCTGACAAAAACATAGACTGTAGGAACCCCTATAATGAACTATAGTAGTGAATTATAGTGACACCAAGTAGCGAGCCGACCGAATAATGTTAGTTTATACATCTTAGCAAATTAGTTGCATAAAGTCAAACCTGGCTTTAACAGCTCTGCTTTTGTTATCTACAGATGGTGATTGCTCAAAGCGGTTGATCATAAGACCATCAATCTTAAAGAAACACAATCTTTCTGCACCACAAATCCACTTACCACAGACAATTAATTGTGTTACGCATCCCATTGTTTATTTCAATAAGTTTTGTGTGAGTTCGTTGTAACATTTCCAATCTTTGACAGATCCTAGATGACAAATACAAAGTCTATCCTAGAAGAATTCTTCACTATTCTTGAAAAAGCAATGACAGATGTCGCCATTCTTCTATGGTATGCTATTAGAACTACTAACATGACTAAGTAGGATGTTTTACTATGATTATACTGTACTGGCAGAATCTAGGACCGCTGTTCTTGGGTTTGGTCATGAGATTATCCTCATCAAAAAGGTAGGATAACTGTACTAGATCATAATTTAACAAATCTTTAAAATATGCATTTGCGCTCTTGAGATGACTAGCACTTTCTGAGTTTAGGCAAATTCCCTTTTCTGTTCTATAGAGATCAGATTTGTCTAACATTAAGGAGCTCTTTGTGTATATCTTCCGCAATGATCACCTGTTTTGTGATAATATGAAGTACCGATGTTGAAGTAATGCTGAATGGATATTCACAAGCTTCAATAAAATCGAGTATTTTTCAGATCCTATATTCAGTTGCTTCTGTCCTAGTGTTAGTGAGCACGCAGTTCATTCTAATTTCATAGTCGTTCTTCTTAACTTCTATGATGATTGGTAAAGGTGAACATCTCATGATAAATCATTTTCCACTCTTCCACAGAAGTTTTCTTGTGAAAGCTACAAATAATCCCACCACTGCTTTTCTGTGAGCCGTTTATAGGCTGTTCCAAACACATGGTTGAAGAATGAACGCCACCACCCACTTCACTCCATTGTAAAGAAATCCCATAAAATATGTTGTGACAATACGTAATGACATTCATTCCATGGTTGTAACAAATGCATAATTTGTGGCTAAATGGAAATATATGATATGGACTATGGAGTCAGGTTATACACATATTTTGCACAAGCCTCATAGGTCTAGGGGTTATATCCGCAGTATATTCGTGTGTAACAGTCATAGAGTATTGAAAACTTTCCAAAATCATATTCTGTACATAGATGAACATATTTACACAAGTAGATGAAATGGTTCTCTGAAAATATAGCTAATGGAATTTATAATCATCACTATATGTATATATCTCATATTCCTGGTGAATAAATTGACGAATTCATACCAAATATGGAAGAGAAAATGAACAAAATGAACAAACAGGAATTTTTGTCACGTAGAGAGATCAAACCCGATCATTTTGACATTAATTTCATGTTGCTACCTCCAAACTCGTGAATTTATGATAAAATTAGGGGCAGAGGTAATCGCTATTAGTTTTGCATTGGGTTACCATGGAAACGGGCAATTATCTCCCTTAGTGCCGGGTTACCAAAAGTCTACTCTCGAGTTTATTTCATCTAACATGATGCCAAATGATAATCTGAAGAGCAATTCGCTGTACAGAAAATTCACACATGAACCCCCCCCCCCCATAGACAATGGACTGAATGGAAATTGTACTATTAGACCAAGTATTCCTGGATCGTTATATTTACCGAGAGCAAAGCCGCTTCCTCATCACTGCTTTCTTATTATCATTAGCTACAATTCATGACTAATAGCATCGTAAACAAGATCTTTGTCTCCCATACATGGCGGTGATCAAAATAGGCATGGGAGACAAAGATCTTGTGTGAGATGCTATTAGTCGAGAGTAGACTTTTGGTAACCCGGCACTAAGGGAGATAATTGCCCGTTTCCATGGTAACCCAATGCAAAACTAATATAACTAATAGCATCTCATACAAGATCTTTGTCTCCCATGCCTATTTTGATCACCGCCGCGTATAAACAATGAGTGCGCTTTGATGACTGAAATGGGCTTTAAGATACTTGTGATCAAAATTGGTATGGGAGAGAAAGATCTTGTTTACGATGCTATTTGTCATGAATTGTAGCTATATATATCCCCGATTTCATATATTGCAAAGGAAAACTCAACTTATCTTATACTAACCATCACGCCGATCACCCCAGTAAAACGTTTTCGGTTCGTAAAACGGGATTTGGTTTACATTGAGATTCGATACATTGCAACAGCTGTGATTAGGTAAGTAAAGTTAAATATTTTCCCCTTATGCAGGTTGAAAACTTCAGCTTAGACTAAGCAAATATGAAACAGAATGTATCCTTTCTACTGTGTTTAAATTTTAGCTGCAAAGGTGTTGTAATAATGATGTGGTCGTGATTTGATTTCGAAAGTAGTGAAGATTTCTCGCAGTTTTTTACTTTCGCTTCAAATATCTTTCCACTAAAAGGTTGTATTCAAGATATGCCATCAAGCACATATAGTTCGATCTGTTCACAACACTCATAGGGTATATACCACACCTCTGGCTTCTCTATAATATATCGAAAATCGCATATGAATGTGACAACTATAGAGAAAATGAGTAAAACGGGATTAGGTTAATATTTGTAGAAAATAAAACGGGATTCGGTAATGAGTAAACCGGGATCTACCTTTGTGTTTGGTAGGGAAATCGGCTTTTCTCGTTTTGTATGTTATATGATATAATTAATGCTAAAACAGATTGTTTAATAGTTTGCGGATTAGCAAAACATTTTGGATTGTTTTATCTATGGAACGCAAGGCTGGTGTCCAGTAAAACGGGATTGTGTTTTTAAATTAATGTTTTTCGAGGATGTGCTAGCTGTGCCTTTTAAATACCGTCGATTACATAAGTATCTACCATTAACAAAATATAAATCGGAACCGAAAGTTAATGCGGAAATACAAGTACTGCCGCTGATATTAACGTCATGTGACGCGCCTATGGATTCCCCTTTTCCGTTTCCGTTTTTCAACATTAAAGGGTTAATTGATTTAAGTAAAGGTTTGAGCAGTTTTAGGCGATGTTGACACAAGAAGGGTTAAAGAGTGGTCTAGCGACATGTGCAGGGTTTCCCAGCTCGCATCTATATAGATTGCTATTAGAATTATCTAGCTGTATGTATAAAACTCGAATCACTCTAGGAAAGTTAGGTTCAACATGTATGAACGCATCACACTAAATGACAATTGATTGACTCGATGCAGATTGATGCACGCTAAGTTGATAGCTGACAGCATGCGTTCATCTCCAATAGCAATTATGCCATCAGAATCACGTCTTAATACGGATGTATGTATGAAACTTAGTTCAATGCAGCTCAAATTGACACCTCCATATTTAAAAAACCCGTTTTTACTGAATGCCGTTGTTACCCAAATTAGCAGTATCTTTCAGTGGAATTGTTCTCAATGCGTGATTCGGTCCATATCATTATAAAGCCAGGATGCACTTGAGCTGTCCTAATTTAAGGAGTGAACAACCAGTGAACCGCCATTTAAACAAGTATGGCCTATATTATATTATGCCATAATTACCTGCATAGCAATTAATGGTGACGCATATTCATTGCAATTTACACATTACCTATGCAGCAGTAGTTAGTAGAATGGACCTTTCCATTTTTAGCTATGCCCCGCCCATCACTAGCTAAGCTCCACCCACACCTCGCTGTGTTGGGATTGATTGATCCCCAAATGCCCTAGCTATCAATTTCCTGAAAACTATACAGGGAAGCTGTTGAATATTTTGTAACAGCGCCCAGTCAAATTAGTTTCAAAATATTCAACAGAATATTTATTAAATAGTAAAAGCAAACAATTTGTACAATAACGCATAGACCGTCTTCAAATATGAGTTCGCGACGTACTTATCGACGTCATTCATGACGTCACTCATTATGATGTCATTGTACACATCACGCAGTTCATTATGACGTCATATGATGGGTGGGTACTCTGGAAAGGTGAATTGCTCTTTATGTCTCAGATACCGACCTGTGTTTGCCTTTATAGTACGCGCCAACATGCTCTGCTACCTGTTCTCTGTGTATAAAACGAGCATGTGTGTGAAGGAAGTCGGGAAGGCGGGGTAGGGTGGTCGGAGGAGGTGGGTGTTGATTTTACTCTTCACAAATGCGAGTGAGTACACCACATTGCCATATCAATTCGATTTTACTTTATTCACCTTCACATTTCTGCGAAAATGCTTTGCTGATTGTTCTGAACCCGTTAGGCAGGTGTGTAATATTAAGCTGAATACAACATGTATCTAGCGCAGAGTCCAGTCTTGCTAGAAAGAACATCTTATTGCCTGGGAAACCTAACATGTGATCATTATATGCATACGATCGATGAATACAAGGCAATTGAAAAAGGAAATATGTTTTATGGCGAAAACATACTTGATCCACAATAATATGCCTCAAGCTTCAGACAGTCTTTATATATAGGTTAGAACATAGTATCAGTAGCCTAATAATTAAGATTCATGTTGAAGATGATATTATTTATGCATTATGTCTAAAAGTACTAGGCTATGTAGAAGATTATCGTCGATTTCAATAAGTCTATTCTTCAGACCAAGTCCAGTTACCTATGAAGTTTCAAAGCAATTCGATAAACGGTAATGGAGTTATCATCCAGAAACCACATTTCAAGATGGCTGGCTCATCGTCGATTTCGATATGTGTCTTTTTCAGATCTATTCCAAACATCCTATGACGTCTCAAAGTGATCCAATAAACGGTAACTGAGCCATGATCTGGAAACCAATTGTCAAGATGACTGCGTGTGATTGGTGGCCATCTTTGATATCGGATCATCGTCAATTTCGATAAGTTTCTTCCTCAGACCTCCTCGCGTCATCCTATGAACTTTAAAAGGTATATAATAAATGGTAATGGTGTTATCTTCAAATAACCTATTAAAAAAATTAAAGATGGCCGCCCTTAGCTGGCAGCCACCTTGGATTTCAGATTATCGTCGATTTCAATAGGTTTCTTCTCCAGACCTAGTCCAAGCAACCTATGAAGTTTCAAAGCGATCTGATAAACCGTAACGGAACTATTACTTGGAACTCGATTTTCAGTCACTCCAGTTGTAAATTTACAAAAATAGTCTTCTCTTGCCCATCAAATGGACATTCAAAAGCAAATGTTTTAATTTTTTTGACCAATTGTAACCAGTAGTGGTGCCCTAGACAGTCACACATATTGCCTGCACGACCCCCCACCACCACCCCGATCCTATGGCCGACACTGAGGTTTGTATTGCTATAATAAAGCAAACAGTTACGTTAACGTTACCAACCACAATCCCTCCCATTTATGCTAAGTATGCAATTCATCTTTCCAGAGTATCCATCCATCATCGGACCCCATATGACGTCATAATCAGCTCAGCGCGTGTATGATGACGTCACAATCATTATGTCACAAAGGGTTCCAAATAGACCGTCACCAAATCTCAAATACTCCGACACGTTGTATGAATTGTATGTCTTTGTAATTGTTTGCTATTTAATAAACATGCTGTTGAATATTTTGAAACTAATTTGACTGGGCGCTGTTGCTGCCTTAGGCAGCAACAGCACCAAGTCAAATTGGTTTCAAAATATTCAACAGCTTAAATGGGTATTGCTTTTGGAAATTGATAGTCAAGGTGTTCAGAGATCGGTCGATCCCAACACGAGCGAAGTGTGGGTGGAGCTTAGCTAGAGATGGGCGGGCCATAGCTAAAACCGGAAAAGTGAATTAGTAGACGTGCAATGTAAGAATAACTCTTCAAATACATGTTACTAAAAGGCTATTTATCAAAATTGATGAACACAAGTATTTTTACCTGAATTGTGTGTTAAAAAACTACACCCCGTTTCACTCTCGTGAATCGAATGCAGTTTTACTCAAAACCGCATACAGCTTTACGATGACCGAATCCCGTTTTACTCATTTTCGCTATAGCTGTCATATTCAAATGCGATTTTCGATATTTTATAGAGAACCCAGAGGTGTGGTATATACCCTATAAGTGTGGTGAATAGATCGAACTATACACCTGTGCAAAAGTTAAGCACCAGCAAAAACAATAGAACGTAGAAACATGATGGTACAACTAGGCTGCCATACTTTTTGTCCCCGCGTTAGCTGACATAATTCCAAGTACGAAATGCACATGCATGCATGACTTCACGCCGCTTGATGTCCGTGCGTGGCGGGAAACAGCACACGTGTTCAGTGATGTAAAAGTCCAGTTTGAGGTGTAGAACATTACATACAGATTTAGGCGACAAGATTAGGAATTTTGTGATCATGACCGTGGTTTATTTGTACAGAGAGAATTAGCTCTTGATTGTGAACTGCTATGGCAAGACGAAGGTTAAGTGATCGTGTGAAATGGCAAATCATAGGCATGCATACCACTGGTATGTCATGCAGAGAGATTGGCAGACAGCTGAACATTAACCATACTGTAATCAGTCGTTTGATTGCAAAACATGGGCAAACTAACGAGGTGAAGGACAGGCCTAGATCTGGAAGACCGAAGAAGACTACTGCCCGTGATGATCGAGCCCTAGTACGCCTTGTTAGGAGATCTCCATTCACCAACAGCAGAGTGCTCAGCCAGCAATGGGAAACGTGCAATAGAGTGTCAATGACTACCGTCAAAAGGAGACTGTATGCTGCTGGCATGAAAGCTAGGAGACCTGTCAGACGTCCTCTCCTCACTGCACACCACAAAGAGGAGCATCTGAGGTGGTGCAACGAAAGAAGACACTGGAACATGAGATCCTGGAGATGGGTACACTGGTCCGATGAAAGTCGGTTCCTGCTTCATGCCACAGATGGTCGAACTCGTGTATGGAGGTCCAGACGCACGGCGTACGACCAACGTAACATCATGGAAGAAGTTCCATTTGGTGGGGGTTCCGTTATGATATGGGGGTGCATCTCATTTGACTGTAAGCTGGATCTGTTGACTGTACCTGGAACACTAAATGGACAAAGATATCAAGATTCCATACTGGATAGAGTTGTGGTCCCTCATTTTGTAAATCATGCACCTGGAACCCACCCTATATTCATGGATGACAACGCCCGACCACATCGTGCTAGAGCTGTGCATGAATACCTCCGCCAGAATGCCATCGAAACCCTACCATGGCCAGCAAGGAGCCCTGACATGAACCCTATTGAGCATATCTGGGACATTCTGGGAAACATGGTGAGGAGGAGGGATCCTCCTGTGCAGAACCTACAGGAATTAACAGACGCACTCCATCTTGAATGGCAACGAATACCACAATGGCGTATCAGTCGGTTGGTGACCAGCATGAGACATCGTGTCCAGGCCGTCATCCAGGCACAAGGTGGATATACCCGGTATTAATAATGACAGTCTCAAACTCGTGCACAGATGTTAAACTTCGTTTTCAGACACCATTAATGACAATCTAGCCACGTGTGTGAACTGTAGGGCAATAGTTGTCAGTTGTGTCAACGTAACCATATTCAGGCCTCGTTTTCAAGTTCAAACAAAAACATACAGTGTTTCCCCACCATCATAATCAGCATTCCTCTAGTTGCATTATTACCTCTTGCACTAAGATGGATGGGTACATAAATGTTTATGCTATTGCTTTCTTCATAGCACATGAATATACCCTCGCATGTGCGTAAAAATAGGGTGGTGCTTAACTTTTGCACAGGTGTATATATGTGCGTGATGACATATCTTGAAAACAACCTTTTGATAGAAAGATATTTGAAGCGAAAGTAAAAAACTGAGCGAAATTTTCACTACTTTCGAAATAAAATCATGACCATGAAGCTAAAATTCAAACAGCATAGAAAGCATACATTCTATTTCATATTTACTTAGTCTAAGCTGCAGTTTTCAAACTGCATAAAGGAAAATATTTAACTTTACTTACCTAATCACGGTACCGAATCCCGTTTTCCGAACCGAATGCGTTTTACTGGCATGATCAGCATGACCATTCAGGTGATAGGATTTGCCACCCATAATCCATCCCTGACATTTGAGCTTTCTATTGAGCCGGCAGCGAAATATATTCAGGCTTTAGTAGCTAAATGTTGATAATTTTCTATAGCCTACGACGGCTGTCATGATTTACTTTTCAACCAATCAACTAGCGTGTCTGCCTCAGCATACACGCTCAGTCGTAGAGGTAGCAGCTATAGTTTGGCAATGCGGTATAAAAGCAATCATACAGGTACGATGTTGGTTATTTTGAAACTAATTCAACTAGAAGTTGGTGCTGTCATAGGCAGCAACAACTTCCAGTCAAATTAGTTTTAAAAATATTCAACAGGACGATTATTACATAATAAAGAAGGTAATCCATTGCCACTTCCATGCCACTATCCGCTATAGCTCCAGGAGACTAAAATGGTGGCGCTCATTCTTCAACATTAACGCGATATTGCGAAGCAGATAATTGTGATACAGATAACGAGATGTGACAGGATATGAATCTATAAACCATAATCTATCATTACAATGCAACATTTGAGATGCGATTATTATCCCTTGGTATTCTTATATGACAGTAATAGGTCTACCTATCAATTTGATTGCGTATTCAGTTAAACGATAAACAACCAGGATATTTAGCATTAAGCCAGTGGCAGACGATCCAACATGTATGATAATACATTTGAATGCTATACATGTGCATCATACACGATCAAACAGCATCGGACATTGATGGATGAGGTTACCAACCAGTGATACCAACAAAACCATGTGATACAAAATCCGGTATATGATTGGCTGTTTCATCAAACATGTTTGACGTTGTCGGACGAAAGCTAACCATTGTCCGATTTTTTTGCATGTATGACACAAGATCAAACATCGTCCGACTTTATCGAATCATACATGTAGAATCATACATGTTGGATTGTCTATCATAGATTTTAGAATAGTTACTTCCATTAAATCCAGTCCTTGATATTCCAGTGTTTCAGACAGTGACAGACGATCCAACATGTATGATAATACATTTGAATGCTATATATGTGCATCATACACGATCAAACAGCATCGGACATTGATGGATGAGGTTATCAACCAGTGATACCAACAAAACCCCGTGATACAAAATTCGGTATATGATTGGCTGTTTCATCAAACATGTTTGACGTTGTCGGACGAAAGCTAACCATTGTCCGATTTTTTTACGTGTATGACACACGATCAAACATCGTCCGACTTTGTCGAATCATACATGTATAATCATACATGTTGGATCGTCTATCATAGATTTTAGAATAGTTACTTTCATTAAATCCAGTCCTTGATATTCCAGTGTTTCAAATTCAAGGCAAGTCTCGGTGGAAGCTGCTAAATATATTAGAACCAATTCAACTAGAGCCCGTTGCTGGCATATGCAGCAACCGATTCTATTTAAATTAGTCTCAAAATATCCACGATAATATTCCTTGCGTCCTAAAGTATTTCTCATTTCGTGCAGGTGGGTCTGAAACGTTTAAGCAATGGCTTCAATAACTGTGCCGAGCAACGTGGACAACATGACGTCACTCTACGCTGGATGGAAGATATATTACAGCAGTAATGACTATATCCCTGAGTCGATTTTTAAGTTGTTGCCGGCCGCGTTCCTATCGCTGGGTGCTGTTATGAACATGCTTCTTCTCTACTATCTAATTGCTCTGAAGAAATATCGATCACCTGTGTTTATGTTAATCACGAGTTTAGCGATCACTGATTGGCTGACATGTGTAAGTCAGGTGGGGATGTCTACTATGGTCTCGCCACATATGACTGTTCCAGAGGCTGCCGCTCAGCCTGTCTGTAAGATCAACTCCTTTCTGTCTGGTTGGTCAGTTGTTGGGAGTGTCCACCATCTTGTACTCTTTGCTGGTATCAGGTTCTACCAGTTATGTTTCCCGCTAAAGGCGCGCGCCGTTGTCACCAGTAACTTCGTAATGCGGTGCTGTATTGGAGTGTGGGTTGTGTTTGGTCTAACATGGGTACCATTCCTCTATTACCAGCACGCAGAGTTGGGTCTCTACAATGGCGAGCCTAAGTTCATATGCACATTCACCGGGAATACAACTGTAAGAGGCTTGGCGTTTTTGATCTCGAATACGATATATCCAGGGGTCGCCATAGTGCTGCTTCATATTGCTAAATACATACGCATTTTGCAGGCGAAGCAGAATCGTGGTGTGCAACAGGAACGGAAAGAAAAAGACGTTCGGGCTGTTTTTATTGTAATAATTCTATTCTTTATCACATGGATACCAAACAATGCATACATCTCTATTAGACAGCCTAAACCAGGAGAAGGTTTACACCAAGATAAACTTTGGCTCATGTTTAACAATGTTCTCTGCAGTAACTCTATTATCAACCCAGTAGTGTACTGTTTAGCTGCTGAGACAGTGAGAACTGACATTGCAACATATTTCCGTGCCAGACATATGAGGAAGAGATAGTGTATCCACGTCGATAGCTCGTTTTGTGGAAAAAATATTTGTAATTGAATGCATAATGTAACAACGATGTGCCATCAACACCAGGCATATTTTGCCTCTATGGATTATGGAGAGGACTCACAGAATAAAGTGGTTGTAGCCTCCTCGCCCCTGTGATGTCACTGCGCACCCGTTCCTTACCATCGTCACGCCATGACCGCGCAGTGCGGACGCCCCCTGCCCCTCCCCCACAGCAGCGGCGCCCGTCAGACAGCATATGACTGATGCCGACGCCGACACTGGAGAGGCATCTTCCTCACATGTCCATTGATGACGTAACTGATGACGTCATAAGCCCTCGACCAATCAGAACAGCCGCCCATCCCGCCGCCTTTTTGACATGCAAATAATACGTTTATAAAAATTATATTTATCAGTACTCGCCATGGCAATTGTACAACACATATATTTTTGATTTATTTAAATATATTTTTATTGTTCAAGAGACAATGCGGATTGAGTCATAAGTTGTCTCCAACTTAGTTACGATTCGCTCCAAATACTATACAATAGGTTATAATAATGACGAAGATGCGGTTGACAAGAACTTATACAATAATAAATATAAGATTTAAATGAAAATTAATAAATTCATTAAAATAAGTACAAACTGATATATTACTTTGATAAATCTCTAGTCTATCAACAGTACCTGACTGGTACTGTCTCAGTATCTACGCTAAACGAACGTAGCACCGGCGATGTGCTACGGAATCCTGGTGTTGGATTGATTACTTTACTAACTGCAAAGTGCTTCCTATATAGTCTTCAGCATCTCTGAGGATCTATACATATTACGATATATAGATATATACATATTGCGATATTTATATTTTGTTCTGCTGATTCTTCTAGGTAGGTTATAAGCACAGCTTGATTGGCCCAGATAATCAGTCCGCCAATTAACTTCTGCTTATTCCCTCCTAGAAGCTTCTATCTAGTAAATGTTGGTCGTCCCGACCAATCAATGATTACTTCGTTTCGATTTTCACTTTGAAACATGTTCTATTTAATTCTCTGCCACAGAGTTTGATCGACGCTCATTGATCGTGACGTCATTCTGACCAATCATACTCTGTGCCATTCTTGGAGCTGCTGCCTCACATAGACAAAGCAGTGTTGGCTGGTTCTGATTTGATGCGATCTGTCATCTAACTAACAACATTATGGAATGTGTTGTTGTAGCATGCCATTGTATGAGTGACATATAGTTGATATACAAATTTTGATTATGTTATTCATTCCTACAGGACGCTACCAAGTCTATGTCCTTTCCATTGCATATCGTGAATAAGACTGTAGGATACTAGAGTTAATAGGCACATGAGCTGTATGATCTCATTGCCAGCTGGTGTTGTTCTATTCTTGTATGAGAATCAGAATGCCTATCGTCATCAACTAAAGTCCGTTTGTCACGTACGATTCTAATGATTCTTTTACATTGATTATTTCCTAAACTATTGATCCAAACGACTGCTGAATATTATAAAAGTGTGTGCCGACTAAACAGCAACAACTTTCATCTCAACTATTTCCAGATACCCATCAACTCAGAACGGTAGGACTTATTCTAATCAATTCGATTTAGGGATGAAACTTTATCCAACACTTGATCAGGTTTCGTCGAAACTGTACATCATCAGCACTGGCTGATGCCACCTTGTTACTGCTCATAATAATAATAAATTAAATATAAAGATACGCAGTCAATCGGTCCATTAGCTCACCTGGTATTTTCAAATATAAATTTCACTTAGGACTTACTCGTAAATATAAGATATCCAGCGGGGTCATGACTTCCCACCAGACACTCCCATATCTACACATGCCCCTCAACCAAAGTTAGTTACCCGTCTCTCAAGGCCTTAAGAGAGTGTTAACTAACTCGTTGTACAACATCAACAACTAAACCACACTATACCAGGGCTATCCAGACCCACATAGTGAAATTACAATCACACAGAATATCATTTCTACACAATACGAACAGTCTGATCCTTTATCAACTGTGCCATTTGGTGATAAACATAAACAGTAAGGACGTAAAATAAGCAGTGAAATACGATACAGTCAACTAGAGCGAAACAGTCAATTATAGAGAAAATAGTTCAATTAAACAATAAACACTTAACTATAAAGAAATAGTTCAATCAAATAATAATATGACAGTTATCGTATGACAACAGTATGATAACAAAACTGCAATAAAACTACAATAGTACGATACGGTCATCGTACACCATAAATACACTACGTGAAATGAGTCTTATAAGTCTTCGTACTCCTCGGGAATACTGTGTAGTCCACGTCCACCCAGCTATCAGCCATAGGGTCGATCTCAGTCCTTGCAGTAACGTTAGGCAATGACCCGTTAGGCATCCTCGACGGCATTGGCAGTGCTGCAGGCAGCTGCGGCCGTCGTATCTGAGTGTGATGTGGAATCGGAATCCGTGCCGCACGTGGCTTTCATGTTATGCACTTCCACATGCGGTTCAGGACTCCACATTTATATAGCACAAATAAAATCACAATAAATGAGACGACGGAAGAAAATATGGAACGTATGCCGACGCCGTCAACCATCGCTGGGTCAACCTCGGATAATGGTGCTAGTGGCACATACTTAGTCTTACGCAAATGGTCCCACTTTTGTAATTTCAGATGGTTAATAATAAGTGATTGGTTCAGCACACTGGCCACATCCAATCTGGGAACATCCACTGCGAGACTGATTCGAGTATAAGTCCGACTGTAAGACTGTATAGGTTCGAATTGCCACCCTTTCCCACTATAATCACATCCACTCGACATTAAGGCATACAGACCACTTTTCACAACACACCGGTCTGTCAGTCGACCTCCACAATGCACTTCGATAGTTTCGCCAAAGGTTTGCAACACAACACCTACTTTCTTATGGGCGAATAATTTGCTAGATGTTTCATTCGATTCAGATAATTGAATGTTACACGAACTGTTGGTAGTGTTGGTCAATAGACTAACTATGCATGGTATATGAGTCTTGCCGACCCTCAGTTGACCATGACATACACGAGGTTCACTGCCCCTACACTCGGAGGCGTGAAATACCATCCCGTCTTCATGTCGAGTCCTATACTTGTTCGAGCAATTATGACCTGCATGTAATACCCGATCGTGGCCAATGGTTCCGGCCATGAGTGTAATCCATATTCGATGTAATTGCCACCATCAATTAACGGTAAAGTTGCGATGTAGTGCAACTGCGAGTCGTCTTTCCATAGTGGATACACGACAACGTTTCTGTAATACCATTGGTATGGACGAGTCAATCGGTTTCCAACACTGATCTGTTTAGCGACTTCGGCCAAGTCAGATGGACTAAACAGTTCCTCTGTTAACCTACCCAGCGAAGCGGTCTGCCAATGAAACTGGGCGGTCAATATTTGGTAGCTATATACCACATTCTCAGCTGAATCGATAATATGACCTCATCGTACTAATGCATATATGTCAGCCTGTCGTGCAGCGTGAACTTGGAATAACTTGCTTACATTTTTGGTCAAATCGACAAAACTATCGGTGACCTCATTAATGTGGTCGACATTGGTGTTAATCCAATTGAAAGCAAGTTTCACATGGGACGCTAATTTGTTAGAGAAATGTACTAAACGATTCATGTTTCTCATAGCAGATTTGACAACGTTCTTGATCGTTTCAATGTCGCCTGATGTTGCTGTCCCAAACAGAGATGATGCTATATCTCCTACAAAATTAAACAATCCACGTTTGTGTCGATTGTTGTCACGACTCAACATTGTCTGTTGCGATCTAAGGGTAATCTTCTTGATAATGTTTATACGGTGTTGTAGTCCGAAAATGTCATTGCCACTTAACGAAGTCTTTCGACCAATATCAGCAACACGTACTCGAAATCTTACCAACCACTCAATAAAGTTAGCAGGTAAATACGGATGGTCGATAGATACCACGACTGTCCATTCAGCACGTATTACAGATATTTTCTGGTGGTTCGTTATCATAACTCCATTTTGTAATTCATGAACACTGGAGATCTGGCATAACCCGTACACTAAACTGACTAACGTTACTACTACACACAACTGTAATGTATACATGATTCATTAGACAAATGCGAGGTTACCAGTACTGCAATTGAGTGGAGATTAACATTATCTCCTGCTACGCCGCTTTATAACGGCTTCTATACGACTGATGAATTCATCGTATAGAGATGGGCCAAATGCACCAATCCAAAATGCTTGCTATCTGAACTGAATTCAGGAGCGTGACTGCGCTTGCGCAGAAAGTCGGGGTGCGATGGAAGTGTTTCCATTGGCTCAGTGGCAGGCTCGGGTACATCCTCCGAGGTGTCCATCATTACAGTACGAGGAGTCTCTGATGTCTCCATCGGTGACTCATACTTTGGATCATTACTCATACCCGGTCGATCTACATCCATGTCGACCACCTTACCCACCTTATGCACATCTGGCTCCTAATTAGAAGCTGGTCGCTTCCTACGAGCTACTTTATGAGCTGTTGCTTCGGAGTCGGGTACCGGCAAAGGTATGGACTCGGATAATGGCACAATTCGTGGATGATGGCTGGCTTTCGTACCTTTTGCAGGGTTACGAATAGGGCGTGGTCCTACATTGTCGCAGCACATCTCTGAGTCGACTACACGTAGCTTGGATATGTTAAGCACGTGCACCTTCCCAGACCTTTGATGGCGGACATGAGCCACGGGTCCATTGATCTTAAAGATCTCATATTCAGGGTCACTGCGAGAGGTCAATTTCATCCTCTCTTCAGCTTTTACGACCACTGAATCGCCAACCTTATATTCACCAGCGTTTGCACGCTTGTTAATTTGTTCTCGGTGTACTTCTCGAGACTTAGCCGTTTCTCCTAGAGCACGCAGCAAGGCATTATTGAGACATGTCAGTCTCTCACCAAGATCATGCGAAGCATCGAGTGGAATTGCAAATGGAAGTCTTGCACGTCGACCATACGTCAGATAGAATGGCGTATATCCGGTCGTGGAGTGACGAGTGTTGCAGTACACTATTAAAGCTGCGCCTAACTCATCTTCCCATGCACGAGACTCGTTGTGTACACCTTTCTGGATTAACTCCTTAAGAGTCCGTTAGTTTGTGAATGATACGGACTCGATCGTCTATGATCAATACCATGTTCGTGAAATCGCTGTTCCAGAGAATTTGAACAGAATTCTTTACCCTGGTCTGTAATCAGAATTTCAGGGACACCATGACGAGCGACATACTCATTGAAGAATTTATCCTCAACAGTTTGAGATGTCTTAGCCGTGATCGGATATGCTTCTGCCCACGCAGAACAGTGATTGATCACCGTCATGACATAATTATTACCTCTGCTCGACTCTAAAAGTGGACCAATCAAATCCATTCCTATTATCTGACTTGGATAACTGGCCATTGGCATTTCACTGTACTTAGGTCGAGTAGTGACAGGTCGGTTGACCTGGCACATCATACACGTTTCCAGCATACGTACCACATCTTTTCTCAACGATGTCCATACAAAAGAATCTCTTACCATACCGATGGTTTTCTTCAAACCTTGGTGACCAGCTCGTTCATGAGCTTTCCGGAGCACTTTCTCCCAGAACAGGGTAGGTAGTACGATTCTGGGGGTACTCAGCGTCAAATGCTGAAGGTGGAATCAAAGAATACACTATGCCATTCTTTACCATATACTCCTCCGGTGTATTTCTAAATAACTCCGGGTATTCCTTGGTTTGTTCGGCACATAATTCCGCGTACGGTACGTCATATACCTCTAGAGGGACGTGAGGTAAAGCACCTTCATCAACCTCAGGTATGACGGAATCGTCCGTGTCCAACATGGCGACTTCTGCTGGACGACATGGCCTGGACAACATGTCCGCTCGAATATTCTTCGAGCCTTGGATGTATTCTATCTTACATTCATACTCTGCAATCAGTACTGCCCAGCGCTGCCCCTTCGTGTTTTTAACTTCTCCCACAAATAAACTCTTTAGGGGTTTGTGGTCAGTATACATGGTAAACTGTGCACCAAATAGATAAGGTCGAAGCTTCTTTAATGTATAGATCACAGCATAAGCTTCCTTTTCTATTACGGGCCAATTCAGCTGACTGTCTTTAAGAGTAGAGCTTACATAGTGTATAACATGCTCTATACCCTTATCATCAACTTGCACTAGTATCGCACCTATTGCATAACTAGACACATCAGTATATAACCTATACGGGGCATTCAAATTCGGATAAGTGAGTACGGTCTCACTACACAGCAAGTTCTTTAATTTCTCAAATGCTTGCTGTTCATGCTTACCCCATTCAAATCACTTATGCTTTTTAGTCAACTCAATCAGAGGCTTAGCAATTTTGGCATAGCATTTTACACAAGATCGGTAATAACCTGTAGCTCCGAGAAAACTACGCACTTCACCCACATCATGGGGTGGTGACATTTCTCGTATGATTTTGACCTTCTGACTATGTGGAGCTACACCTTGTGTGGAAATGTGATACCCTAACAAGTCAACAGACTTACTGGCGTTTTCTTCACTTGCAAATTATACTCTTGAATCTTGCGCATGACCAGCCACAAGTGATGTGCGTGTTCCGTCGGATTTCGTGAATATACGACTATATCGTCGACGAAAACCTGTACATATTTTCCTACATATTCGCAGAAAATATCGTTCATTGCCCTCTGAAATATGGCACCTGAGTTGCAAAAACCAAAAGGCATCCGAATCCATTTGAAGAGACCTTCACTGCAAACGAACGCTGTTTTCTCTATGTCTTGGCTGGCCATTGGTATCTGCCAATATCCAGACTTCAAGACCATAGTAGAAAATATCATTGTGCCTCGCATCGAATCAAAAATGTCGGATATGTTCGGAAGAGGATAACTATCCTTATGGCATACAGAATTCAATTTCCTATAGTCGACGCAAAACCTGGTGTCACCATCCTTTTTCGGTACCAGAGTTATGGGTGACGCCCAGGGTGATGACGATGGTCTTATGACGCCCGCTGCAAGCATTTCTTTGACTTGGTTTTAACCACATATTGCTTTGTTAGCAGTAACCATTAGTCCTTCTGCCTAATAGGAGGATAATCTCCTGTTGGTATCATACATTTTACCTTGGGTACAAGTCCTAATGTATTTGGACAAGCCGTATCGAAATTATTGGCAAGGTCACTCAGTACTTTGTCAATAACTGCATATCCGGTCGTTTCTTTGCAACTGGCATATATATAATCGGTCTGCTTCCTATACGGAATCCTAAAAGGGTATACACGACCAGACCATACTACCTCTTTGGTCCTGTAGTCAATCCTTGCATTTCCCAAGTACAAGGCATCCACTCCAATCAAACATTCATAACGCATACTATTCACAACCATACTTGGAATAGGCCGGGCATCCTTGAATTTAATCTGGGTCTTCCCCAAAATATATATCGGAGAACCATTTACTGCTAATAATGTCTTAGCCTACTTTAATGGCCTAGCATTCAGAATGCTACGCCATATATCCTTTCTAATCAAGGAAGTACTATCACCAGTATCGATTAATGCATCAACATACATACCTTGATTTCCTTGACCGTGCGGTTCGAACTCGAGCCGGATGAGGAATCGCTCGGTCACCAGCGATCCCCTCTGTCTCCGTTTAATGAACTCCATCGTCCGCTAACAGCTTCGGCGTATGAATGGCAACGTCCATCTACAGACAGGGCTCCTCCGTTGCCATATGAATAACGGCCATACCTGTCTGTTTTCGCGTCAGTGAGGACAAATCCCTCACGGTCCTCGTATTCTTCATCCATCCATGCTCGGTTCGTGAGATCCTTGCGGGTGTTTCGCGAACCTGACTGTGGAGTGGTCTCAAGTCCATAGTAATTATCACTACTGTTGTTAACTTCGTCGACCTGCATAGGCTCCTCGCGTCGTTCCATCGGTCGGGGACGCTTCACTGCATGTCGTTGCGGCATCGGTGACGACTAAGGGCAATTGGCCTGGTAATGGCCCTCTTTGTTGCATTTAAAACATTTTACTGGTGGTCGATTGGTTTGACCAGAGAAGCAGTCTCTGGCCATGTGTCCTTCTCGGCCACAGGTAAAGCATGTCATCGGCGGCCGTTGCTGGCGCTGTTGTTGCTTCGGTGCGGGCTGTTGCCGGGGTGGTTGTGCGGGTTGTTGGCACTCGCTCTTGTAGTGCCCCACCCTTCCACAGTTGAAACAGATTACTTGTTTCTTTGCTGCCTTTGGCGCTGCTGCTGGCCTACGAGGTGGCTGTTTAGCCTTTCGTTGCGGTGCGGCTTGTTGCTGTGGTGGTGAAAACACTGGTCCACTTTGTAGGTTTTCTATAACCGCACACAGCCGTTCTATTAATTTGGTTTGCTGGTTAATTTGGCGCTTCATGGAGCTAATGACGGACCACACGTCTTTCCCCTCCTCCTCATCTATCATATTCACCTCCATGTTTTCTTCGTTGCCTCGAGGTGCAATGTTCATGGCTTGCAACAGGTCGTTGCAGCCCTCCTCCTCTTCCGTCATCTCCATCGCTCATTGGACAGTGGTTATCTTCTTCCGGACGATTATGCGTCCCATTCCTCTATCATTCAGCGCCTTTATGTACGCGGTTAATACTATCCTCTTATTGTCTACGTTTTCATCCGGGTAAGCTCGGGCGGCCATTTCCTTGTAGCGCCTATTGAAAGACACCATAGTCTCGCTGCGACGCTGACGAACGGCCTCCAGGTTGTACTTAACCCGTTCGGGTTCGTTGACTGACACGAAATTAATAGTTATAAACTCGCGTAATTCCTCGTACGCGACGGTGTCCCTTACTTTGCCTACGACGAAGGCATCGATCGCCTTCGATAGCTGTCCTCGGGATGCTCTGGTGACTATATACACCGGAATACCATCGAGGTTGCACTCGGTGGCTTCCCACACCCGTCTCGTCTCATCAAGGAATTGACGAACCTCCTCCGGTATGAGACCGTCGCACGGGTTCACCCATTGTGTCAGCTCCCTAACCTCCTTCCTGAAAACTCTGTTCCTCTCTCTTCGATCACTTTCCACTACAATGGCATTAGCCATCGCGGTGCCCATCTGCCACATAGCCTCGACAGTTTCCTGTCTTAGCTCTGGTCCATGCTGTACATTCACTGGCGGTAACGAGGGATCAGTTCTACATGGCGTTGCCATGTTAATTAGTTTATACAGTTCTAAAATACAGTCTACTGGTAATATAATTGAACGATTGCTCGCTTAAGGCGTGGTTGTTCTTCAGAATTTATGTCTGTTGTGATTTAAATTATTGTGTTTTCTCGATATTCACGATGCTGAGTAACCCTATTATTCGAGGAATTCGATTAACGGTCATTGCTGACTAATTCAGAAACAACTTTATCAAATTATTCCAAGGATAAATCATTGCTATATTTTCAATGTGGATAGCTAACATATGGACGTACACTTTGGAAGACCTGTATCGTATACGTTGTCATGATCAGACGTGAAATCTGTTCAAAACTGCTCAGTCCATAATGTAAGCATGTCACTGCATGGCAGTTCATTCAGGTGCTTCGCTGACCTATTCATCCATACAAATAAATTTCATGGCGGATCTCTATTACGTTTATGGCACAGGTCTATTAGTCCAGCCAATCTTAGAACAATTTTAAGTTCACCTGGGCAAAATTGCAACACAATTTCTGACAGTAGATTCATGGCGAAGACATGACGGCATATCACCAAAAGAAATCTAGCCAATTCTTACGGTGGGAAATGTAAAATTTTATTTGTTATAAACCGCACTCTGTTGCGTCACGCGTATTACTGATTTGATGATAGCGTACATTTCCCTTATGGTCATTACTTGAAAATTTAAAGCGCTTATTTTCCCTTTATTCTTCCCTATATCCTATTTTTAAACTGGCACGGTTATTTAGTGTTATGTTAGGTTAAATCTCTGCTTTAAGAACGTTCATTTGTCTAGCAGTTACTAAAATATCTGCATGCAATTGGATTTCGAATTTTCTTCTTACGTCTGTCTAGTGTAGGAGAATCACAAACGGATACTTTAAAATGATGTACTGAGCTAAGATTTCTGTCATTTCCTCGTGTCATTTTCCTCTTCTGATATTCCGCCATTATTATGAGTATTGTGATCAGGATATTAAATTAATGTTATAATATAGCAATCAATGATGGTGTAAACTTAGCTATGGTAGGTGATAATCCACCCACCATTGGTATATTATTCGTTAATACATACAACCCTCGTTTTTTCCTGAATGCAATGTATTTACATATACCAAGGCATACACCTTTCAAATAATGGTAGGCAACTTGGAGTGTACATGTGTGTGTCTGAATTAAATTTATTTTTCAATTATGACATCTTAAATAAATTTTATATCTAGCTTACAACATCTCCACCATTGTCTCAGTGCTGCACTCTACATATTATAATGTTTATGGGATTTATTTGATTAAGCGGTGATGGACCTCGGTTTCTGTCAGGGTTACCTCACCCTTACCTCCTTTAGTTTACATATTACTGATGTCCACATTATCAAATATTCAATGTCCACATTGTCATATATATTTTATATACAATATATGTAACAATGTGGACCTAAATATTTACCATGTGGACTTATATACACTTGTGTGGAGGTGGTATGTCTGTATGTCTTTGTATGTGTTATATGGTTTATATGGTTGTCATGCCAAAAAGACTAGGCCCGCCATGACACAACTCCACAGTCTTTCGCAGACAACCCCATTGATTTGTTATGGGAAATTGTCACATCCGGTGGCCATCTTGGATTTTGGCTGATGCAGCACATCTACGACCACACAGAACAACATAATCAATAATTAGATGGCATAACAATCAAATCAAATTTGAACCATGACCGTGTTTAATGTGCGTTTATATATCCTGATAGACTTTCACTTAAATGTATTTGTACCAGGAGTGGTGTCTGTTGTTAATTCTAATCACCGAAAGACAATAATTTACCAATTCTTAGTGCTGAAAAATGCGTAAGCAATTAGAGATCCGCCGTGAAATATAGTTTCATGGATGAGTAGGTCAGCAAAGTCCCTGCACGAGCTGTCATCCAGTGACATGCTTACCTACTGACTGAGAAGTTTTGAACAAATTTCACGTCTGAACTAATTTGCCAAACATAACCCCTAAAAGATGATATTTACAAATTGTCAGTGAGGAAAGTTGATCTGTTGTCAATTCTAGGCACTGAAGGACAGTAATTTACTAATTCTGTCATGGTATGACATTTGTAAAATTCCATGCTTTCAATGATCAGGATTGGCAACATATCATCCATCAATGTTCAGAAGTGGTAACAAATCATGTTTCAGGGTAGAAATATAATTTTTCAGCAATACGAATTGGCAAATTATTGTCTTTCAGTGCTTAGAATTGACAACAGATCAGCTTCCCTCACTCACAATTGGTAAACGTCATCATTCTGGGGTTAGGTTTGGTAAAAGCTAATCTATCATGGTATGCATCTTGCCATGATCAGGATTGGCAGAATGTCGTCCTTCAATGCTTAGAAGTGGTAAGAGTTCATGTTTCAGGGTAGAAATATCATTTTCAGCACTAAGATTTGGTAAATTATCGTCTTTCAGTGCATAGAAACGACAACAAATCAATTTTCCTCACTCACAATTGGTAAATGTCATCTCTCATGGGTTAGGTTCGGCAAAAGGTCATCTCTTATGGTATGACATTTGTGAAAGTCCATGTTTTCAATGATCGGGTTTGGCAACATACTGTAGCTCGCGGATTAGTGTCGGGCCGTTCCGGTGTCTGGTGTCGACTCGCCGCGCCGCAAGTGCACGACGAATAATGACGCTGGTTAGCTTCTGGTCTCGGGGTGACGGATCCTGTGCGATACTGCCCTATGGGTAACAAAGACTGGCTCCTTGGCTCCCAGGCCGGTGGAACTCAATCGTTCCGGTGGGGCCATGCAACCATCATCGCGAACATTAAACACAACAGTCTCATCCCAAGAGTTTGTGTCACCAGTGTGCTTGTCCATAGCAATTTCGTGATCTATGAACTTACAAGATTTAATTGGTGACCTAATTAAAATAAGTCTATACAATAGTTTTACCTAAACAGACCGTCAAGTATGCTAGATAAAAATAATGAGCATACGAAAATACAAGACATAGAGACAGCCTGATGAACCTTTAAACGTGGGGCTCCCGGAGGTACCACACAGACTCGTAGGTCCGCAGAGGTATCCCCGCAAAGGAGGCTACCGTACACGAGACTTAGCTAATTAACTTAATATAAGCTATTATACCTCTAAGCTGAAAAGAAAGAAAATTATCTTTGTAGTGTCGGAAACTCATATGCCTCACGCGGGCACTACTCCTAGTGCTAGTTTCGGTGAGGAGTATTATCCTTGTGTGGACCGTCGTCACTGAATCCTTGCAAGAGGCAAGTGCCTCGCATGGGCCTCCATCACAGGAAAATGTCACCACTGCTTAAAGCGGGAGAAGAGTAGTGGTCGAAAGGGGCCCACTCTGATATTTAACCAAAATGTTGTAAAGAAAAGACCGTACCTAGTGAGATTATGACTATAGGGTTGCGTGCTGTTTTACGTGAAGACGGGGCGAACGATTCCCGAAGGATTCCCACGTCACTGCCTTATGTAATTCTCAGTATGCTGAATTAGTAGTTGCCGCTTTTATTTATGCGGGCCTTCTTCTATGCCTAACCACGTATTTAGTTTTTAGAGGCAAAAATTATTTTAGGCCGCAAATGGCTGGCGTCTACCTAGCTTTTAGATGTGGCTGCCATTGAGACGAATGCCCTAAGACATCAATACTGAAGACAGCATGCATACATGTTACTTAGTAAGATCTCCGAACTGGATAAGAATCCGGACATCTCACTCCGTAACCACATAAAACGTTACAGGACATTGGTTACTTTTCACAAAAGCATTTTTAGGCAACTGATCTATCGTTATGGGGGGGGGGGGGTAAGAGTGACGAATACCCACCGTAAATGTCCCTCCCGTAGGGGTGTGGCAGATCTGAATATCATGCCCAGACATTCTTATGGAATTCGGTGGGGATGCGCATCTCGCCCGCCACCAGGTCCTATGGAACTAACTTTTTAACCTGGCGTTAGGTTTAAACACAAGTTGCCCAGCTATGCACTGCTGTGCGGGAGGATTGTTCAGCAGATTAAAGAAAATAATAATTAAGATATGTTTTCACAGTGCTTTCCTACATTGGCAAAGGTGACTAACTACTGAGTATCCAAAGATACCTGGGGAATGTGTGTGACACCACATCCTTGGCATCACCGCTCGGAAAGCCCATTAGTTTCCCAGGGTCGGATCAGTCCATGGTGTGGATAGGGACATCCAAACAATTAAGAAGCGAAAAGGCTTAGTGGAACATGAAGAGAAACAATAACTTAGAAATATGAGGCCCTTTAGGTATGTTGGCCAATCTTTCACAACCTTGCCGGAGTGCGGGCTAAATTATTGCAACTACCGGAAAAGAGGCGTACACTATGTGTTTCCTAACGAAGTGATTGTCTCTAATCATATTAAACCTATCCTATCGAGCTGAATAGAAACGGGTTTTAGTCGGTAGCATGCCGGGATAAACAGAGTTATAAGCACGGACAGCGACCTCAGCGAAAAATTGTTGGTGGCGGGAGAAAGTGCTGCATATATAAATGTTGCTGTATAGTATTTCCCACGTGCACTGCAGTCCTATATTTTCTACAAATAAACAAAACATATGACCTGATGGCCACTGGCCATCTATAAACTAACCAGAACAATCAATACAGTGTGAAATGATATATATATATATATATATATATATATATATATATATATATATATATATATATATATATATATATATATATATATATATATATATATATATATACAAAATCTTACTGTGTTATGTGGCAATTGTCCTGAGCAGGGTTTATGTGGACATGTACTTCCACTTGAAAACCTTTATTAAATTTAGGTTGGTTAGACTACTTGGATCTACTATAACGTATATACAGCAATGTTAGGAAAGTAGATCTATTATCTTACTAAATACTGTTGTGTGGACCTATATATTATATATAAATTAGTGAGGACATAACCCTTGAACTCTGACCTTTCACATATATACAAGTCCACATAAGGCTGATGTCCACGTTATCAAATATTCAATGTCCACATTATCACATAGACAATATATGTAACAATATGGACCTGAATATTTACCATGTGGACATAATTTCCCATTTCGTTACTATGGAAGAATTTGGCGATCGGTGGCCATCTTCATACTTATCACTCAAGAATGCTTCCCACCAAATAAAGGTGAAATCTGCCAAGTGGTTCTTGAGAAAATATTTTAATCTCATTGCTTTACTGGGCTTTTTGCCACGGAAACCATCCAAGATGGCCGCCAAACTGTTTATCCAAATGGTGAATGCCCGCATTATCATATGTTCTGGAATATTTACCATGTGGACTTAATATATCTACAGTTGTGTGGACATGTTGTGTCTGTATGTGTCAATTCTATGTGTTAGTGTATTTGAAGCAGATTTTCTGGCCATCAGTAATATGTAACTGTATTTATATGATAATGTGGACATTGCATATTTGATAATGTGGACATTAGTATTATATCTTCTTCTTCTTCTTCTTTTCGTTCGCTGATCATACCGCCAGTCCTGTAAGTGACTATCGACATGATCATAAGCATTAAGTGCATGGATCCATGGTTTATTAGAGTGCGCCGTGCAGCCTGGAACCTCCGTCTTCAGCACTCGAGGTTTCTGTCAGGGTTACCTCACCCTTACCTCCTTTAGTTTACATATTACTGATGTCCACATTATCAAATATTCAATGTCCACATTGTCATATATATTTATATATACAATATATGTAACAATGTGGACCTAAATATTTACCATGTGGACTTATATACACTTGTGTGGAGGTGGTATGTCTGTATGTCTTTGTATGTGTTATATGGTTTATATGGTTGTCATGCCAAAAAGACTAGGCCCGCCATGACACAACTCCACAGTCTTTCGCAGACAACCCCATTGATTTGTTATGGGAAATTGTCACATCCGGTGGCCATCTTGGATTTTGGCTGATTGGTTTCATTTGAACAAACTTGTATACCTATTGCTGAGCTCAATGATGCTTACTGCAAAATCTGGTTGAAATCAGCCCAGTGGTTCTCCAGAAGAAGTCGTTGCAAATTCCCCATCGCTCTGCTATGGTTTGAGCCAATTTGCATCCATATCGATCAAGACTGATGCTTCCAAATTTGATTGACATTCATTCAGTGGGTCGCGAGAAGACATTTAAAATTTTTCATTGATTTACACTGGGAGTTTGTAATGGCTGGTGGCCATCATCATCGTTTGAACGAACTTGCATCTCTATAACCTACGGATGTTTGCTAACAAACTGGTTGATATCCGCCTGATGGTTCTAGAGAAGACATTATTTCCCATTTCGTTACTATGGAAGAATTCGGCGGTCGGTGGCCATCTTCATCCTCATGAATCAAGAATGGTCCCCACCAAGTCAGGTTGAAATCTGCCAAGTGGTTCTTGAGAAAACATTTAAATCTCATTGCTTTACTATTTTTTTGCCAGGGAAGCAATCCAAGATGGTCGCCGAACTGTTTATCCACATAGTGAACGTCCACCTTATCATATATCATGGAATATTTAACATGTGGACTTAAGATATCTACAGTTGTGTGGACATGGTATGTCTGTATGTGTCAATTCTATGTGTTAGTGTATTTGAAGCAGATTTTCTGGCCATCAGTAATATTCATGTGTGTGTTGGTATTATCTTTTCTATGAACAACATTATATACAACTGTATTTATATGATAATGTGTACATTGAATATTTGATAATGTGGACATTAGTATTATATAAGTTCACATATTACTGATGTCCACATTATCAAATATTCAATGTCCACATTGTCATATATATTTATATATAAAATATATGTAACAATGTGGACCTGGATATTTACCATGTGGACTTATATACAGTTGTGTGGAGGTGGTATGTCTGTATGTCATTATATGTGTTATGGTTATCATGCCACAAAGAGGAGGCCCGCCATGACATAACTCCACAGCCTGTCGCAAACAACCACATTGATTTACTATGGGAAATTGTCACATCCAGTGGCCATCTTGCATTTTGGCTGATTGGTTTTCATTTGAACAAACTTGTATACCTATTGCCGAGCTCAAAGATGGTTACTCAAAATCTGGTTGAAATCAGCCCAGTGGTGCTCCAGAAGAAGTCGTTGCAAATTCTCCCTTGCTCTGCTATGGGAGATATTAATGGCCGACAGCCATCTTGGAGTTTAGCCAATCAGCTTGGTTTGAGCCAATTTGCATCCATATCGCACAAGACTGATGTTTCCAAATTTGGGTGACATTCATTCAGTGGGTCGCGAGAAGACATTAAAGATTTTCCATTGATTTACTCTGGGAGTTCATAATGGCTGGTGGCCATCGTCATCGCTTGAACAGACTTGCAAATCTATAATCCACGGATGTTTGCTACCAAACTGGTTGATATCCGCCTAATGGTTCTAGAGAAAACATTATTTCCCATTTCATTACTATGGAAGAATTTGGTGGTCGGTGGCCATCTTCATCCTCATCACTCAAGAATGTTCTCCACCAAATCAGGGTGATATTCAAATAGTGAATGCCCACATTATCATATATTGTGGAATATTTACCATGTGGACTTAAAGGGATATTCCATTGGGAAATTCTGTGTATCTGGCGTAAAGTACTAATTCTCCGCATTAATTTGAGACCAAGAGCACAATTTTATGCCAACAAATAAAAGAGATTTCCACAATTTAAATGGCTAACATAACCAGTAGATAGAGGCGCCATTTTGGCCAAGCGGCTGACGTCACTGACACACCTCTCTTTACGCAATCTAGGATAGCCGTAACCAGGGGAGATAAATCTTGTAGCTCATGTTACAGCATTTACTTCTGGATAATTAGCGTACTAGCTAAACAACTGACACCTTGCCAGTATTTGGAGGAAATTAAAATGCAATTAGTGTCCCGATGATCACGCCAGCAATTGCAGCGCTAAATTGTAAAAAATTGGCATATTCTATTTTAAAAACATTAAAGATCTATGCCAGTAGCATGTTTGCAATCAACCAGTTACAACAAATTCGTAAAAAATATGTTAGTTGAATAAATTTTGAAAGTTATTTCTCTGAAAGCTGTTGCTGCCTATTGCAACTTCTGCTTCCAATCAAATTCCAGTTTCAAAATATTCAACAGGCAGTAAGTATTGATCAACATTTTAAAATTGGGATCAATTAGTTAACTCTTTCAAGGCCAGAAAAGCAAAGTGTAACATTTACCCTGAATGGTGTGTGAAAGTAATTTGTTTGGTAGCTACTGCATCATAATTCCAGGAAATTTAATTCAGAATATTCGACACTCTGCGTGGTTATTTAAAATTGGGAGTAAACGTTGTAAATGATTAATAGCGCTGGATTTCAATAGTGTGAAAGCATTAAAGTACTAATTGCTGTACCATTTCCATGATTGTTTCTATTACTGCAAGCCCATGCTTGATATTCGGACATGTTGCGAACTAAGCATTTCATGGCAGAACTGGCCTCTGCAATCGTCAAGTTGGATTTGTCTGTTTGCAGGACAAGAGAAGACTTTTTTTTTAAAATTTATCACTAGAATGACTGTCTCAGTAACGGAACCAGCCATTCCAGTGGTCAATTTTCAAAAATAGTCTTCGCTTGACCTGCGAATGGCCATTCAATAAGGAAATTTTCTGATTTCCTGATAGAATTTGGGTTAATTAATGTTCGGCCGTCATAACACGAAATAAACAGGTAAATCTAAAGCGCTGGCAATATTTTGCTGGTGTGTAGCTGATGTCATAATCTCGTAGTTTCTCGCTCTCGTTGTGAGAAAATGGATGCGCCCAAAGAGCCGCATTTCAACCGTTTTGGCCATATACATTTTATTATTTCTCGTCAATGGAACAGTATATTTTATATTTTCTTGCAGCAATTATTTGGGATAATAGTATATTTTTAGTTGACTTATTCCCGATTTTCACTGGAATTTCCCTTTAAAATATCTACAGTTGTGTGGACATGTTGTGTCTGGATGTGTCAATTCTATGTGTTAGTGTATTTGAAGCAGATTTTCTGGCCATCAGTAATATTCATGTGTGTGTTGGTATTATCTTTTCTATGAACAACATTTATGATATACAACTGTATGTATAATCAATGTGGACATTGAATATTTGATAATGTGGACATTAGTATTATATAAGCTTACATTGTACTGATGTCCACATTATCAAATATTCAATGTCTACATTATCATATATATTTATATAGACAATATATGTAACAATGTGGACCTGAATATTTACCATGTGGACTTATATACAGTTGTGTGGATGTGGCGTTTCTGTATGTTATTTTCTGTGTTAAATAATGTTGTTCATAGAAAAGATAATGAAAAAGATATCTGCAGATCGGAATGTGATCTTTAACTCTGTAATGACCAAAACCCTTATTTTGTGGGTGACCCTGTGAGCTAGATATGACAGTTTGACCTTGAGGTCAAGTATTGTAGGCATTGATATTAGGAAGGTTTGTGGCAAACTGGATAATCCTATCCTTTGTCATTCTAGTGCTATGGCCATATCGTCTTTTGGGGAATGCATTCTGTTACCACACGACCAAGATATTTGACAATTTGACCACATTTCAAACCAGAGTTGCTCATCTCCAATTTGAAGCAATTATGTCAACAAGGTATATCAGTAAACTGTTGTATGCTCCCCGAGATAAATACATTACAGGAAAAATACCTGCAAACTATGCCCTGGATAAAGACAAATTGATGTATGGTCTATTTTCCACGTGCGTATAATTGCTCTAAAGTTAATAGCTGAAAAATAATGAAATGTGCTACAAAATAATATTTCTCCACATTGGGTTGCATACTGGAGAACAGTTCAACGGGTAATAACTCTGCTGTTTGGGAACGTATCAACACCGTATTCATCTCTGCACATCGGCTCCTAAAGATGTATCCATATACCAAGTTTCGTGATCCTAAGTAAAAAACCTTTAAAGTTATGCCCCGGACAAACTTAGCGGATCGACAGAAAATTCTAACGGGCATAACCCTGTCGGTTGGGAGTGGATCAACACCATACGTCTATGCACACTCTCTCCCAAAGATGTATCTATATACCCAGTTTCGTGATCCTAGGTATAAAACTCTTGAAGTTATGCCCCGGATAAACTGTTAGTGGGTTGACAGAATATTCTAAGGGGGATAACTCTGTTGTTTGGGAGTGTATCAACTCCATATTCACCTCTGCAAACCGTCTCCCAAAGATTTATCCATGTACCAAGATTTGAGATCCTAGGTATAAAACACTTGAAGTTATGCCCTGGACAAACTTGTAGTGGGTGAATGGATGGATGGACGGACGGACTGACTAACAAATGGATGGACAGACAGACAAAGCGGTGACTATATGTACCCCCACCCCCACCCCAACACACACCCACACACACCCTCCCCAAATTTTTTCGGGGAGCAGAAAAATGGTGCTTATAGTTTCTTGGATTCTGGAGAACTAACCCAGACAGATTGACAAACAGGTTTGCAGATGGGATGGATCAAAGTACTCACACCATCTATAAAACTGAATTCAACAAACAGGAGATCTCGAACTTATTTATTGTGAGAAAGCAGAGAAAGTGTGTTAAAATAAAGAACATAAAGACATATAATTATGATAAATGTTATGAATCTTTATACAAAATAATAATTACACTCAATTATTTATGTCAGTGTTTTAATCAGTCAATATGTAATAACCGTATTACTGTTAATTATATATGGTTAATGAAACAACATACAAAAACAAGAGGCTCAAGGGCCTGAATGCTCACCTGGACCATTAGCATTTGGACCATTAGCATTTGCACAGACAATATTCTTGAAATTCAGCAGCAACAAGACATAAACTACAAAATTTGAACTTAATCTAAGAAAAACAAGCCAAAAATATGTCAATTAAAATTCTGAACGGCTATTCTGGAAACTATCGCTGCAGGGTAATTCTGATCAAATTTATTTAACCCTTTAATGACGAAATCTTTTCAATAAATTTGAAATATTTCTGTATTAAATGTCCAATGTCCATTTTTGAAATTTTACCACTGAAATGACGGGCTCGGTTATCGAGCCAGTCATTCAAGTGGTAAATTTTCAAAAATAGTCTTCTCTTGGCCTGCAAATGGACATTCCTCAAGCCCACTACAGAAGCCGGGTATGGCCGGATATATGAAATCGGTCAAGCCGTTAAGGAAGAGATGCGTCTTGAAGGTTTCCGGGCCATTTATCACAAAACTTAAGTTTTTTGGCCCAAAAATTGAAAAACCAAACGGTGTCAATGCGATCTCCCATCAGTAGCTCATCTTATATTTATGCCAATCCCACTAAAATTTATTGATACACATGGCAGCAACACCTTCCAGTCAAAATCGACAGGAAAAATGAGCACAAACGCTGATGGTTGGTTCGAAATTAAGATAGCAACAACTGTCAATCAACCCCGACAAATGCAGGTAGTCCACACATGATTTTAATCAGGTGGATGCAACCAGGCAGACCAGCTAACGCTGAGCACCTGATAAATGTTTCTACTAAAAGTTGTGGCTACGAAAGATAGCAACAACCGTCAGTAAACGCCGACAAATACGAGTAGCCGTACAGATACTCAGCAATTAACAATATTAGAAAATTCTACTTATAACATGCAGCAAGCGACAAGCTATACCTTCAATATAATCACTGGGCTCTATTTTGAAAATGCTTCGACTGGAAGTCATTGCCACGCATGGCACCGACAACATCCAGTCAAATCAAGAGCAAAACTCGAACACCATCACCATGTACGTATAGTTGTCTTGAAAGTTATAAATGCCATTCAAGAGGCAGCTCTCTAGTCCAGTAAAACTACAAATTAACCTAGAACAAATTGCAACAGAATTTATTTCTTTTCTGCGGCATTCATGGGACTGCCAGGTGTCACATATCAAAAGTCCTCCAAAATCCCTCGATGGGAAAGTGGGTAAATTCGCATATTTAGCTACTGCCATTATCCGAATAATGAAACTTCCCTTACCTGCTTCATTCCGCAAATAAACGAAGTAGAAATGTTGTCTAAGCTCTGAATTTCATGGTCACGGAAGACAGTAAGCAATTGGCAATATTGCCTTGAACCACTTGTACGGATTCTCCAAACCACAGATTAAATATGGTTGTAGGGCCGGGGTAATTTAAAAAATTATATTTAAAGTACGTTTAATTTTGTTTTTCGCTTTTAAAATTTTATCTAAAATAAATTGCATTTTAATTTTCACTTTTATCTCACAATTTGAATAAATTTCTATACAATTCAATCAGAATATGGACATGGATTTAGATACATGCGTTATTTGTAACCAGAGCCTAGAAAATGGCTCACAAACTGTTAAGCTTCGAGTTAAAGGCTGTGACGGTATTAACAATGCTAGCAGAGCCCGTGAAAGCGATGTCATAGCTGAAGTAGGACAGAGGGTTCATGTAAAATGTCGACGGGAGTTCATTGATCCCAAGCGGATTGCCCGTGACGCAGAGAAAATTGAACAATCTCCGCCACCCATGCGAACACTCCGTTCAGAAAGTCCAACATTCAATTTTAGTGAACATTGTTTGCTATGCGGATACCCTGCAAAAATTCAAGATGGAAAGAAACGTGGCTATGATATTTATCCAGTAAGTACTCATGACTTTCAATGTAGTATCGCCGAGGCCTGTGAGCAGAGAAAAGACGAATGGGGCAAACTTGTAGCTGGGCGGCTTGCCTTCACGCCGGATTTATGCGTTGTCAATGCAGTATACCATCAAAGCTGCAGCGTAAATTTTCGAACCATGAAAAATATCCCTCAGCTGCACTCATCTTGCTCATCCCAAAAACATGGAAGGCCAGAAGACTTGGACAGAGTAAGAGCATTTAGTGCGACAATGGCATTTCTTGAAAATAATGATGATGAGCAGCTGACCCTGCACGACCTCGTTAATAAAATGCAAGAGTATCTCGATGATAAAGAGAATAAAGCATACAGTACAAAATACATGCAGGATCAAATAAAAGATAATTATGGCGATGAAATATTTATTAGCACTGTGAATGGTAAGCCAAACGTTGTTACCTTTCGTTCTAAAGCATCTACTATTTTGACTGACTTCTATAAGGAACAGAAGAGAAAGGATTCCAAATCAGAGAGCATGCTAATCATCCAGACAGCTGCCAAACTGCTTAGACACGATATTAAGTTAATTGATTCATGCACATCATCTGAAAGCTATCCATCAAGGGAGCAAATGAGCGACCCAGTAAAGGCATTGAATTATTTACCAGAGACACTGCGGGAATTATCGCGGATTTTGTTTACTGGAAAAGACACAGAAATGAAACAGGCATCAGTTGGACAGGCTATTATGCAAGGAACTCGTCCTAGAGTTATTTTGGCACCTTTGCAGTTCGGGCTGTCATGTGAGATGCACCATACATTTGGATCTAGATTTATTGTTGATACCTTGTACAAGCACGGATTTGGATGTTCATACGCGGAGATACAGAGGTTTGAGCGCAGTGCATCACTTCATGGTGGAGATCTACCACAGCCATTATCAGGCGAGTTCATTCAGTTAGTTGCCGACAATGTGGATCACAATATTTGCACAATAGATGGGCATAATACATTTCATGGAATCGGAATCATTGCATCTGTTACACCAGGAAAACTTTCGTGCAAACTTATTCCAAGGATAAATGTAACATCTGAAGATATCAAGCAAGTTGGCAAGATCTGTATCAGGAACTTTGAGTCTCAGCATACGAGGAACTTCCCATTGACCTTTAAGGAGTTAACTGCGATGGAACAAACAGACCCAACAGCTGACATTGACATCCTCTGGGATTTCTCTTTGTTTCTGCGTTCAAGGAGACAGTCATGTTTGTCAAAGATATGTAAAATATTGCATAAGCAAATATGGAAAGGCTACAGTAGTTTTTGATGGTTATGACCAAGGCCCAGACATAAAAGATGTAACACATAAGAGGCGAACTCGTGGATCAGGCGCAACTGTTGTACTGACTCCGCAAACAGTTGTAACTCTGAGTAAGCCTGCTTTTCTTAGTAACAAGTAGAACAAACATCGGTTCATATCAATCTTAAGTTCATCTCTCGAACAGGCTGGATGCTTAACGATAAAGGCAAGCGGTGATGCTGATGTCTTAATTACGCAAACGGCTATCTTGGCTTCAAAGTCAACAAATACTGCTCTTGTTAGAGACGATACCGACCTACTGGTGTTGCTTCTATACCATACTGATATGAATGGCTGTCAGCTATTTTTCAGACCAAAGCCAAAGCAAAATGCAAAGAAACCCCGACTGTGGAATATCAAAATGGCAAAGGAAAAACTCGGGTTCTGTTTATGCTCACAGCTGTTATTTATCCATGCTATCCTTGGCTGTGACTCAACATCTAGGCTTTATGGAATTGGAAAATCTGCATCCCTTAGCAAAATCCAGTGCTGCAAAGAACTCTCTCAAATTGCTGAAGTGTTTACAATGAGTAATGCGAATAAAGATGACGTGATAAAAGCAGGTGAGAAGGCAATGCTTATTCTATACAATGGCACTTCAATGGATAGTCTAGTTGCTTTGCGGTACAAGCGATTCAGGGAGAAGGTTGCAAAAAGTTCCAAGTATGTTGAAGCACGAGATTTACCACCAACACCCGCATCCGCAAAGTTTCACAGTCTTCGCGTGTACTACCAAATTCAAGTTTGGAGAGGAGATGCTGGAGATATGGATCCAACAGAATGGGGCTGGAAAGTTCTCAACCACCAAATGCTGCCTGTTAAGACTGACATGCTGGCAGCACCTGACGATTTACTGTATTCATTTAGATGCAGCTGCAAAACTGGCTGTGAATCAAAGAGATGCACCTGTAGAAAACATGGGCTCAGCTGCACATCTGCCTGCGAAGACTGTAAGGGTCTCAGTTGCTCGAATTCAATAACGCTCATTGAGGAAGATGACTTGGATAATTGATGCAAGATGAAATTAGTAGAAACCAGGTACCTATGCCATACTATTTCATCTTAGCTTAGCTTAGAAACACACAATACCGTGACATAATAAAATATAATATGTATTGTATCAATATCAATGATGGTATTAGGTAAATTCATGCAAGTGGCATAACACAATACATTTAATTTGTGGAGAATATGTCAATCGTATTCATTTATTACTAAAAAAGCCCAAAAATACCCAGTCACACATATATTACATACCGGTTTTAAAGAAATAAAGAAAAATGGATTTTATAGGTGAAATGTCCCAAATCTGGTAATAATTATGCAAATTTTACCCTTTCCCCTATTGGGATTTTGGAGGACTTTTGATATGTTGTACATGATGACCCCCTATACACTGGGCGAGGTAAAAAAATTCTGTTGCAATTTGTTCCGGGTTAAAGTATTTTTGGCCTAGATTGACTGGACTACTCGGCATGCGGGAAATCTGGCCGCGTGTGCTGTGGTCTGTATAGGCGCACGCACACACACACATGCTGCGCTGTCGCGTTTCTCGTCGTGGGAACCAAAGTATTGATCGCTTTTCTTGCTGCACGCTGATTGGCTGAGCATTTTACTACGCCCATACTCGTAGCAAAATATTACAACTCGCATTCCAGGATGTAAAGGACTATTATAGCACATAGTACATGCGCGTTGCAGCCAGCGCAATATTGATACGCCCAATTAGTTGAGAGGAAGTACTATTCTCGCACATGTGCAGACGTGGGGCTGGCTCATAGCGAGGCTGTACTTCCTCCTGCCAAGTTGGGGAACCTATCTTTTTTATTATTTGTATATATTGAACAGTTTTGGATATTTAGTTAATATCAAAGAGTATTAAGGGGGTAAGTATGTTCTCATGAAGTGAAATACAGTAGATGCCTATAGGAACATATTGACCAAATTTGGCTTAAATTGCTCTAAAGATGGCAGAAATGGATGACCGAATGGTTTACTATTGATTACAATGACAAAATTGACTTTTGACCTATATATTCTCCGGAATCTAGGTCAGAGTGACCTACTTCTTGTGGGCAGTAGCTAATGCCCATAGGTACTCACCCTGCAAGTTAAAAAAAGGCCGATGGTAGATGCCTATAGGAACATATTGACCAAATTTGGCTAAAATTGCTCCAAAGATGGCAGAAGTGGATGACTGAATGATTTACTGTTGATTACAATGGCAAAATAGACCTTTGACCTATAGATATTGTCTGGAATCTGAGTCACAGTGACGTACTTCTGATGTCGGCAGTAGCGTATGCCCATAGGTACCCACCATGCAAATTAGAAAACAATAGCTCAACAAAATATGAAGAAATGTGAAACTGAAGAAAAATCGTTCCCCCTTGGCTCCCATACTGCAGAAATTTTTCTAAGGGAGGTAACTCTGCAATTTGGTATCGAATCCGCGTCATTTTCGCAAGGCCAATAGTTGATGCTGATAGGAACATATTAACCAATTTTGGCTTAAATTGCTCCAAAGATGGCAGAAATGGATGACTGACTGATTTACTATTGATTCCAATTGGGCAATTGACCTTTGACCTACATTCGCCCGAATTTAGGTCAGGGTGACATATTTCTTATGAGGGCGGTAGCTTATGCCCATAGGTGCCCACCCTACAAGTTAGAAGACAATAGCTCAAAATATGAAGAAATGTGCCACTGAAGAAAAATCTTTCCACATTGGCTCCCATAGTGTAGAAAACTTTTAAGGGAGATAACTCTGAAATTTGGTATTCAATCGGCATCCTTTTGTCAAGGCATATAGTAGATGCCCATAGGAACATATTGAGCAAATTTGGCAAAAATTGCTCCAAAGATGGCAGAAATGGATGACTGAATGATTTACTGTTGATTCCAAAACGTGCCACCAGTTTACGACAGACGGACAGATGGCCGGATGCTGGGTGATCTCTATACCTCAGCTGACTGATAAGTCAGCTGAGCTAATGAATACAATAAATTTGACAAATGCGAGTATAATATTTTTAAAGTACATAATTAGTGGAATGGAAAATAAAAATAACCATTATTTGATCAAGTCTTCTAGTGAAATCACCAATTTTTCTCCCGATATCAGGGCAGATGAAATCCATAAAATTATATGCGCTTTCCGACAGTGTAATAAAAATTTAAAATCCAATAAGTTTGTTTAAGTGTTATACTGACAGTTTTAGTCTCTAAAAGTCAACTATTTTAACCTTTTATTTTTAGCCTCTTGATTAGGTACTGAACTCTGTTTTTGATGTTCTGAACTGACCTGTTCATAGAAGGGTATTTGACACAAAAGGCTCTTATATTCTCAGTTTTGGGAATTGTTTTTTTTTATTATAGATAAATGGTGCAAAAAAATTCTTCACGGAATCCACTTCCCATTTGCTCCATGATACATGTCTTTGTTTCTTTGTGACTTCTACGTTAACATCCTCTTCACTCGTCTCTTCACTCGTCTCTTCACCGATAGAAATGTCATCAGCTGAAAGAAGAATGGCATGCCTAACTCTCTCAGCCTTAATCTACACTATGAATTGCAGCCACTCTGTCAAGCATTTCCATTTCATAATTGTTTATGTATTATATGAACATTAGGTTGTGGTATTTGTAATATCTGATAAGAACTGTCAATTGGCAAATAATCAATAAAAGCTATACTATATTAATATACAGCTACATGTACCAGTACACCTATTTATACTTATACTTATCATGCACTCGTCTTGCGCTTCCCTTCAAGGCTAAAAGACTGTGGGAACATAATTGACTCACCTATTTATAATGGACATGTTTTGTGCCAGCAAATGGTGGTTCTTAAGACCTCCTGTAGTAAATAACCACTATCTTAATTGGCTAGAAAAGCTACTTACCATACCAGAGTTGTATTATTCAACTCTCTCTCTCTCTCTCTGCAAGGACTACTTTCTGATGGCAAATAGATATGCTCCAAGGAATAAAAAAGGTTTGAACGTGTAACTATGCATTGTTTTCTTTGCACAAATCTGAATAATATCGCTATTACCATAGTATGATCAAAACATGTACAAATACTGTTACTGCTACTGAAATATTGGTATTGCACATACCAAACTGTTTATTGTGATTTTTATAAGAAGAAGCATTCTGAGAGTATTGATAAAGCAATAAACATCCCCTCCCTGGCAAGGGGCATTTAATTCATTACAAAATTTATGAAAAACTTGAAACCCGAACTTGATCTGTAGCTCATAATAGTAAAGCAATATACAAAGTTTCACTTAAATATGTTGAAGCATGACGCAAGAAAGTCTGGGAAATTGATATTTTTGTGATTTTGTAAACTGTCAAGGGGCATAAGCTCATCAAGCATTGTCAAAAACATGTGAATTATGTCCTTGATCTGTAGCTCATCATAGTAAAGCAATATACTACATTTTAAAGCATTGCCACCAGTTCTTGTGTTTCCTCATAAGAACTATCAGGACATTTTCCTGACGGGAGCTCCGGAAGGATCATTGGGATTAGCTACAGACTCCGGTTAGATGAACTCTGAACTGTTCATTAAAAGTGCTGGAACATGTTGCCAAACACACGCATGCTTCGCCAGAAAACCATCTTGTTCTCACCATGGACAATCATGAAAGCCATGCCCCTCTGAACAGAATTGAGTATGCAAAGGAGCATGGTATTCATATTCTAACTCTTCCACAGCATACAAGCCATAAGACACAGCCATTGGATAGAGCTGTTTTTGGACCACTAAAAGCCTACTATAACGCGGAGGCTAACTGATGGATGATGCTTAATCATGGCAAAACAATTAGCATCTACCAGGTTTCACAGCTTGTTGGTGCAGCATGGCCGAAAGCTGCCTGCCCAAAGAACATCATTTCAGGCTTCCGTGTTTCGGGAATTTGGCGGTTTAACCGTGATGCTTTCAAAGAGGAGGAGTTTCTACCATCATCGGTTACTGATCGTCCAGTGCCAAGTGATTACCACCTTGAGACCAATAATGAAGCATCCACTGCATCCATCTCGGCTGAACCATCATCCCCTCCTCTTGTACAAGACAATGTTGTTAAGAAAAGTGGTTTTCTAACTCCAGATCGTATCCTAGGATACCCAAAGGCGCCTGAGCAAAAAACAGCAAGTAAGCCTACGGGAAGGAAAAGGGGAAAAACTATGATAGCAACGTCCACACTAGAGCTGAAGCGGATTCGCGAGGTGGCAGAAATTAGAGCGGCGAAAAGGGAAAGAGTGTCCACGCAAGACACCAGAAGACAGTTAATACAGAAACCATGCACCAATCCTAGAAACCAGCAAGAAAGTTCCTCCTCGGCAGAAGAGGAAGTTGAACTACAAGATGATAGTGATGATGGAATTTCTGACTTTACGGAGGACGAGGAAGGGAATGAAATAATTCATACTGGATCAGTTAACTTTGCTCATGTACAAATTGATAGCTTCGTGCTGGTAGAATTTGGACAACAGATGAAGAAGCCGGTGTATTATGTGGCCCACAGTGAAGAAAATTTGCAAGGGAGATAATTCTGCTGTTTATCATCGAATTAGCCTCAATTTCATAATGCGAACCATGTGGAAACAATTTCAAGTTTACGTAATTCAACATCTAATACAATTTTCCCATCACTTATAATGTCATAACTATATATATATATATATATATATATATATATATATATATATATATATATATATATATATATACGATCATGTGGACATTGAATATTTGATGTGGACATCAGTCTTATGTTCTTATGTGGACTTGTAAATATGTAAAAGGGCATAATAAATTATATAGGTCCACACAACAGTATATAGTAAGCTGACCGCGAAAAATTAATGTTGAAAACAACCATGTTTTTTACAACGGTCACGGTGACCGTAATCTTTGACCTTCTGACCCAAATTTTATTATGATGCTTCGGAACCTTATAGGGAACTATAGTACAGCTCAAAGAAAACATAACATTTTCTGGGCACAAAAACACAACAAAAGCAAATCAAAAACGGGACAGTTTCCAAATGACACTACATCAAAGAGGGTAGCCGCTCAAATAATATAACGTGTTTGTCTATATTTTAGCGGGTTTAATAATATAAATGCATTTGGAAAACATAGGGTAGAATATAGACGCATTTCGTTTTAAAATAAGCACGATCAAATACGCCAACGGCATAAAAGCGTTCTAAATGGGCCTACTACAGTCATTACTAATTAGTAGTCGGCTGTTCCTAGAAAAGGAAACCGGGTTATTTCAAATCAATGCAACACATGATTTGATTGGCCATATCGCATGTTATCAGCCAATTGCAGCTGCCCTTGTAAAACTAGTTTGACTAAACGGAAGCCTGGTCAGACTTTTTCTCACATTCGGCTGTGTTCAGATTCACTACTTTATCGAATATATAGACGAAACAAGCCGAATTACGGATTCTTCGCGTACTCTCGCGTACACATGTATCGAATTGCCGTACCAGTACAACAATATTTTTCATTGCCATTTTCCCGTCTGGGACGAGCTTATTTTGGGCAGTATGTTAATTAATTCTGCAAAATTTGGTCACTTATTTTTCTATGATTTAATGGCTAATTGGGCCTAGTAGTCACGATCGTGATTACTCATGGCTTATCGGTACGGTCAGTATCGGACTGTATCGGTCGGTAAATTATACATCTAAAAGGACATGATTTTCGCCGAAATCTGGTACGCCCTAGAAAATGTGCGTAAATTTTACAGCACCTTTCTTGGTCAATTCTCAGTTTTAAATCCTCTCGAATAATATTTGAGTTTATACAACGAAGACAGGAATGAAATTTCCAAAAATTTGATCAAAATTTCTCGCGATAAACACCTGCGGTAGGTATCAATGGAACAGCCATTATTATTTATGTTCAGTGCAGAGGGTAGCAATGGATCAGCTTGAGATAGATACGAAAACGAGGCTTCACTCAATGAGCATGTAACGTAATACTATTACTACAGAGGAATGCCATTAATAAACAAGAGGCCCAAGGGCCTTGACACTCAGCGGCCTAATACTGACATAGTATGCTCAAATGACGAAACAAATGCATTTTCTTATGAATAGGGTTCTATAGCCTAAAATGTCTAAATGAAACAGAGCTATAGCCCTTGGTTAGAGGTGTGGCCTCTTTATCTTCATAGCTCAAATCAGTGATGCTTACATGTAATGGAAGATATCTGCCCAATTTGATTTTAATCCATTGATAAATTAGCAAATGTGCCACACATTTCCCCCATAGGGTTATATACTTTGAAAATATAGCAAGGGCCATAATTCTGTTATTTGAAGGCATAGCCACTTCATATTCATAGTCCCAATAAATATTATTGATAGGAAGATATCTGCCAATTTTGATTTAACGCTTAGCACTCTGATGTCAAAATGTTTAATCTTCAAATTAAATTAAAAGATGGACTGGTGTTTATTTTTCTACAAATTTGGTGGAAGATGGTGGCAGCAACATCGTCCACCAAAATTGTAGAAAGATGTACACCAGTTGCTCTTCTATGGACACAGAAAAAGATAGACCATTGACACCAGCGTGCTAAGGGTTAATCCATCAACAATTGACGAAACAAATCAATTTACTCAATACGGTTCAATAGTTTAAAACGAATAAATGAACCGGAGTTATGGCCCTTGTTTAAGGGTGTGTGACGAAATGTGCCACCAACATACTTTCCCGATAGGCTTCAATATTTGAAGGTGTGACCACTTCACATTTATAGTCACTAGAGATCTTGCCTATAGGAATATATAAGCCAAATTTGGCTTTAATCCATCGATAAATGATGAAACGTGCCACAAACGTATTTTCCCCATAGGCTTCAATATGAAAATAAATCAAGGGCTATAACTCTGCTATTTGAAGGCATTGCCATATCCTCTTCAGAACCCAAATAGATATTGCATAAAGGAGCAGATCTGCGAGTTTTTATTACTGTATGTCAAAAACTATTGAAAATACAGCACAAATATATTACCATTGGTTCCAATGGGAAAATTGACCTTTGACCTATATTTTCAAGAAACTAGGTCAGACTGACCTAGTTCTTATATGTGTGGTAGCGTATACCTATCCGTAACCACCTACCAGAATAGATGCCAATAGGTAGAGAAATTATGAAGTGTGCCACATATGTAGTCTCTTTCCCCATTGGGTCCCATACTGAAGAAAATTTGCAAGGGGAATAACTCTGCTGTTTGTCATCAAATCACCCTCATTTTTATAATGCTTAACTTAGATGCCTATATGAAACGTTTGCCGAAGTTTGATCAAGATCTGTCCAGAACTAACAAAACTAGCCACCATTGTTGACAATGCACAGACAGCCGGACGCCGGACGGGGAGTGATCGCTAAAGCTCAGCTGACCGACAAGTGAGCTGAGCTAAAAAAGGGTGATTCCAATAGGATCCAATCACATTATTATGCGAAATACTACGTCAATACTAATTAGTAATCGGCTGTTTCCGGAAAGGGAAACTGGGTTATTTCAAATCAGAATCGGCTCTCAACACGCTATATATAACGCGTTAATTACACGCCCTGGCGAGTCGCCACAGTACTGGAACAAAACGCACGACCGGAAAAACAAAACGGCAAATCCTTAAACACTAAACTCGTTCACTAATTTAAGCATACTATGCGTTTAAGTTTAACAGCGTTTAAGCAAGCCTCTTATGTTGACGCGTAAATAACGCAATTATGGAAGGCCATGACCGCCAAAAATACAAAACGCAAATGGAACAGGCTAATTCCAAATGGGCCAGAAAGAAACACCAAATAATCCAGGCAGCGCCGTCAAACAGAACAGACTAATGCCAAACAGAACAGACTAATGTGTCAAACAGAACAGGCTATTGTCAAACAGAACAGACTATTGTTAAACAGGACATGCTATTATCAAACAGAACAGACTTATGTGTCAAACAGAACAGACTAATATCAAACAGAACAGGCTATTGGCAAACAGAATAGATTATTGTCAAACAGAACATACAACTACGACCAACAGAACAGACAACTACGACAAACAGAACAGACATCAATGACAAACAGAACAGACAACTACGACAAACAGAACAGACATCAATGACAAACAGAACAGACATCAATGACAAACAGAACAGACAACTACGATAAACAGAAAAGACAACTACCACAAACACAACAGACAACTACGACAAACAGAACTGACAACTATGACAAACAGAACAGACATCAATGATAAACAGAACAGACAAATACGACAAACAGAACGGACAATAATGAAAAACAGAACAGACATCAATGGCAAACAGAACAGACATCAATGACAAACAGAACAGACAACTACGCCAAATGAAATAGGCTAAAGTCGAATAAGCTATTTAGTCAAACAAACAGAGGGCGCCACTCTCGTCTCTATCCAAGAGAAGATAACTCTTCAGTCTCACTTGGTACCCCATGGAGGTATTGACTAGAGAAAACGCGTCCTATACTCCACTATTACACTCGACGTCTAGCACTCAGCCAGGCCGGTTTTGCTGTTAGTATGGCAAAAGAGCGACTAGCGGCTCCATGTATACAAACAAAACCTTGTTGCGTAAAAACTACTAGAAATTCTTGAATAAAATTTGGAACATATGTAGAAGGCTGCATGTTTTAAATAATCCCCGATTTTCAGACATATCGGTTAAGTATTTCAACGAAATCCCTTTCAAGATAGTCAGCAGTATTCATTACCGTTGTTGCTCTATACCGTGTCTAAGTAGTCAACAAACAAACCACTGTTGAGTAAAAACTAATTACGAGTTTAAAAAATTAAAATTGGAACATAATTTTAATTATTTAGATGGACGTATGTTTTAAATAATCCCCGATTGTCAGTGATATGTGTACCTGAATCAGCGAAATCATTTTCAAAATGGTTAACAATCTTCGTATTTACCGTACCTCCCATTATATAGGCATATTATCAACATAAGTAAACATGTGTTAAATGGTAGAGAAATCAGCTTACTTTAAAACTGAGGTTAGAAACTTTAGATGTCTGAGAGAGTCAAAGTTTTCAAAAATATTCTACCAGTTCTATATTTAGCCACCTTGAAATGTTAACGAGTATTATAACGTTTGCTAAAAAGTAACTTTTAGTCAAATTGTTTTCAAAATGACTTCTGATATTTTTTAATATAATCGGCGGAACAGTCACCCCCAACAATTGTGATAAATATATTAGGCCCTATTCCTATTGTGGCCACGCCCCTTCTCCATTCCATCCACCACCACCAACCCCCTCCAAAAAGCAACAATCATGGGCAAATGTGAGAAATGGCTGCCCGGCCTTCTGCGTCCAGGCTAAGCTGATCAGTAAAATTCGAAAGCTTTCAGGGGGTCTTGGAAGGGAATAATGAGTATTCATGAATAAAGCTATGATTAAAGACAGCATGATTGAGGACTGGATACATCATCATACTTGCCAAACCAAGATATTATGCATTCTCTCGATATAGGTATTAACATGTGTCCAAATTTGATTGCAATAGGGTGAAGAAATCCTGAGGTAAAGACAGACGCAAAGTAGTTAATTTACAGAAAAATTAACGGAAGACCTAACTTGAAAAACTTGAATATTGCTCAAGGTCACAATGACATTGACCCTGTGACGTCACATTCATTGCACTACCTTTGGGTAACCATGTGTCCAAATTTAGTTTCAATAAGGTAACCATGTGTTCGAATTTAGTTTCAATAGGATTAACTGATATAAGACAATATATGCAGAACTTAAACCATTACCAAGAACTTAACCACAGACAAACATACAGATTAACCAAGGCAATCACTGTATTTGTGAAAATTCTAATTTTCCCCAATAACTATGGAACGTTTGTTTTCATCATTTTAATTTCAAAATATTTAGCATAATAAAGTGGTAAAATGGTGCTTAATCTCGGTATGCATGGCTGCTATGGGTAAATATACCTTAGGAACAAACAAATGGATCCGAAAAATTTAGAGATTTATTAAAAATAATAACCTGATAAACGAGAGAAATCAGATTGCAGACCCTCGCCCTCCCATTTTTTGTCACATAAAGTTTTCAGATTTTCCAGATTTTTTTGGATTTTAGATTTTTTCAGACCATGCCAAAAGTTGTAGAATCCTAAGTGTTAAACTGTGAATCAAATTAGACCAGCAGTTTACGAGATATCCATAGATTCCGATTTTGATCCGATCTGGACCCATTTTTTACTCGGTTCCACATGCCTGGAAATCCTCATGCACGTCAAGTTCCTTCGCTGTGTTAATGAGCATGCCTTGAATGCAAAACTGACCCATTTCAAAAATTGCAAAAACCAATTTTATTCACTATCAATTCGTGTCATAATTAATAACCACAAAACAGAAATTTCATTGAGCGTTCTGTCAAATCATAACAAACATACAGCACGTCATTTGATCACAGATTAACTGCGTTAATAACATGTGTATCCAGCATTTCGCTGTAACACATTACGACACCGAGCTCTCATGGTGTTGATGAGTCGAGTGACACGATGTTGCGGGATAGCCACTCACTCCTCTTGTAACACATGATGCATGCCACCAAGCAGTGCCATCGCTCACTCTACCGTAAACAGCTCGCTTCAACTGATCTCACAAATGCTCTATGGAATTGAGATCTGAAGAGTTAGTTCACAAAATTCTCTCAATTCCATGGGTAGTCAAAAACTCATTAACGACTCTTCCCTGGTGTGGACGTGCATTGTCATCAATGAAGAGAATTGATTATGACACTGGATTGTGAGGTCAAGCTATATGTGACATAGTTGATTATGACGTAATGTGATTGATCCATAAACTGGATTCCTCCATTTCGATAGGTCTGTTCCCCAGAGTAGTCCAAACAGCCTATGAAGAGTTTCAAAGCGATCAGGTAAATAGTAACCAGAGTTATCATCCAGAAACCACTCTGCCACCTGCCCGGACAGCGCCATCACAAAATATTTGGCGGGGTATAAAAATGATACTTAATCTTGGTGTGAAATGGGTAAATATATCTTAGTAACAAACAAATGAATCAGATAAATTAATCTAGATTTATTAGAAATAATAACATGATAAATTAGATGTATATTTACAAAAATACACAGTAGTTCATTGTGAAATGGAGATATTGACATACTACAGGATAATGATAACAAATATTATTTTAACCCTTTAATCGTCATGCCAGACAAAAATCGGTCTCTACAGTGGTCTGGAGGAATGTCGATTTGAAGGACAAGAAACAAATATATTTGTAATTTTATCACTGGAATGACTGGCTCGATTACAAAGCCAGTCGTTCCCATGGTAAAAGTTAAAAAAACAGCCAACGAATAGGCAATCACTACTTAAGCAAAACTTTAATAAAAACTTTTTGGACAAATCTTTACCATCAAAGTATAACTGTCGTTGTCTATGGCGGCTTCAAGTCAGATTGATTTCAAAATATCCAACAGCCTACCTGTATGCTTGTTTTGAAATTGAATTATGAAGCATAGATCTTTATCATCATTGTCACTCTATTGTTATATCATCATATCATTATATTCATACCATTTGTACAATTACAATCAGAGGTTGCAGACCCTTTGCCCACTCGATTTTCTCACCATGCACACAGTTTTCTGATTATCAGGATGTTATGAGATTTTCTGTATTTTTTCGGATTGTGCCGAAAGTTGTGGAATCCTAGTGTATGGTCACATGCTTTATTGTGTTGAAACGTGGGCCATACTGGACCAGTAGTTTCTGAGATATTCATAGATCCATAATTGGATCCGATCCATTCCAGATTCTTTTAACCGGATCACGGCCGAATTCTGGAAATCATCGTGTACGGCAGTTTGTTTTAGATACAGACGTGTGCGGACAAAAGTACCCTCTTCCCCTTACAGGGAAATGGTAACAAATTCAATTTATTTACAAATCCAGGTCACATTTTACACAAATGTACAATATTTACAAATAACTATGTACATATATATTATTACAAATATTATTATCATCATTATTACAATCACTAGTGCCGTCACCAGCACTGGCTACCTTGATTATTATTATTATTATTATTATTATTATTATTATTATTATTATTATTATTATTATTATTATCATTTTGATTATTATCGTCATCATCATCAGTATAACCATCATATCACTGTCAACATTATGGCATTATAAAAATATGTTATTATGATTATTATAACTTTAACATTATACAACTTATTTCATTTTAACACCAATATTATTCTTATTACAAACATATTATCTTTATATCATTGCCATTTTGTAGAATTGAGCCATCATAGATGTAGCAATATAATATAAATAATTGCATTATCAATTATATCATTCTGTCGCTATATCATTATCATTGCGGGTGTCCTTAATTTGGCAATAATTTCATCACTATTGTGGAATAATCTACAAGTATTATACAGACATTATACAAAGTAAATTCAATTAAACGGCAAGATAGATCTATACAGAACTGAAAGATAGTTTTTGGGCATTTATATTAGCACAAAACTAAGGCGTCAAGTCCAAAACAGTTTCAAAATATTTCGCAGCTTATATGCATGATTTGAAATTGAATCACCCCAGCTTGAAAGTGATAAATACTCCACAATCAAGTTGATTTATTTTCACATTGGGAGATATATTACAGAGGTAACAGAAAGCTGTTGCTATCGAGAACAGCAACATATCTTAGCATAACCAATTCAAAAAGCAAAACAGTTTCACATGTGGAAGATTTATAAGGTCTAAGAGCAATGAAAGCCAATAATCTTTTTGACCATTAAATGGTCAAAAAAGCAAGTTTTGCTGAATCAGTGTCCATTCGCCGGACAAGACTATATTTTTAAAATTTAGAACTGGAATGACTGATTCTGTTACCGAGCCAGTCCTCCGAGTGGTAAATTAAATAAAATGGCCTCTTGACCTGTGAATGGACATTGTCCAAGACCACTGCAGAGCCTGTCGGTGGTTCAGTTGACCACTAAATCGCCAAAGGTGATCGTACATCATTATCATGCCATATTAATGACCTTGAAACAGAATTGATTTGGTCAATTTGCTTCTGACATTACGACCTTTGATGCCTTCTGTGCATAGCCGGCCAACATGAAAGTGCTTCACTGTAGTGTATTCCTTTATGATTAATTTAATTAGCGACATTACATGACTTTCAGGAAACTCAGAATCATATATATGCTCACTAAGGGAGGGAAATAACTGTCCCAATGGAAGACATGACAATACCTTGCATTATACTTGTAGTAACAGATTTCGTGAGCTATCCGGCCTACCATTGACAATGAACCCTCTTATATGCACTTTTCAGTTATGTTGCAAATTTTAACAACGTCCGGTGACGGCACTGTTAATCCACCATTGTTTTTTAAACCAAAAATTCAGAAAAGTTAACTGCATCGGCTGCAGCTGTTAAGGCTGCTGAACATGTGCTACAAGTAAGGCTCCTCAACAATTTTCGAACAATAAATCCTGCAATATACACAACAATATTCTGTGCATATACAAACAGACTGCTACACTGCAAAACTATAACAAGCTGGGAATAATCATGCTCATTTGATACAACATCTACATCAGTTGTGTTGTCATTACCTGGAGGCAAAACTTCAAACCCATGACTTAAAGAACACTGTGTGTGTCATTGTACGTTTCTAATTCTGCTTGCTGCTGGAGAGTTGTACCAACTATTATTACCCCTGAGTAATGTCACATGACCAAATGCTGTTAATTAATTGGCTAAGATCAGGGATGGATGATCTTGTATTTCCCTCATGCGAGGGCAATACCACACGGTATCCATGCGCGAAAAACGTGTTTTAGTTTTACTGCGCAGCTAACCATAAAGCTCTTTATAATAATATGCTTGTTGCTAAAATGGCGGATACGGGCCGCTTCGGAAGTGTTGAATTTCAAGATTTCAAGTAACTCAATTTCAAGACAACTATACGTGAACGTTGTTGCATATTTTGAAACTAATTTGATGGGAGCTGTTGTTGCAGCAAGGTTTTATATCCCGCAAAATACTTGTATTCGAATAGCGAATGCATTACTCGACAAATTAATTATAGCCATAAAAACGGCGAGTTAATTATCGATCGCAAACTCTCTAGTGCGACCACAACCATAGACGGCGTTTTTAGCGTACAGCCAAGGCAACACGTGTCAATTTTACTCTTGCAGAACTAGCCTAGAGATGTCTAATTCAAGAAGTGCTTATCTAATTATATTGTCACGTTATGATCAAATCTCTATCTTCGACGTCTGAGGGTTAATAAATTCGTTACACCAGTGTTTTGACGCGGGTAAAGGCTGTGTTACCTCACGCGCAAACAATTATATTTGTTTGCGCGTGTGGTAACAGCCTGTACCCCCGTCAAAACACTGGTGTAACTAATAATATACCTATATCATCCTGCGGGGTAAAATTGCTACATACGCTGATAGGCTGCACGAAACTGCTGAGATGAGGGGTTGTTGTTCCAACCACGTCTACCGCGTATCAAACTGAAAAACCATCAAGCACAACAGGAAGAGCCATACATGCTGCTACACACCCAATTATTGGTGTACGATTTCATTCAGTAATCATTGGTACCTCTATTTAATTGAAGACAACAGAGCTACTGAAGGGAATTGTGGAGAAAGGATACCCAGAACGGACTGTTAGATTCACGTAGGACAGCTTTATACCATTTAGTATAAGCATTTCTTGAATTTAGCATGTCAAACAGACGATCAAAGAAAGACCAGAACTCAGCAGTAGGTCCACATTCAATGAACTCGGGCAATTCTAAGACATTCTCCACAAAATCTAAAGCCTTAGATACAGATGAACTTAAAGCTTGCACTGCAAGCTTCACTTTCATCTTTTGCTGATACCATTCGATGTGATTCCTTCGCAATCGGTTTGCCAGCCGGAAACTTCCACTTGTTTGCAGATCATACAATTTCTTAACGTAAGACCGCTGAACTTGCTTACCATCCATGATTACTAAAATACCATTATGGGCAAATCAATTTCTGATAAGCTTAATCATGTGGCAGGGATCTAGAAATACAAATACCTTTGTGGTGGGATCGACCGGATTGGCAAAATAGGGCCGGATGGTAGTAATATCTGGTCCCAGCACTGCACCTAGATGATTGGCCATGGATATGTTAACAGTTGATCCATCAAAGGTCAAAGATACAATAGAAGCCCCGCAATCATGAACTTTCAAGATCACCTGTTTGACAAGATTAGGCTTATCAATGGCATACATACCATCAATGGAAATATGCGATTGGAATTTTCCAGGAGCTATTTGTAGCTACAACCATAAATACAAGCGCCTCTTTGGCCACAGGAACTGAATCTACGACGGCACCAATACCAAGATCAAAATAACCAACAAAGTTTTACCCATCCAACTCTACCACTTGCTTAAGTGCCATTTCATCAAAGATGAAGGCACACGAAAGTGGCACACTTGCAGAACTAGCCTGATGTTTAATTGCATTGAATACCTCCTCTGTAAAACATGGTGAACCGTCAACCATCGAATACCATGTTCTAAGAGTGATTGGGTGTGGAAGGCAGAATTTCAATACATCACGTACATAGCTGTATGCTTTGGGTAAATAAAAGTTCAACGTTAAGGAAAATGATTTCAGTGTTTCGCTATAGTGACCTTTGTCAGCCAGACGCTGTTTCTTAAACAAATCAAGGCTTACACTAGAAAAATAAAACTACCAATCCATTTTCATTTAGAAGATTTTTCTCATTAAGTTCTGTGAAAACCTCCTTCATAATATTAATAGTGTTTTTTGCCTCTTAATTCGCTTTCTGGATGTCGCTAATGTATTTTGATAGTGCTTTAAGGAGTTTTCCTTGTCATCGAGAATGTCATTATATTTGCGCTTTAACTTACGGGGACTTAAATCACTAAAATAATTATGGTCAATAGAAACATCCTGGTTTCACTTGGTGGATCTTCAGCCTTTGATGTGCTGGAAACGTGCAAGAGTTCTCTCACTGCTGGTAATTTTCTCTCATGTAACACCTGAAATATAACAGACAATTCATTCACACAATGCCAATGATGACAATAAGTCTACTTACTTACTCATCATCGCATAATGAGACATCAGTAAAACACAACATTTAAATATGACTGCTTTCCTCACGAGAATGATGTTCATATTGTATGCCTTCTGCAGAAATTCCAGACTTTTCCATAACTAATTTAGCATTTCATCCCCCGGTATGGCTCATTTATTTGTACAAAATGTATCAATTGAAAAATTGATGTGTACATTGTGGCGTGGCTGTCATTTTCATTTTACATTACAACTAGAGAGGAGAGATGAGAAAGAGACATGAGAGAATGTCTTGTGTAACATGCTTTGTTTTCTGACACCCAGTGGAGTTGAACCACTACAGCCAATGCCCCTTGGGAGAGACGAGCTGCGACTATCAAGCACCTAGTAGATGTAATGCACGCGCTACAAGATATGAGTCCAGTTCAGTCTTCAGATTTCAGTCCAGTTGCAGACCAACAGAATATTTTTGAGATTTTACAACTGTAATGACAGGCTCGGTTATCGTCTTATCGAGCCAGTCATTCCAGTCGTAAAGTTTCAAAAATACTTAAATTGTGTACATAGATATAATGTATTTAAATAAATCTTAACACATGATTTAATTTCAGATAACTTAATATAATTTTTTTAGTTGTGAAATTTAATTACAGACAATGGTCGCTAATTCAAATACACGACTAAAAAATATTTATCTATATATGGAATGAAATCATCATGATGGCTAAGATTTATTTTGTTCCATTACATCTAGTCACATAATTTGAGCTTCTAACAGTATACAATTTAATTTTTTTCAACAATTTTATTTTCAAGCATTCTGGTGTGAATATGCACATTACATGTAAATCAGACATTTAAGGCAACAATCCCATACTAACACATACACGTCAAAGCGGAATATAATTTATGCAAAAACTTGGATTTTATATAAACCCTGTCATTCAACGTGTCAGTAAGATTAGTACTTACCTATTAATGCGTAAGAAAAAATAAGCTACCTGTGCTTAGTGTTATGTAGAGTTTGATGCGTCCTGACATATTTTGTTGAAATCAATCAGGTCATTCCTGAGAAGACATTTAAAGTTTCCAATTGTTTTCCTATAGGAGTTTTGGCGGGAAAGAATTCAAGATGGCCACCAAACCCGTAGTCATGTTAGCCCTTAAATTACATTTCCCAGATTTTGGCCTGATCAGTTCAGCGGTTTTGTAGAAATAATTTTTGCGACACCTCAGCTATCCAGGATGGCCACCAAGCAATCCAACTAATCAGCTTCTTTTGAATAAACTCGCTTCAACTCTTTACCCAGATCAAGTTTTCCGAATGTTTTTTGAATGTTGAATATGATAGGAAAATGGAATGTTTTTTAAAACAGTGCTGCTACATAGCAGAAACAGTTTTCAGCAGCACTGTTCTAAAATCCACAATTTATCCAGTTATAATATAAAAGCAAACTGAATAATCTTAGAGTAGAATTGCTAAAGTTCAAGCATGGCTTGTAGTCACTAGGGCTTGTAGAATTTACTGATCACTATACCCGCTCAGCACCTAGTAACTTATCAAAGTTAATGTTAAGCCTCAAAGACAGCTGAAAATCATGAAAGCCTTAAAAAGAGTTAACATGTGTTCCTTGGAATTAAATGTCATGTCTGTCCTTGCAGTCTATAAACACCTCAGCTCCCATCAAATTCATTTGTTATAATAAATAGAGGACTTATTCTGGTTGCAATATGCCATGTTGATGACACTATAATAAGCATATATATAAAAGATGCACGAAGGCTAATATCCGTATCGAGTTCAGCAAGCACTTGACCATTAAATTAATCGTCTCCTTAAAGAGTGCACACAGAGAACTCGAGGTAAGGATCAGTGTTTCTCATGGCATCTACATTTTTTAGGTTTCAGTGACCACATCCGTAATTTAGGGGTCTTAAACTGCAATCTGGATTTCCCGTGCTTTCTCATTCATGCTAAAATTGCCATAAATGGGATGGACTAGCATCATAGGCAACCATATATGCAAATTTAATATCATTAAATTGTCAATATTGTCATAGAAAACGTCCATATGCAGACCAACAGATTAATCATTATTTTTTGAAAGTTTTTAAATGGAATGTCTGGTTAGATGTTATCGAGCCAACCACTCCTGTGACAAACTTTCAATATAAAAAATAGCCTTGTTTTCGTGTGCAAATGGACAACTCTGAAGGCCAGTACATTACAGAGGTAGCTTTGGCTTGAGTGTTAAAGGGTTAATGTTAAATGCAAAAAACGTAACGACTAAAGACCCAGGTTTTGCATCAAGGTCACAGTGGCCTAGACCGAACTACTTAACTCTCACACTGATTCCTGACTGTACACATGCAAGTATTCATTGCTAGTTCCGATGTAAGCTTAACCAATCCCGAAATAAAAGCCAAACCAAAGTCCTAAACGTGAAACTTAACGGAAATAGGAAAAGTGATACTTATGCTTCGCTTCTGCTTCAAAGGTGACACAAAAAGTATCAACAAAACGTTGCGAAATAATACAAGTTGTATATATTCATTGAATTATTAAGGGGTCAAACCTGTTTAAGATGAGCTGGAAAGTCGGAACTGCATCACAAGTCAGTCTTCTACATTCTCTAGCTCCGCCTTCAAAGCATGCAGATGTGAAATGATGGCTGCAAATCTGTTGGTATTTCAATGGTCTCCAATTCTCTTCTCATCTGTGTCAGCCATCTTTTGAGATGTTTTGTTGGTCGTCTCAAGAGCCCTCCCTAGGTAAATGGACCCTGAAAATTGGTTGTTAGGTTAGATTATATATCAAACAAACTGAATAAAAGAATTTATCCACTGCCGTGACTATTCACGGTCTTGTTGGCATTGTTCCCCTGCCCACACCCCACCCCCACACCCCACCCCATCAACTGTATCATGGAGGTTTCTGGCAAAATTGTTTTATAGCTGTTTGGTGTTGTTTCGGCGGGGACACCCCGCTAGTCCAACAGCCCAGTAGTCGGACAACACAATAGTCCGACAATTTTACACACTAGTTCGACAACCGATTAGTCCGACAGTCCAATAGTTCGACAAATTTACTCACTAGTCCAATAGCTCACTAGTCCGACATCCCAATAGTCCGATAATTATACCCAGTAGTCAGCCAGCCCAACAGTCCGACAAACAGAAAATTTACAAATTCAGTAGTCCGACAACCCAGTAGTCCGACATTAGTAATTTTATCAGACGGTGCAATTGTCTTAAAACCGTGCAGATGTTGAAGTAGGATAAGAATGGCACGTCGTCATCGGAAATACCTAAATGTTTTATATTATAGACCTATATATTACCGCAGCCTTTATCAAACAAAGCAGTCTTGGACACTATACAAATGAGTGAAGGGCATGCAAACAACAATAACAGCAATAGAACCAGCATTTGATCCGATCATGATCTGTTTGGATAAATGGATGGATAGATGGATGGAGGGTTTGGGTTGGAGCAAGAGCGGACTACAGCTTACAACAAGAGGAATCGGAGATTTCAGACCCTCGCCCCCTCCTTCCACCCCCCATGTTTTGGTTAGATTGATAGAAGTGTTTTTGAATTATCCACATTTCTGTTAGATTTCTCTGATTTTTACAGAACACGCCAAAAGTTGTGGAATCTTAGTGTATGGTCTCACACTTTGTTGCGTTAAAATCTGAGCAAAATCGTATCAGTAATTTTCAAGATATGCATCTATCCAGAATTTGATCTGATATGGCTCCGGGATTTTTATCCGGATCACGGCCAAAGTCTGGGAATCCTGCTGCACGGCAATGTCCTTCCTCGTGTTAAAGATGAGCCGAACCGGACCAGCAGTTTTTTATACAGATGCGGACTGACGCACACACACACACACACACACACACACACACACGCGCGCCGAGGAGTGGTGTGGTTATCATGCTTGGGCATAAATAGAGACAGCTAATATTTAGTGTGGATCGTTTAAAACAATTAAAGATGCAGGTGTCAGATGGTCGGTTATGGAGAAATAAATATAAAGATTATTTTAAGATTTCGAAAACGGGAAACAACATCCTAAATTGAATAATCTTCCGCCATTATCATTGCACCCTCCCAATTATAACATAAACAGGAGGCCCAAGGGGCCTGTGTTGCTCACCTGGAGCACTGTGCATTTTTGTTAAAATTGTTGGTGGGTGGTTTAGGAGTAGTCTTTTAAACGAGTTTGTGGACATTTTTGCAAGTCCAATATGGCCGCCAAACACGCTACATTTTGATTGGTCCATTCTGCCATGTTTCTGAGTAAGCTCCTTCCCTTGAACACACTTTAATGGCACTCAGTGCCTAATCACATCTCCCAAATTTCGGCCCAATCCGCTCAGTGGTTCTGGAGTTGTTTTGGCAAAAAATAGGTCATCCAAGATGGCCGCCAATCCATTTGGCTAATCAAGCTCCCTTGAACAAACTTGGTGCAGCTCTTGTCCTAGATGATATTTCATGCGTTTTGAATTGATCCCCCAAACGATTTTGGAGAAGATCTTTAAAGACATTTCTAAAAATCGACCAAAATCCAACATGTCATGAAAATACATTTTAAATTTCCCATTGCTCGAGAATGGGAGATTTTGGCGGGTAAATGATCCAAGATGGTCGCTAAACCGTTTATCCGACAGTCTTGAAAATGGCAATTTTGAAATCACAATACGCACAAACATAGATAAAACCAATTTCGGTCTCAAAATCAATCAAATAAAAATTAGTCCCTAATCATATATCACAAATTTCCGGGGAAGTTCTGGTGAAGAAATTGTTTTTGCGAAAACGAGGGCATCCAAGATGGCCGCTGAATCATTTGGTCAATCAAGTTCCGTTGAACAAACCTGAGTGAGCTCTTGCCCTAGATCATATTACATGAGGTTTGAATTGATCCCTCAAACGGTTTTGAAGAGGATTTTTAAAGACATTTCTAAAAATTGGGCGAAATCCAAGATGGCCACCGGCCAAATTGGCCGATCGGCTTCGTTTGAACAAAATGAAATCTCTAAGCCATAGGGATGCTTCCTGCCATATATAATTCAAATCGGTCCAGCAGTTCTCGAGAAGACATTTTAAATTTCCCATTGCTTTAATATGGGAGCTTTTGGCGGGAAAATTATCTGAGATGGCTGCCAAACCGTTTATCCAACAGTTTCGAAAATTGCAAATTTGAGATCAGAATATCCAAAAACCTATATAAACCGAATTTCGGCCTCAAAATCCATCAAATAAAAAAATCCAATATGGCTGCCAAACACACTATCTTCTGATTGGTCCACCGCGGCCATGTTTTTTTGACGAATCAACTTCTCTTGAACAAACGTTAATAGTCGCTAATTATATATCACAAATTTCGGCCTGATCGCTTCAGCGGTTCTGGGGAAGAAGTTGTTTTTGCGAAAACTAAGTCATCTAAAATGGCCGCTGAACCATATGGTTAATCAAGTTCGCTTGAACAAACTTGGTTCAGCTCATGGCCCAGATCATATTTCGTGAGTTGTGAATCGATCCCTCAAACGGTTTTGGAGAAGAAGATTTTTAAAGACATTTCTAAAAATTGGCCGAAATCCAAGATGGTCGCCGGCCAAATTGGTTGATCGGGTTCGTTTGAACAAGCTTGAATCTCTACGCCTTAACGATACTTCATGCCAAATATAATTGAAATCGGCCTAGTAGTTCTCGAGTAGATATTTTAAATTTCCCATTGCTTTAGTATGGGAGCTTTTGGCGGGAAAATGATCCAGGATGGCCGCCAAACCATTCATCCGACAGTTTCGAAAATTACAAATTTGAGATCAGAATACCCAAAAACCTATATAAAACCAATTTCGGCCTCAAAATCCATCAAATAAAAAAATCGAATATGGCCGCCAAACATCCTATATTTTTATTAGCCCACGGCGGCCATGTTTTTTGACTGATCAACTTCCCTTGAACAAACCTTACTGGCCCTAATAATATCTGCCAAATCTGGGCCTGATCCCTTCAGCGGTTCTGGAGAAGAAGTTATTTTCACTAAAACTAGGTCACCCAAAGTGGCCGTCGAATCATTTGACCAATTAAGTTCCCTTGAGCAAACTTGGTTGAGCTCTTGCCCTAGATCATATTTCATGAGGGTTCCTTCAATTCCTCAAGCGGTTTCGGAGAAGATTTTTCTAGAAATCGGATAAAATCCAAGATGGTCGTCGACCTAATTGGCCGATCGGCTTCATTTGAACAAACTTGGATCTCAATGCCCTAAGGATGCTTCCTGCCAAATATAATTGAAATTGGCCCATCGTTTCTTGAGAAGTCGTTTAAAGGAAAAAGTTGATGGACGGACGACGGACACACGACGGACGTTCGACACGACATAACTCATAAGCTCACTTGGCTTTTCAGGCCAGGCGAGCTAAAAATCGTCATCATCATCATCGTCACCAGGACTGGCACCACCACCACCATCCTCCTCCCCTTCATCACCCTCTTCTTCCACCTCTCCATCATCATCATCCACAGCACCATCATCATCATCATCATCATCATCATCATCTCGCCATCATTTCCGCCACTACCACTACCACTACCACCACAATCACAACTACCCTCACCACTACCGCGAACAATACAACCACCACCACAGCCGCCATCACCACCACCACCACCACAACCACCACGACCGCCGCCGCCACCACCACCACCACCACCACCACCACCACCACCACCACCAATAACAACAACAACAACAACAACAACCGCTACCACCACCAACACACACAGCCACCACCACCAAGAGAATCACCGCTAACACCGTCAGCGTCACCGCCAGCAGAAGTAGCAGCAGCAGCAACAGCAAGTAGTGGTAGTAGTAGTAGTAGTAGTAGTAGTAGTAGTAGTAGTAGTAGTAGTAGTAGTAGTAGTCATCGGACAATTTTTAATTGCGATTCCGCAGCAGGTATACATCTACCCGTCTGTCTGTCTGTCGGTTGGTCGACCTGTTAAATTTGTGACATTTTACCAAGGCTGCATATGTCGCATCTAAACCGCTTTTGCATTTGAAAGCCTGTAACTTAGTAGATACTCATTATATCGCCCATTAACTAGCTTATGGGCATAACTTAAAACATTTCCCAACGTCTTTGCTCTAAGATTTTCTAGGAGCATATTATTAGCTCAGCTGACCTGAAAGATTATGGCATGGCGACCGCCCATCTAACGTTCAACGTCCATCCATCGGTAGGCTTTAACATATCAAACGAGAATTTTGATTGATCAATTTTTTTGGTGGTCATGTTTGATTTTCCGACAATTTCCCGGAGCTCTTAAAACGTACCACCTAAATCGCGAGTTAGTATTGCGGTGGGCTCTATAACAGGAAATCCTTAAAAACATATCGCCTCATAAAACACTCCACAAATTTTAATCAAATTTTGGCGGAAGGATCTTATTTCGGTAGGACCTCTATTAATAATTTTGATTGATCGATGTTTTTTGGATTTTCCCAAAAGTGCTCACGAAATCCTTTAAATTAAATAAAATACTATGCCTCCTTTATCTATCCCCTAATTTCAGTGAGACTTGTGTGTAACGATCATAGTGTGGTATATTTCAATCAACACCCCTAAAGAGAAATTTATTTCAACCGATTTCCAGGAAATTGCTTAAATATTACTCCTAAAATAGGAGTATAATAGGCACAATATGTACTTTGAAAATTACCGTAGGCTAAATTTTTATTCCTGGCCATAACTGTTGCATTTCTTAGAATTCTAGAGTGTTTTGTAGAACCTGTCTTTTCTAGTTTGAAATGTCGATATAGGCCCCTTAGCCATCTTGTTAGAAGTCATTTATTATTGGCGAAAATTAGAAGTTTTGCCAATATATCGACGGGTCCCATTATGCCATCTGTCTGTCTGTCTGTCTGTCTGTCTGTCTGTCTGTCTGTTTGTTTGTCAGAGTCTACTCTCGATTACGTTTATATCTCCAGATCAGTTCACCCGAGTAGGACTAAACTTGGACACATGCTTCCTTATATCAGGTGTATGGAGCACAATGAGGTCAAAGTTCAAGGTCACTGTGACTTTGGTATAAAACTCAATTTTTTTATGCTCAAGTTTTTGCTTTGGCTCAACATATTGTCTTATATTTCCGGATTGGTTCACTCTACTTGAATTTAACTTGGGAACATGGTTACCTATGTCAAGTGGAATGCTATTGAGGTTAGAGGTCACGGACATTGTAATATTTGTTTAAAATTCAGACTTTAACAGCTTGGTTCTGCTCTTTTTTTTCTTCTTTTTTTTTGTCTAAGGAATCAGCAGCGCATCTGGCCTTTGTTTCAGAATTGGCAAAAGTATTGGAACTAAGCATCGTCATATAGTTACCTCAACCCGCGGGAACATCGCAGTCATTCAGACTTTTGAGGTCAAAGTAATTGTGATCTTGATACAAAGCTAGATTTGAATTTCGAAGCACACGATGGCAAGATTTCAGCCAATATCCGTCAGTGTAATACTGATGTCTTGGTTTTTTTAAATCATTTTTCAATACGTTGATCCGTCCATCTTCCATAACTTATTTTCTTTAAGTATATTAACGACACTTCATCTCCGTATGTTGACTATGAGATTTGGAAGAAACCTATTATTTCTTTGGTCAGTCCGCCTATGCTTTAGTATAACATAACGTACAATAACACTAGCCCTACATATTTCGTGTGCGGGCGTTAGTGAGTGCGTGCATGCGTGCGTGCGTACGTATACATTTGTCCGTGTGTGCGCATGTACACGCACCATTATTATGCACTGCATTGCATACCATGTCACAGTAATAGGCCTAGTCCGGATCAGTTGAACCACATTATCGACTATTAAATTTCTATTGTCGGACTGTTAGGCTATCTGACTACTGGGTTGTCGGACTACTAGGCTGTCGGACTGTTGGGCTATTGGACTACTGGGTTGTTGGACTACTAGGCAGTCGGACCACTGAGCTGTCGGACTACTGACGTTAACCCCGTTTAGGCAACAATGCTAATTATAACCAGTAATGTGGTTGCAATGCAACCATGAAGCTGGACTTTACGATTTTGCAATGAACTATAAAGCTTGCAATGAACCACCAATCTTGACTTCAAACAAAAAATAAATATAGAAGGCTTATCAATACCCTTATCAACCGGAGGACAATGGTATGTAATGCTCACATGGGCATTTGAACCATTTGCATTTAGGCTAAATACGGGTAGACATGATGGATGATTTTCGAAAAATCAAAGATGCCCACCAAAAAAATTGAACAATCAAAATTCTCGTTTGATATGTTGATAAGATCATTCCACCCAAGTTTCGTTGAAATCGGGCCACTCAATCAATCAAGGAGTTTTCAATGGTTCTTGAAAATTAAAAAAAAATCCAAATGCCCACCCAAAAAATCGACCAACCAAGATCATGAATATTTATTCTAGAGCCTACCGCTATAGAATGCTTCCAGCCAAATTTGGATAGAATCGACTAAGCAGTTGTGGAGATGCATTTTTACAATTTCCGGTACATTTAAAAAAAATAAGATTTTCACAAAAAATCCACCTGTTAAAATATAGATGATCTGGACCCTACCACGATAGGGTATGTCCAGCCAACTAGGGTTGAAATCTGTCAAGCTATTAATGACGAATGGCGCTTTGACAATTTCCGGTAAATTTTTCATAAAATCTAAGATTTTCAGCACAAAGATTGAACAATCTAAATTCTGCATACACATTCTGAAGCCCGGTTAATGAGGAGTAGCGTTTGTAAACAAAGGTAGACGGACGGACGATGAATGACAGATTGTCGACATGCGTATCAGTGACCATGACTTTTGACCCTTTGCCCCCAACATCATTGTGTGATGCCGTATTATAAGGAGGCAGATGTCCCAGTTTGGGTCCAGTATGAGTAACCAAATATGAGATAGGGACCTATAAATAGAAACGTTGAGCTAAACGGAAAAATGTTAAAGTTGAAAAAACCCCAGATTTCTCCCAAGATCAGTGACATTGACCATTAACCTTCTGACCTCAAGATCATTGTGTGATGGCGTGTCATTATAAGGAAGCGTGTGCCCAAGTTGGGGTTCAGTATAATTAATCAAACATGAGATATAAAAAGAAAAGTTGAGCTCGTAAAGGCGAGCTAAAAATTCACAAAATAAAATAATTTTACAGCAAACTGAAGCTCCATATTTCACACCAGAACTGCATTCTCAGTCTCAGTGCATCTGGATTTCATTTCAAAGATTTTCTGAGGGACGACCCCAGTCCCAGCTCCCCCACCCCTGTTAATTCTTTGTCCATGGTCCCCAAAAATCTAAATACGGCTTCATTATCTAATATAACACTTTATTTGTGGGCTAATGTTTTGCTAATTCCGTTTATAAACATGACCCAGACCAGGCCTTATCAACAAAACTAGTACGCACCTCAGCCCCACCCCGCTATACTGCGGATGATCATGTGTACAAACGTTAAATCCTGTCTTATTATTGTACACCTAAACCTGCGTATATAACGTCCACAATATACATACATATGTAGGCCATAAAAACGGCCAAAAGGAATTTATTAAAACAAGTTCCTTGCTAAATAGCTTTAGGGATCAAAGGATGGTATTTTATTTAGCGCTATGCCTTCCATCTTAAAGAGCCACACTCCTTTGACGCCAACCCACCCACCCCCTACTCAAAACAGGTGGTCGCTATAGAGAGGTCTGACCGCGTGTTACTTCACATTCGATGAAACATCGCCTAACCCCCCAACACCCTCCCCCACCCCATACTAACCGACGCCTATGAAAAGTGTCTATGGTTGCTGTAAAATTGTGTTGCGTTTTAGGGTTGGAAGGCAACGGATGACCTAAAACGTCCCGAGGTCATCAAGTACGCTGATGCAACGAATAACAATAATACGGTACTCGCCGCGTGTATTACATTTGTACTTACTCTTCTGAATAATCGGCGTCGGATCGGCATCGACTGTCGCCACTGGCGATTAGAACGCGTCCATGAAACCATTTAGGTTTTGTTTTTGTTCTGCTTTTGTCCTGCTTTACGCGCTTTAAATGTTAGGGTTTCTTTGAGCTGTACTGTATGTACCCAAGTTTTGTTCAAATACTTTGAAGCAATCCAGAGATATAATCTGTAAACCACAGCTAAATGCAAAAACTTAACATTGTTGAAGCCGCCGCAACCGTTGTCAGAAAGGTAATAGCTGTGTGGCTTTCTGCTTCGCAACCGAGACAATAAAGAGTTAAAACTGTTTATCACCGCTGCAAATCAGGAGTTGAAATATTTCCTTCTGACTTCAAAGCGGACATGTCCCTATAGAAAGGGCACTGCTTTATTAGTGCCATACATTTAATGCTAATTAATTATTTGAAAACACAAGTTGCAGTCGAAGATGGTGGTGACTGAGTAGCTGTAGATGTTCTGTATGTTGGTGATGTCACAGTTGATGATTCCGTGGATCCGACAGTTGAACTTGGTGGTACTGTTTCAGATGTACTGACGTTACTGCTTGTTTCAACTGATGAATAATTAAGAAATCAGTATAGAATTAATCAATTAATTTATCCACTTGATGAAGCTATTTACAATTGTATTTCCAAATGTGTGGCTATGAAATGCACGGAAATAGCTAGTAGGGCAATGTGTGAAGATTTTTCAGAGAAATATTTGGAAAAACATAGACTCTAGTGACAGGGAATAACGCAGTGTAAAATATATTCCTAGACTTTTGAAATGGAAATAACCCTTGAAACTCACAAGTGGAAACAATTTCAAGTCTACATAATTTAACTATCTAATGCAATTTTTCCTTCACTCAATGTCATTACGATATGATTGTATATATGATAATGTGGACATTGAATATATGATGTGGACATCAGTATTATGTGGACTTGTATATATGTGAAAGATCATAATAAATTATATAGGTCCACACAAAAACGTATATAGTAAGCTGACTGCAAAAAATTTATGTTGAAAACAACCACGCTTTTTTACCAAGGTCACAGTGACCTTAATCTTTGACCTTGTGATCCAATTTTATTATGATGGTTCGGAGCTTTATAGGGAACTATGTACCCAAGTTTTGTTCAAATAGGTTGAAGCAATCCCGCGATATAATCTGTAAACCACAGCTAAAGGCAAAAACTTAACATTGTTGACGCCGCCGCAGCCATTGTCGGAAAAGTGATAACTTTGTCTCGCTTTCTAATTCACAGGCGAGATAATAAACAGTTAAAACGTTCGGAACGATTTAAGAAAATTATGCATGAAGTTTTTAAGGGAATTATTAGTAAAAACACTTGTAGGACTCTAGTGACAAGGAATAATGCAGTGTAAACAAGCGGTCCAAAGGGGCCTGTGCCGCTCACCTGGTTCATTGGCCACTGGCAAACTAATTGACGAATATGCTTTATTTGAACAAGATGGACTGAAATATTTAGAGGATTGAATAATCTTTTACAGGATTTCCCGAAATGTTCCTGCAAATTGCTGAATTGTGATTGGCTGATTATGATCATATTTTAAGTTCCTTACAGAGAATTGAAATAAAAGCTGGCGTTGGATGGATGGATGGCCGACGGCCAGCCTTGATGGCATAAACTCAGAGATAAATATATACATAGACTTAGGTAAGCACAAGTGTAAACAATTTCAAGTCTACGTAATTTAACTCTCTAACATAATCTTCCCATCGCTCATATTTGTAACTTACCTGTTGCGGTCGAAGATCGTGGTACATGTAGTCCAAGTGACTGAGTAGCTGTAGATGTTCTGTATGTTGGTGATGTCACAGTTGATGATTCCGTGCATCCGACAGTTGAACTTGGTGGTACTGTTTCTGATGTACTGACGCTACTGCTTGTTTCAACTGATGAATAATTAAGAAATCAGTATAGAATTAATCATTTAATTTATCCACTTGAAACTATTTACAATTTTATTTCCAAATGTGTGGCTATGGTTCCAATGGCAAATTTTGCCTTTGAGCTATAATAACCAGAAACTAGGTCAAACCGACCCAGTTAGTTAGAAGTCAACAGCCCTAAAATGACGAAACGTGCCACCAAAGTAATATTTTCCCCCATTAGGCCCGATAGTGATGACAATTTGCAAGGGATATAATTCTGCTGTTTATCATCGAATCAGCCTCAATTTCATAATACACAAACTAGACACCAATAAGAACATTTTCATCAAGTTCGATCACAATCTATCAGAAACTTACAAAACGGGACACAATGGTTGACGCCGGACAGTGGTTGATCGCTATAGCTTGTCAGCTGAGCTAAAAACATAGACTCTAGTGACAGGGAATAATGCACGGTAAAATATATTCCTAGGCTTATGAAATGGAAATAACCCTTGATCTCACAAGTGGAAACAATTTCAAGTTTACGTAATTCTACTATCTAATGCAATTTTTCCACCACTCATTATGTCATTACGATATATATATATATAAATAAATATATATATATATATATATATATATATATATATATATATATATATATATATATATATATATATATATATATATATATATATATATATGATCATGTGGACATTGAATATTTGATGTGGACATCAGTCTTATGTGGACTTGTAAATATGTGAAAGGGCATAATAAATTATATAGGTCCACACAACAGTATATAGTAAACTGACCGCAAAAAATTAATGTTGAAAGCAACCACGTTTTTACAAAGGTCACGGTGACCGTAATCTTTGACCTTGTGACCCCAATTTTATTATGATGCTTCGGAACCTTATAGGGAACTATGTACCCAAGTTTTGTTCAACTACGTAGAAGCAATCCAGAGATATAATCTGTAAACCACAGCTAAATGCAAAAACTTAACATTGCTGACGCCGCCGCAACCGTTGTCAGAAAAGTGATACCGATGCGTCGCTTTCTGCCTTTGCAGCCGAGACAATACACAGTTAAATCTGTTTATAACCGCTGCAAATCAGGAGGTGAAATATGTCCTTCGGATTTCAAAGCGGACCTGTCCCTGTAAAAAAGGCACGGCTTTATTAGTGCCATACATTTAATGCTAATTTATTACCATTGCTGATCATGGGCTACAATAGTAAATTACCATGGCAGACCATGGTAAATTACCATATGGCAGACCATTGTACATTACCGTGGTAGACCAAGGTTGTAAATTATCATGGTAGACCATGGTCATTAACTGTGGTGCCTATTACCCTACCATGGTATACCATATGATGGTATCATGACCATGGTAGACCATGATTTACCATGGTCCTATCATGGTAATACAATGCTCATTTCGCCTGGGGGATAAAGAGATTTATGAATCTCTTGAATAAGATAAAATGTTAACATGAGCATTTAAAAACCCAAATTCAGTTCATAAACAGTCAAGCTGGCTTTTTACAGTTGCAGTTAGATAAAACAAGCAAGCACTGAAAAGCAAAACAAGTGCTATCCATCAGGAAAGTTAAAGGTTCAGGAAAATCCCCAATAAAATAATATATATGTTTCCTATTATATTACCCACACAAATGCAATTAGGCAGATAGGAATTTTTTATTTTTCAAGATTTTTGCCACTTGTTTCTTGCCGTGTTTCCTATGACATTACCTAAAGCATGAGGCCCAGAGGGCCTGTATTCTGGGCCTGCATTGCTCAACTGGGATTATTGGCCATTGGCAAAATGACCAATACACGTTGTTTGCATACGATGGCCACTGAAACTAGAAGTAATCCATCCCAGTAATCATGAATGACCTTGACAATAACCCTGAATGATATTGACCCCAATATTTGCAAATGACCATGATACCATAGTGTAAATGACCCCAAATGACCATGACCTTGACGCAGATGACCCTGATTGATCTAGAACCTAAACCTCCTTGACTCTGATTGACCATGACTCTGATGGCCATGAATAAGCTTGATGCCAAATGACCTTGATCATGAATGACCTTCATACAAGTCACACTGAGTTTAGGGCAAGGGTTTGTAAGAGGGGTACTGGTCAGCTTAAGTAGTAAGGGTCTGCAAAGGGCCAAGGTCCTCAAGTGCAATCCTTCTTGCACAAACATGAGATGAAGGCGAGGGTCTGCAAGTGCAATTGTTCCTGCATTCCAATTGTTCCTGGCAAGTAATAAAGTTCTTGTGTCCAGAATGTCCATAGGAATTGCATGGCCTCTAAATTTCCTATGGGCTCAGAATTCCGATTTTTCATAAAATCATTTTTTCACAAAAAAATTGACCAATCAAAATTCTGTACACAATATTTTAAGCCTAGCTCCATATGGTCCTTCCATCCCAAATTTCACCATAGAAATTGATCAATCAAGATTCTGTATACATTTTTGGAAGCTTAAAAATAATTAACACCATAAATTTTTCATTAAATCTAGGTTTTTAATCAAAATAATTCACCATTTTTTCCCAAATAGATTGACCGATCAAAATTCTGTACAACTTTTCTGTAGCTTACCAACCTAAGGTCCTTTCATCCAAATTTTGTTGAAATCCACCAAGTGATTAAGGAGTAGCATTTTGACAGTAAATTTTCCATAAAAAACTTGACCGATTAAAATTCTGTACAAGACTTTTGAGGCTTTTAACACCATAAGGTTCCACCAGGTCGTTAAGGAATAGTATTTTGACAGATTCCGAGAATGATCTCATAAAAATCTATGGTCTTTCACCAAAAAAAATTGGCCGATCAAAATTCTGTATAATATTTCTGAAGCTTATCACAATAAGGTGTTTTCATTCAAATTTGGATGAAATCAACCAAGTAGTCAAGGGGCAGTTGCATTTTGACACTCTCTGGTAAATTTTTCATGAGATCTTTGTGAAAAAGATTGAATGAACAAAATTCTGTACAAACTTTATGAAGCGTAACACCATAAGCTCCTTCCATCCAAATTTGGTTGAAATCCACCAAGTCGTTAAGGAGGAGTAAACCTTTTGGTAAATTTTTTCATGAAATCTAATATTTCCACCACCCCACCCCCGCAAAAAAAACCCTGCGGAATCAATAATAATCCAAATTTTCTCCTAATCAATTGAGAAATTTTCCCCATAGACTTCAATACATTGGAAATTTAACAAGGGCCATGAATGTGTTATTTGAGAGCGTGGCCACTAGATTTTCACAGTCCAAATAGATATCGACCAAAGGAACATATTTGCCAAATTTGATTTTAATCATTCAACAATTGACAAAACCTGCCATAAACGTATTTTCACCATAGGCCTCATCACAGTGAAAAAGGGCCATAACACTGCGATTTGACGGTGTGGCCCCCATCTTATCCAGAGAGCAAATAAGTATTGCCAAAGAGAACGTATTTGCCAAACTTGGTCCTAATCCATTCAGAAATGACAAAACGTGCCACAAATACATTTTCCCCCATAGCTTTCGATATATTGAAAATTTAATAAAGGCCATAAATCTGTTATTTGAAGGCGTAGCCACTTGATTTTCACAGTCCAAATAGATATTGCCCAAAGGAACATATCTGCCAAATTTGTCTTTAATCCATCAAGAAATGGAGATTTGTGACACCATTGTGGACAAACGGACATACCTCGACAGCGAGTGATCGCTATAGCTCAGCCGAGTGACAAGCCAGCTGAGCTAAAGAAGCATTTTAAATTTTCTAGTGTTGGTCAAAACCAACTTAACTTAAAAACGCACCAGAGGCGTAAAAAAGACCTAAAAAGTGTGAAGTTTGCCCTGTAGGTGGGGCTTAGAATACACCTTCCGTATCCTCTGCGTGTCGTAAGAGGCGATTAAAAGAGGTAAGGGTGAGGTAACCCTGACAGAAACCTCGAGTGCTGAAGACGGAGGTTCCAGGCCGCACGGCGCACTCTAATAAACCATGGATCCACGCACTTAACGCTTATGATCATGTCGATAGTCACTTACAGGACTGGTGGTATGATCAGCGAACGAAAAGAAGAAGAAGAAGTGTGAAGTCATGAAAATTGCCACAAACATATTTTCGCCATAGTTTTCAATACGTTGAAAATCTAAAAAGGGCCATAAATATATCTGAATGAGTGACTACTCCATATTCATATCACAAATACATATTGCCGAAATTAAGTTTTAATCCATCCACAAATGTCAAAACGTACTACAAACACATTTTCCCAGCAGGTTTCAATACTTAAATCTTACAAGGACAATAACTCTGGTATTTTAGGGTGCGGCCACTTCATATCTATCCAATAAATATATCTTGCCTAAAGGAACACATCTGCCAAGTTTGATTATAAAAGCAGTTTAAAAAAATCTGACTAAATGCAAGATGGCCACTGTCAGTTTAATTTCTTACAAACTTGAATCTTTGCCCCAAGGTTGGTTACTGCCATAATTGTTTTAAATCCACCTAGTAGTTCTTGAGTTGTTTAAATGAAAACCTTGACAGACGGACAGATAGACGACGGATGGCTACCATGACATAAGCTCACTTGGCCCTTCAGGTGAGCTGAAAATTCTGGTAGGTATATGAACATATATGCATGAAACTTTTTTATAACCCAAACTATCCTGGCAAGAATGTAGAAATTAAAATTCAGGTATGTATACGTAGGTAGGAATTTTGTTTTTACCCGAAAATTCTGCTAAGAACGTACATGTAGGAATAAACTTAAGGTATACTTTTATGGCCACGAAAATTCAGGTATGTAATATAGGGAATAGGAAACATACATTATATTTTCCTTTGCTAAAGGCAATCTATATTAAACAAAGCGATCTATGTATACCCGATCTAGGGCTGCGAGGTTTTTCCAGTGGCCTATTGGTTACGATATGACTTCATATCAGTTTTAACCGAATATCGTTTTTTTGCGTGGGTGGAGTGGTTGGGTCCATCCGAAGTGGTGTCAATTGCCATGAAATTAGAATGATCTGTCGCTAAGTAAGGTTGTTCACTTCGATCTCAAACCAGTTATTAAAATAGATAAATAGGTAAATACAGGTCCATGAGACACAGTAGGAACACTGAAATTAATACCCTAGCTACTAAAAATGTTAACTTTAGGTCGCTATTTCAAACGTGTAATAAAATCCATTCTTATTTAATTTTTTTCTCATCCGAAATGTATTCGCTTCCGGTTCGGACCTCGCCTTCAAACACTACAGAACGTGCGTCACCTAGTATATCCCATATTCGGGTAGCTCATGTAGTTTTTTAAATTTAAATTTGTTCATATTCTGTTTGACGATATTTATTTTTTCCCCACGATTTTTCAAACACCACCATGTCATATCGGTTTTCGATATGATATCGGTATATCACGCAGCTCGAACTGGATTTTCACAGACAACATGCAGAGGCTTAATAATGTCAAATATCAACAAAATTTCAAACAAAACCAATATAAATACAACTGCAGATGTGACTTCCAAAAGTGGATAACTTCACTAACTTAAAGAGCAAAATACTTTTCTTACCTATTTTCTTACATCACAACTTTAGTGCAATAGTCAAAAATTTTGTGAGCATTAAAATCAATCTTGTAAATAAATTATAGGCCTAAAGCTGCCAGTCAACAAATTTTCAAAATATTATACTTTCGTATGTATAAATAAGACCATTGGTGTGTTTAATGTGCATAAATTCAATCACATCAGAGAAAGACTAATCATGATGCATAATGGAAATCACATCTACAATTACTATATAATAAGAGGCCCAACCTGGCCTTGACGATAAGCTGGCTAATACTGGCTCTAAATAAAATTCCTGAAGCTTAAGACCATAAGGACCTTTCATCCCAATTTAGTTGAAACCCACAAACCGGTTAATTAGGAGTACATGTAGCATTTTGACAGTTTCCATAAAATAATTTTTTCACAAAAGTTGACCAATCAAAATTCTGTATACAATTTATTTAAGCCCAACACCATAATCTCCTTCCATCCTAATTTTCACCAGAAAAATTAAGCAATCAAAATTCTTAGTAAAATTTCTGAAGCTTAAGATCCTTCCATCCAAATGTGTTTGAAATCAACCACATGTTTAAGAAGAAGTAGTATTTTGACAGATTCCGATAAATTTGTCTAAATAAATCTAAGCTTTCCACCAAAGAAATTGGCCAATCAAATTTGTGTAAAGTATTTCTGAAGCTTATCACCAGAGGTTTTCATCCAAATTTGTTTGAAATCAACCAAGTAGGACTAGTATTTTGACATTTTCCGGTAAATTTCTAATGAAAACTTTTTCACCAAAAAATTCACTGAACAAAATTCCCTATAATATTCCTAAAGCCTAACACCATAAAGTCATTCCATCCAAATTTAGTTGAAATCCACCAAGTGTTTAACGACTAGTAACCTTTTGAGAGATTCCGGTAAATTTCATATCCATGGAGCAGAAACATATTTCCACAAGGAACCTATATACAAATTTGGTCCTAATCCAGTGAGAAATGAAGAAACCTGCCACAATACATGGGAAATATAACAAGGGCCATAACTCTGCTATTTGACTGCGTGTCCACTTCATATCCATAGAGCAAATGGATATTTCTGAAGGGGACTTATAAACCAAATTTGGTTCTTATCCATTGAGAAATGACGAAACATGCCACAAGGACATTTTCCCCATAGGCTTCAATACATTGAACATTTAACAAGGACCATAACTCTGTTATTTGACAGCATAGCCACTTGATTTTCACAGTCCACATAGATATTGCTCAAAGGAATATATCTACCAAATTTGGGCTTAATCCATTTACAATTGACAAAAGATGCCATAAATGTATTTTCACCATAGGCCTCAACTGTGAAAATATAACAAGGGCCATAACTCTGCCATTTGACAGCGTGGCCACGTCATAGATATTTCCAAAGGGAACCTATATCCTAAATTTGGTGCTAATCCATTGAGAAATGACGAAACATGCCACAAATACATTTTCCCCATAGGCTTCAGTACATTGAAAATTTAACAAGGGACATAACTCTGTTATTTGAAAACGCTACTACTTGATTTTCACAGTCCAAATAGATATTGCCAAATTTGGTTTTAATCTATCAACAACTGGAGATTTGTGCCACCATTGTGGATGGACGGATGGACGGGCAGACAGACGGACATACATACACCGGACGGGGAGTGGTCGCTATAGCTCAGCTGACTGACAAATCAGCTGAACTAAAAAGTGTACCTTTTCCACATGTGAAAGACCGCTGAAATAAATTGGATATTAATATAGTATGCTGCTGTACAAATACATCAAGATTATTTAAATTGATAAACGAATGTGTTCGAACAGAGGAGACACATAAGTGTAACAAAGCAAATCAGTAAACTGATGGATGCTCCACGAAGGCATACTCAGCAACATTGTATAAGTCTTGCAACTATGCCCTGGACACAATTGTAACAGGATAATGGGCAAACAGCTGAATGATAGGCAAACACAACACACCTACCTGCTAAGATGATACACTTAGTAATCTCATAAATAAAACTTAATACTATGGCCCAGACAAACGTGTAGGGGATGCATGGACAGACAGATGGATGGATGGACAGACAAATAGACAGATGACTGATCTAGCTTTTATGCTCTGCACGTCATAAGATGCATCTCCATAGTTTCGTGATCATACATATAATTTTTGGAACAGTGGCCCGGACAAAGCTCTATAGGGTGAACGGGTAGACAAATGGACAGATAGACAAAGCGGCCACTATATGCCTTCCTCCAACACCCCCACCTGAGCAATGGTATGACAATGGTATTTTAACTAATCTTGTATAGACTGCAAAATGTCAGGCTTTCCAAGTTAGTATCCCTTGTGTACCTTTGAAGAACATAAATGCTTTCATATAGGCAATTTATCATTTACAGTAGAAGGTTCTTAATGTCAGTTTTTTTAAAACTTTCATGCATATTTAGTCTTGACCAGATTTGGCATATAATAATCAATATGGGGCTGAGATACCAACAAAGACCTGACTGAATAATTTACTATTGATTTAATGGCAAAATTTACCTTTGACCTATATTATCAGGAAACGAAGTCAGACCGACCTAATTCTTATGTGAGTGGTAGCTTATGCCCAGATGTAACCATCCACCAAATTAGGAGTCAATAGCTCTAAATAGGAATAAATGTGCCACCCGTTTCAAGGGCAATAACTCAGCCCAATTTTGACGAAATTTATTGGAACAAATCATGAAGCTATATATTCCAAATTTCATTCAAATCGGCAAAGTCTAATCCGGAAAGCATAAAATTACAGTTCATCTATTTCAACGGGCATAACTCCTCCAAATTTTGATGACATTTACCTGAAATTGAATCTGACATCTGACTTGGCAGTATGAAGCTATATTCCAAATTTCATTCAAATCGGCAAGTCTAGGCCAGGTGAGCTAAAACTTTACCAATTTCCATAAATCCTTTTCTTTTTAAAATCTAAGATTTCCACACACACACACACACACACACACACACACACACCCTTCCAAATTGACCAATCATAAATCGAAATGGAAGTTCTGGATTTTACTATGATGGAATCATTCCACCCACATTTAACTGAAATCAGATCATAGATTAAAATCTGAATGATTTTAAACAACTTCATGTCAATCTTCAAAACAAATCCAAGATTTCTAAACAAAATTTTATTAATAAAAGATGTGAATGGTAGAAGTAGAGTATAGTATCATGGACTAGAAGACTGTTGAGCAGTAGACAGATAGAGGTGTCGCTAAACAATTTTCAGAAAAAGAAATCAGAAAGTCGAAGATTTTCACCCAAAAGTTGACCAATTTGTAATCTGAATGAGAGTTCTGGAGACTACCGTATGGCCATGAGGGTCTGGAATCCTTTAAGCTAAAAAGTAGATGAGATGAAAAATACTTTAGAAAAGTTAATAGGAAGATAATCGAAGGTCACCACAGCAGTAGCTTAAATTCCTCAATGAGCTAATGACACTATACACTACCAATGCATTGTAAACAAGTTAGAAGCACCAGATTATAGGTCATCCAGCAAATACAGAAATAGTTAAGCGATAATGTACCTTTCTCCAGTGATAATGATCCTTTCTTTTCCCATAGCAATATCTTATTTCATCGTCTACGTTTATGAATTTAGTTGCAAAATATGCAATAGCTGACACTCCATCAATTTCAGCAGGCTTTGGGGAGCAGTTGGGTGAGACATGGTCGTCATTCAGAAACCTGCCAAACGTGGCATCCTCTACACTGGCATCGACCCTGAAAGCTGAGGCAATGAATGTTGACTATAAGTCACATTTTCATTTGTCCGTAAAGGAACAGTGTGTGTACGTGCATGCGTCATATGCGATACATGGATGAATCGCTACAGCCCTACGGTTGTATGTGGTGATACTGCTTTTAACATGTTAACATTTGAAATTATAGTATCCCAATTTCAAGACAGTCGTACAGGAGGAAAGCTGTTAAAAATATTTTGAAAATAATTTGACTGGGACATCGTTTTCTGCCATAGGCAGCTCCCAGTCAAATTAGTTTCAAAATATTTAACAGTACATTTGTTACAGTGCTATTTTCCACCGATTTCTAAATACGGTGGATTAGCTGGGTGGAAATAGCACTTTAAGCTGGGTGGAAATAGCACTTCAGGATGAGACGACGGGTGAAGACACTTTAATAAACAATAAGCAAGATCATTCTTCAAATATTACTGATATTATACTTTTAATAATTCTGAACTTTACTTCATGCGATATAGTGGTGACATTAAACGTTACAAACACTAATTATCTATCTATAGGCAACTATCTCTAACTCTGAATCTCTGTATCTATCTCTATAATGCTGCCTCTAATCAGTGTATGACTATAAATCTGTCTCTCTATCTCTAGGTCTGTCTCTCACTGTTTCTCTCACGCATTCTATCTGTCAAATATACAAATTCATCTACATTTTATAGCTAGTAGTAACTAAAGTAAACAGGAAGGTGGTGAAGAGACATGTTCGAAATAAATTCAGAACATGTCTAAAATCATTTATAATTTGTTTAAAGAATCAGGTTTTTACTAATAGTATTTGTGCAAACAGGATTTATGCAATTCTATGAAATAAATATAATTAACCACTTTCATTCTGTATAGGTGTTGACAGTATTTTACTCTGACAAAATCAAAAAATCCTGATGTCTATTTTGAAAACAATCAAAGTGAAAGTTGTTTCTGCTTGAGGCGGAAACAACTTTCAGTCAAATCATTTCCAAAATAATAATGCAGGTTTCTTAATATGCCAATGTCTTCAAATCATGTTTGTGGGGATTCAGAATGAAAATGGTTATTGGATTATAAACATATATTTTCTTAAGTATGTTATTATATATATGTAACGGGGCGATGGCTTTGAGTCCGAGTACTTATGGATGGATAGATAGTCCAACGGATATTAGCTTCATCCATCATTTGGATCGATGGATTGACAGATGGACGGATGGATTGCTGATTAGTATCCAGCCATCTAGATGGGTGGATCGATGGCTGGATGGACGAACATTTCGGACGGGTGGACTACTGGACAGACACACGGATGGCTATCTCTGGTCGTGCGGCTTCATTTGTACTGGGTCATCATCTGAGAATAATAGAATATGATTTTGTATAATGTGTAGAAATCATTGTTTACCATCTGAGCTGGCCGCACAGTATGAATCTAGGTTTCACTACAACCTTGCTTCAAGACTTTGTTTTCTGTTATTCTCATGGCAACCACTTGACCAGTTTTTACAAGTCTGGTGCATGGGGGATGGTGGTGGGTAGGGCCATTTAGCTTATTAGACATATTCATATCCAGACTGTGTGTGTGTGCGTGCGTGCGTGCGTGCGTGCGTGCGTGCGTGCGTGAGTGCGTGCGTGCGTGCGTGCGTGTGTGTGGTGGGGGCTGGGGGTAGGGAGCGGGGCATTGGTTCATATATTACAATACACCTATACACAGGCTGGGTGTGGGATTTGAGGTGACATATTTCACTCAGTTATTCTAACCTGTCTTAACAGTATTATTATTATATTAACTGGTATACATAAACTAACATATATTATTTAACACATTAATATTAAATTAATCCTAAAAATGGTTATCAATTAAAATCTAAAATAGTATACAAGGAGTCATTACATTCATAAATTACATGGCTTATTATGTAGCAGATAAATGGTTATTTCTCTCTTTGACTGCATGGTCATAGCTCCAATATAAATATACACATTTCAATATTAAGCCCTTCAGCCTGGTACACAATGTAGTCACAAGTTACAATTTATTCTTACCTTATATTAAATTCTACTGTATATTTTAAATACAATCTGACTGAATGTTGAATCGCATCAGGCAAGACAACATTTCTGTCACAGTATCTTTAAAATATTCAGTAGATTAAATTTTAGCAAGAGATAAATATCATGTTTTCAGGATGTTGGCATTGAAAGGGTTAATCATTCATTTTAGAGACTCAGGTGTCAACAATGGTCAAGTAATTACTGGCTTTCATCTATTCACATTATTATATACAAGCAAGTAATACATTATCTTGGAAATAAAATAAATTAAACCTTTTTTAGCATTACCACCTGCCCTTTGGGCCAACAACATGGTGGTTCTTTAAGACAGTGGTCTTTTAACCAGCTGTGTTAAAGAACCACATTTTCTTGCTCCAAAGGAACTTCTAATCACAGCTCACTCTTTTAAGAGAGCATATACATGTAGTGGCTAACATTTTTTGCCCATAAGGTGGCCCCTCAAGACAGGTTATAGTTATCTAATTTTTACTGTGTGATATATATATATAAGTTCAGCATATACATGTCTTGGAATACTGTGATTTATTATGTTCACACTGCGTCTTGGGTCGCTTTAATTGTTCTGGCTATTAATTGGGCTATGTCCTCTGTTCACTATATTCCTAGAATCATCACGCTTGATTTCATATGATTCAGCTGGTCATAATTAGGAACATTCTAAATTATGCTGGTTAAAATCAATAATATATAATTCCACACACAATTTCCTATACCTTGCCTAATAGCGCCATGCCATATTCCTTACATAAAGAATTTGTCATTTTGGGTCTGCAAAGGTTGAAGGGTTAAACTTTAGTTACAATGGCATCAAAATAATACAATGTATTGTCCGCCTTACCAGTAGGTCTTTGTTTTGTAATCAAATTCGAACAAATATGTTTCATCCAATTCAGTCTCAGTTGTGAGAAGCTTCCCTTCATAAACCATGAGGAATTCGCCTCGACTAAAGGCTCTTTTTGCAAAAACTCCCCTTCCTGTGAAAGATATACCACACAAACAGTAGTTTAAAAGCGAAACATCTCTACATGTATTACTCATATTTCAAATAGATATTCTCCGAAGAAGCATGTTTGCCAAATTTGATATTAGTACTTCACCAATTGATGATTGATTCTCAACAAGCATATTTTCGCCAGGTTTCAGTCACTCAAAAACTCCAACATAACCAGAATTACACCCCCTCGCTTAAAAATATCATTAGAATAGATATAGTGTGTGAAGCAATATGACTGTTAAGTGGCTAACAACACAAATATATTTTACTCATATGGTGCAATATTTTAACATGATGGCCACTGCTGGCTTGCGGTCATCATGGATTTCGGATCAAAGTCAACTTCGATAGATTTTTTTCCTAGAGAGTACAAGCCCCCTAAGAAGTTTCGAAGCGATCCGATAAACGCTTAGCAGAGGTATCATCCGAAAACTGCAGGTGGCTTGCAGCCATCTCGGATTTTGTTTCAGACTTAATTGCAATATGTATTTCCCCCAGACCTAGTGTAAGCCACCTATGATTGTGTCAGATATCCGATAAATGGTAGCAGAGTTATCATCCGAAAGTCAATTTCGACAGCTTTCTTTCACTGACCTAGTGCAAGACATGTGATATTTCTAAGAGAACCGATAAACGGGAACAGAAACACATTGTATCATCTGGAAACATGTTTTAAATAATAAATATGGCTGCAGGTGGCTGGTGGCCATCTTGAATTTTGGATCAAACTTAATTTTGATGGATTTCTTCCATAGGCAGAGTGCAAGCCACCTACTGTATGAAATTTCGAAGAGATCTGATGACCTACCAGAGTTATCATTCGAAAACAGCTAGTAGCTGGCGGCCATCTTGGATTTTGGATAAAACTAAATTTCAACTAGATGATATAATCACATGATCCCCCCCCCCCCAATGGCAGCCATTTTAGTGGTTAGTGACATAATAACACTGATAGAAAAAACCTAAAAGACACGCAGAGAGATGGGTGGATAAATAAATTGAAACGAAAATTCAACAAGCCGCCTAAGAGCGTTGACGCTCAGCTGCCTAACACTGAGCCTATATGTTCTTTATGTTACTTAAAACTCAAATTGATTTTTCTAAATCGCAGTAATAATACACAAGAACATGAAGAATGCTGAACCATGATATGTCTCGCTTGTATAATAAGGCTTTGATAAAGTAGAAATATATAGCTAACCACCGGATACAATCTCATCTTGAACTCTGGCAAGCTCCTTCCTTGAACAAGATACCCATGATGGCATTAGCCAATTGGGAAGCCATAAAGGATATAGCTTCCAGACTGAACCGAAAAACCTATCTGCTTACAGTGCCTGAAGTGCGAGCGCAACAAGCCTGAGTAAGTCTTATGAATAGACAATGATCAGTATGGTTCGCATTAAACATGCAAAAAAAATTGCACAAAACATTCAAAATCCAAAAGCGTGAATAGAGTAGTAAAGATATTACCTGAACAAAAACAAGTCTACCAAATTTGATTTTAATTGATATAACAATGACAATTAAAACATGTATTTTCACAACAGGGGATGCCTTAATAAAGCAGAATTATAAACCTTGTTGAAAAGTATGGCCTCTTCAATACATCATCCAAATAGATATTTTAATGAAGGAAAATATCAGCTATTTTAATCATTCGATTGATGAAACCAGTGTATTTTCCAGCTATGGTTCAACAAGAGGCCCAAGGGGCCTGTATCGCTCACCTGGAATTAGTGGCCACTGGCAAAACCGAACAGTAGAATCCTCTTAAACAAGATGCCTGCTAGAACTAGTACAGGCTTTCTAGTTTCGTAAAGTTGTTTTCATGAAAGCGATGTCATTCAAGATGATCGCCTGGACCAATGCGGTTCTTAAGAATAAACTTGAGTTTAATATTGCCCTAGATGATTTTTCATGACTTTTGAATCAATCCCTCAAGCGGTTTTGGAGAAGAAAAAGTTTAAAGACATTTCTAAAAATCGGGCAAAAATCAAGATGGTCTTTGGCCAAATTGGCTGATAGGCTTCATTTGAACAAACTTAAATCGTGATGCCATAAGGACGCTTTCTGCAAAAAATAACTGAAATCTTCGCTGTGGTTCTTGAGAACTCGTTTAAAGCAAAGGTTGACAGATGGATGGACGGATGGATGAACATTTCCTATTGATTTAGCATGGGAGTCTTTAGCGGGAAAAATCCAAGATGGCCCCCAAACTGTTTATCCGACAGTTTCAAAAGTGTAAGTTTGAAATCACGATACCTCAAAATATATATATAACTAATTTCGGCTTTAAAATTCATCAAATAAAAAAAACCAATATGGCCGCCAAACACGCTACATTTTGATTGGTCCATGGCGGCCATGTTTTTTTGATGTATCAACTTCCCTTGAACAAACTTTAATGGCCCTTATTCCATAATTATATCTCCTATATTTTGGCACAATCCATTCAGTGGCTCTACAAAAGAAGTTTTCATGAAAACTATATCATCCAAGATGGCTGCTTAACTATTTGGACCATCAAATTCCCTTGAACAAACTTGGTTCAGCGCTTGCCCTAGATGATATTTCATTAGTTTTGAAAAGATCCCGGACAAGCGGTTTTGGATATTTCTAAAAACAGGCCAAAATTCAAGATGGCCACTGGCCAAATTGGCTGATTAGCTTCGTTTGAATAAACTTGAATCTCTATGCCATAAGGATGCTTCCTGCCCAATATAATTGAAATCGGACCAATGGTTCTTGAAAAGTCATTTAAAGGGAAAAGTTGACGGATGATGGATGGCTGCATGACAGACAGTCATCATGGCAAAAGGTCAATGATCCATTCTGGTCAGGTGAGCTAAAAATTGACCATCTTAAATTTCAATATAGAAGTGTAGAAGCCACCAAAGACAATATTTTTAATTTCCTATAGCTTTACTATGAAAGAGTTTGACGGGCAGCAGCCATCTTGGATTTTGGAAGAACGAGTTCATTTATAGAAGGCTACATCCCTATCCGCCAAGGATGCGTGCTGACAAATTTGGTTGGAATCTGCCCAGTGGTTCTCGAGAAAAAGACATTTTAAATTTCCCATTGCTTTACTATTGGAGAATTTGACGTTAGGCGGCCATCTTGGATTTTGGCCGATCGGCTTCATTTGTATAAACATATATCCCTATTGTCCAGGGATGCTTGTTGACAAATTTGATTGAAATCCGCCCAGTGGTTCGAGAAGATAAAATATTAATTTCCTATTGCTTCACTATGGGAGATTTTGACTGGCAGCGGCCATCTTGGATTTTGGTCGATCTGCTTAGTTTGAACAAATTTGCATTCATATGACCCAAGGATGGGCCATGCCAAATTTCGTTGAAATCTTCCCATTAGTTCTTTAGGTGACATTTAAAATTTCTTATTGCTTTACTATGGGAGTATTGGGTAGGAAAAGAATCCAAGATGGCCACCAAACCGCTTTGGCCAGGGTTCCGAAAGTGGCAAATTTGACATCGCTATACCAATAAACCCCTATAAAACCAATTTCGGCTTCAAAATCCATCAAATAAAAAAATCCAATACGAATCAAAATACGCCAAATACGCTACATTTTGATTGGCCCACGGCAGCCATGCTTTTTGACGTATCAACTTCCCTTGCGCAAGCTTTAATGGACATTAGTCCCTAATCATATATGTCACAGTTCGGCCCAATCCATTCAGCGGTTCTGGAGAAGTCATTTTCGCGCAAATTAGGTTATCCAAGATGGCCGCCAAACTATTTGGCCAATCATGTTCCCTTGAACAAACTTTATTCACCTCTTACCCTACCGGTAGATGATATTTCATGAGTTTTGAATAGACCCACCAAGCAGTTTCGGAGAAGATTTTTAAAGACATTTCTAAAAGTCGGTCAAAATCCAAGATGGCTGCTGGCCTAATTGGCTTCATTTGAACAAACTTGAATCTCTATGCCCTAGGGATATGTCCTGCCAAATATAATTGAAATCGGCCCAGTGGTTCTTGAGAAGACGTCGTTTAAAGAATTCCCCCATTGCTTTACTATGGGCCCCATTGCTTTACTATGGGAGCCTATGGCGGGAAAACAAACCAAGATGGCAGCCAAGCTGTTTATCCGACATTCTCGAAAGTGGCATATTTGAACTCGCCACCCTGACAAGCATATATAAAGCTATTTTTGCCAGTAAAATGCATCAAATACAAAAAATCCAATATTGTCACCTAATGCTAAATTTTGATTGGTTGATAGCGACATGTCTTTTAACGTATGAACTTCCCTTGAACAAATTTGAATAGCTCTTGGTCCCTAAGCATATTTACCAAATTTCGGCCAGATCCCTTCAGCGGTTCGGGAGAAGTCGTTTTTACAAAAACTAGGTCATCCAAGATGGCCAACAGGCAACTCGCCCAATCAGGTTGATTGAACAAACCTGGGTCTACCGTTGCCATAGATGATGTGTTATGAGTTTTGAATCAATTCCTCCAGTGGTTTTGGAGAAGATTTTTTAGTGTTTCTAAAAATCAGCCATTTTGGTTGGCGGCCATCTTGGATTTTGACCGATCCGCTTCGTTTGAACAAACTTAGATCTCTATGCTCTAAGGCAGCTTCCTGCCAAATATAATTGAAATCGGCCCAGTGGTTCTTGAGAAGAAGTCGTTTAAAGAATTCCCCATTGCTTTACTATGGGCCCATTGCTTTACTATGGGAGCCTATGGCAGGAAAACAAACCAAGATGGCAGCCAAACCGTTTATCCGACAGTCTCGAAAGTGGCATATTTGAACTCGCCACCATGATAAACATATATAGAGGAATTTTCGCCATCAAAATACATCAAATACAAAAAAGTCAATATGACCAACAAACGCTAAATTTTGATTGGTTGATGGCGGGCAATTTTTTTATTAACGTACGAACTTCCCTTGAATGGCACCCAGGGTCCCTAAGCATATTTACCAAATTTCAGCTCTATCCCTTCAGCGGTTCGGGAGAAGTCGTTTTCGCGAAATCTAGGTCATCAAAGATGGCCGCCAGGCAAATTGGCCAATCAGGTTGCGTTGAAGAAACTTGGGTCTACCCTTGCTATAGATGATGTGTTATGAGTTTTGAATCAATTCCTCCAGCGGTTTCCGAGATTTTTTAGTATTTCTAAAAATCGGCCATTTTGGCCGCCGGCCATCTTGGATTTTGGCCGATGGGCTCCGTTTGAACAAACTTGAATCTGTAGGCCCTAGGGATGCGTCCTGCCAAATATAATTGAAATCGGTCAAGTGGTTCTTGAGAAGAAGTCGTTTAAAGGAAAAGATGCCAGACAACATACGACAGGTGACACACAGACGCCGGATGGTCGGCATCGCATAAGCTCACTTGGCCATTCTGGTCAGGTGAGCCAATAATTAGCAATGCCAGAATAATCTTATGGCCCTTGTTTAAAAGTATGCCCTCTTCATACTCATACTTCAAATAGATATTGCATAAAGGAAGATATCTGCCAAATTTGGTTTTAATCTATCAACACATAACAAAAAGACACACAATCATATGTTCCCATAGGCTTCAATACTTTGAAACTATACCAAGGGCAATAACTCTGCTATTGCAACGTGTGGTCAATTCATCTTCAAAGCTCAAGTTGATATTGCTTAAATGTAGATATCTGCCAAATTTGGAAATAATCTAGGTGGTCAAGTTTGAGCTTACAAGCATCAGGTTTGTGAAATTCAATGTTGGATAGTAAGATCATTAATGTGCTATTATGTCTTGGTGGGGAAAAATCTTTAAAATCGACTTCCTGCTGAATATTTTGAAAGTGATTTGACTGAAAGATGTCACTCCTATTGGTAGAAGCGTTGTCCAGTCAAATCAATTTCAAAATTTTACATCTTTCCTCTACGTTTACCGTTACAGTAATTTATGATATATATGAAATTCTGTTGAATATTTTGAAACTAATGATTGAAAGATATTGGTGAAACAGGCAGACACAATTTCTAGACAAATTAGTTTCAAAATATTCAATCACACCCATTTGCAGTATACTGTTAGAGACTGGCTATGACATAACTCTTTTAAGATGTAGGGAAATGGTTAATTGCCACTAAATTGTCCTTTAATCTCTACAGGCTCACTTATGTGTGAATTGGACTTCCCTGGAGTATAGTAGGCTTGGGAATCATTATCTTATAATGAAAACACCTGGACACCCATCCACCTGTTATCTCACACATTCAACTTGCTGACCAGTGCTTTTGTTTGCTTAGTCAGTACAGTGAACTTGAATTTTCTAAATCATAGTACAGTAAAACCTGTGTATAGCGGACATCCACTTTTGGGGTTATACGATGGTGGTTCTTTAAGGTGGGTGGTTGTCAGCCCACACATCTTAAAGAATCACCATCTTTAGCCCCAAAAGCCATTTACGGTTTATAAAATAATTTGTATTCAGCGATAATTTGCTTTGAGGAATCAAGTTAAATGTGTCCATTATAGACAGGACAGGTTTCCCTCTACTAGCCTGCTTGTAGCAAAAAGCCTAAGAATGAAAAGGATGGGACCATTTCATCCTAAAATTCTAATGGAAATAAATGTATAAACATATAAGATATTGGCTATATTAGAAGATTTGAAGACTGATATTTTTTAAAACAATTTGTGTGAAATTTTGGTCTATGTTGCAATCGGTTTCGGTCATCTTGTTCTCAATCATAGTAAATATAGTCCTCTGATAGATCCATACACATAAGTACCCACTAAAATTAAAAAAATGCAAACTGTTATAGTGTCTAGAAATGAAAGGCTTATGTATATTTTGGAAACAATTCCAGTTGAAAAATGTTGCTGACAGCAGCAGCTTCCAGCAAAATTGGTTCCAAAACCAATAACCTGTTATCATCTAATTGAAAATTTAATTTATGAATTTAAAATGGCAGTGCTCTAACGATTAAACCTTATATTAAGGAAACCTCTAAATAAAGGACATCTCCATATTGAAAGGGCATGCTCTGTGCATATAGGACAATTTTACATGCTTCCCTGGGTGCCCCTTATTTGAGTGAGTGAAATAGATTAATTAATTCACTTGGTAGAAATATAAATTTTAAACGTCCTGGAGGGATTGTGTATCTCGCATACATGCTGGCATTTCAATCATTGCTTCATCAATAGATGCACTTCCTATCTTCTAAATATAGGTGGATGGGCCACGAGAACGAAGTTAGCCTAAATACGGTACACATTTATATCAGCGTACCATGACTCAACGGCGCAGACTCATTCATCAATTATATTGATACACGGTCGTTGATCAGCAGCAACGCCCATTTACCAATTATATTTCATCCACTGATCAGACACAGGGGCCATGCACGGACTGGTCTCAGCAACTTCGTTTCTCAATGGCGCGGGTGTATTCCGTAATTGTACTGGGCAATGTACAAATTGTGCATCGCCGCACCCAGTTATAAATGGCACCATGAAACCATTCATCAATTGCATATTTGCGGCATTGTCCAATCAGTTGTGTTAATATTATTAATATTATTACCTATTGCACTATAGTCTCTGTGATGGTAATGGTCTGTCCCAATAACAAGTCTGTCTCGTTGGCCAATGGGCTTGCAGCGTTAACTAACAGCACAGACCCATTGAAGATTTCGGGTCGTCTACCCCTGTTGATGACGACGTATGCTCCGCCCCCTTCGATGAAACCTTGTACGGATGGTTGCTGCGACAACCGGTTCCACCGATGAAGATGGAGCGTGACACTAGCTCGCCTCGTAGGTAGCAAGACCTGACGATATTTATTTTAGTGCCTGGGCCTGATCTAACTGCGCGCTTCAGAACGATTGGTTCGACACGGTGGTCTTTCGTGTTCTTCAGAATAACAACAAATATGTGACAAACTTTTGCCTTGTATATATCACAAGGTGATCGTTTTACTTGCTAACTTTAACTATACAATAAACCTACAAAGTTGGTAACTTTTACTGTTACCTAGCGATCTATTCACACGCGTTAAATATTACAATTCAATGTTTCCTAAGCTTCCCACTTTGACCTGCTCTTGCCTACTTAAAACCATTCAGCAAGAGTTTCACAAGGTGCGAGGCGGACCGAACTCCTCTTTAAAGTTAAAGTCCCCCTTATATACTATCTCAGTTTCTATTCTCCCTCCATCTTGGTTTCGCACCGCTGGAGGTTGCTCTGATTCTCATTGGATTATGACATCATTTTGACCAATCAAGACTCCGACCCTCCCTCCCCGGGAGGGTGCTTTCTACCTAGCACCTGCGGTTTGGCTGGTTCTTGAGTGATGGGATCTGTCGTTCCCTTAACTTTATTTTAGAATTCCAGCTGGCTTCCCATGTCATTCCTGACGAATGACCCGCCCAAAATGACGAATGCTGGTTTGATACCAAGGCTTGCTGGTGGATTAGCACGCCCCTCGATTTATATGTTTTTGATAATAACTTTCGATTGTGTCCTAACACGCCTCTACAATTGATATGTTTTTGATCATAACTTTCGATTGTGTACCTACCGCCTACAGGACGCTACAATGTCCATGTCATGTTCATTACCTATTAGTCTACAACTTGTAGAATGCTAGAGTTAATCCGCACACGAGTTACCATTCCTCATAGCCGGGTTATTCTCGGCTTATCTGGTCCTGCGCTTCCGTGGGAACACAGACCGCTACGTAACTAACTAAGTCCGTTTGTTATATCTACTGCCTTGATTGATTCCAACCTGGTGCTACCCATTATCTTTTATGCTCGACTCAGTTTCGGCGAAACTGTACCTGCACTAGCTGACGCATCTGCTGCCAGACATCCAGTGCTGATAATATATATCCAAATAATAAGATGCTATAGCCGATGATCAGTGCAGCTAAATATACACAGTGACATAGTCTCTTAGCTCACCTGGTATTCAAACATGAATTTTGCTCATTTTGCGCAGGGCTTAATTCTTGTATATATAAGCTGCCCAGCGGGGTCATGACCTCCCCACCAGACACTCCCATATCTACACAATGTATACCAATTGCACAACTATGCATCCGTTGGTCATCTCACCAATTGTACATCAGGGTCAGGTTCACTTTGCTACACCCAGGCCCTTCACGGGAATATGGGGGTACATAGTGGTTATTTTGATTGTATTTCAGAATGCCACTGTCGGTGGTCCATTCTTTTACACCTCCCATGGCACAGAGACCACATGAGATGGAACAGATGTATTTACGCCCCCTCTGAAGGACGGAACAGCGCAAAGTGAAGCGATTCACTCAAGGTTACAACGCAGCAGACCTAGATTTACGAGTGCATGCCCCTAACCACTTGGCCACCACGCCACAGCGCGTCCATTGGTCATGCCACCGGGACCACATACTTATTGCATATCGGCGCACATGTTGGTCAATAGGACAGGACTGGAAGTAACACATAATTTATCAGTGCAGGCCCCGTTGGTCAATGGTGCAGATACGTGTTGAGTACGGTGCAGAAACCAATGACCAATTGCAAATTTGCACAGCTATCAAATGATCTATGCTAACTCTTTTAACCCTTAGCACTCTGAAATTTAAAAAGTTTTTAAATTAAATTTTATTTCATATATTATAGCTGGTGTTCGTTTTAGAAGCAATGTTGCTGAAAGCTGTTGCTGTCTATGACAGCAACATGGTTCAGCAGCAATTGGTTCCAGAATGTACACCAGCCTTTCTTTCTAGAGGCTGCAACAATCTACATCTTGACACCAGTGTGCTAGCGGTTAACTATTACACGTAAGCTGTCCTGAATAAGGATATGATACATATTGACATATTGTGGTCGGTTTATCCACAGCATATTTTCTGAATGCATGAAGCTATAATCACACAATTCGGTGCAATCATTTGTACTGGTGATGGTTAGAAAGCTTGAGATCCAGGTCAGAGGTCAAATATTTTGGCACAAATTTGAAATTCGTCATAGCTCCATGCACCATTGATTCACGGGTGCGCCGATATAACATTGTAATATTGCCACTGTGGCATTTGCCAACGGCACGTCAATATTCAATTCTATGATTCCCTGCCATAGCCAACAGGCCAAATTGTGTATTGGCCCAATGCAGTACCATAGCATGATGTGTGCCTCTGACACGGTTGGTACAGATGTTTCTTAACTAGAATACCCAATTTGGCACTGGCATTAGTACTGGTATTGTTAGATAAACAGAGTTTCAGCTCAAAGCTTCAACTTTCTTCAGCAACTTTAATCTTCCTGTCGGGACGATGCATTGGTGGGCAGGGCGGATAGGTAGTAACATAGTTCATTGATAACACCGACAGCGTTTTTAATTGATAAGTGATCGATGCTACGTTTACCAATGGTCGCGCCAGCATACAATTGGTGAGTGACCCCGCATCGTTGATTAAAAGGCGCATCATTAGCCTGCATAAATATACAATTGGCAAATGAGCATGTGCCATTGGCTAAGTGTCGTCCTGATCTGCAATTGGAATATGATTCTGCGCGGTTTGTCATTGGCGAAATCATCAGATGGTATTTTGGGCACGCCTAAGGTGCACTGTGACAGTAGTGAAATTCATATAACAAACGCTGACACGTCTATTATTATGTATGGATTTTTTTTTCTTACATACATGTATATCACGTGATTTATTTGTGAATAGAATAATGCTCACGCAAGCCGCTAAATCAGAGGGAATCGGGACTTAGATCAGGACAGCTAATTAACTCTTCTTGAATTCTGATGATCACAGGTGTTTATACACACGTGCACATGCCTGTATTAATCTGTGTACATGATTTAGTCGTAACCAAGATGTATGCGCTATGATCAGCCTCTCAAGACCGCTGCAGAAGTTAGCGGACATGTGGGTTAAATGATTTTCCTAAATACTTTGAATGTAAACTTGTATTTTGGAATTGAATTGAATTGAGTTTATTTTTTCAACAATAAACTTTACAATATTTATACAGTACATACATGCCACTAGAGGCATAACCCATGGAGTGTGGCCACCTCACACAACAAATAAAATCCAGTATATAAACAAGACGCCCAAGAGGCCTGTCGCTCACCTGGCACACTGGCCATTCAATTTTCTGCATATAAATCTATTAAGTTCGGAAACCTAGCACCAAAGGGTCCTTCCAGCAAGATTACATTGAAATTCATCAAGCAGTTAAAGAACAGTAATAGCATTTTGACAGTTTTCAGTTTAAATTTTCACAAAATCCAACATTTCCACACAGAAATGGATGGATCAAGTCTGTATACAGTGTGGGCACCTACCACGAAAGGATCCGTCCAGCCACATTGGTTTGGAATCCATCAAGCGGTTAAGGAAGAGTAGCGTTTTGACAGTTTCCAGTAAATTTTAACAAAATTCAAGGTTTTTACCCGAAGAAATTGGCAGATCAAAATTCTGTTTATAACTTTGGGAACCTACCACAGCAGGATCCTTCCCGCCAAATTAGGTTGAAACCCATCAAGCGGTTAAGGAAGAGTAGCGTTTTGACGGGTTCCGGTAATTTTTTTTACAAAATCCAAGGTTTTTACCCACAAAAATTGATGGATCAAAGATTCTGTAAATAAGTTAGGGAACGTACCATGTCAGGATCCTTCCCGCCAAATTAGGTTGAAATCCATCAAGCGGTTAAAGAAGAGTAGCGTTTTGATGGTTTCTGGTAAAATTTTTCACAAAATCAAAGATTTTCACCCACAAAATGGACAGATCAAAATTCTGTATATATGTTTGGGAACCTACCACAACAGGATCCTTCCAGCCAAAATCCAAGGGTTTTAACCAAAAAAGCTGACGGATCAAGATTCTGTGTAAATACTTTGGGAACCTACCACAGCAGGATCCTTCCCGCCAAATTAGGTTGAAACCCATCAAGCGGTTAAGGAAGAGTAGCGTTTTGACGGGTTCCGGTAATTTTTTTTACAAAATCCAAGGTTTTTACCCACAAAAATTGATGGATCAAAGATTCTGTAAATAAGTTAGGGAACGTACCATGTCAGGATCCTTCCCGCCAAATTAGGTTGAAATCCATCAAGCGGTTAAAGAAGAGTAGCGTTTTGACGGTTTCAGGTAAATCTTTCACAAAATCTAAGGTTTTTACCCAAAAAATTGATGGATCAAAATTCTGTATAAAATTTGGTAACCTACTACCCAAGGATCCTTCCACCCACATTAGGTTGAAATCTGTCAAGCGGTTAAGGAGGATTAGTGTTTTAAAGCAAAAGTTGACGGACGGACGACGGACAGACGGTCGCCATGCCATAAGCTCGGCCAGGTGAGCTAACAAACAATCGCAGATTATTTTTTCATCATGTTTAAGAAAGTGCATAATTGTGCAAGTTTACTGTCTAAGAATGTTAACAAGATAATTTCATTCCTTTAAGCGTTGTCAGAGGCAGCGCCAGATTCGAGGCCAATTAATTTCAACATATTCAACAGGATTTGATTGACAGCTAGGACATGTAAACACAGATGGGCTGATCATGATGGACCAACAGTCACTCAGGAGACAGACACAATACATGAAGCCATACCCATAGGCAGACAGGCACTGTACAGTAGCATAAGCGTAGCACATAGTAATCAGCTATCAGCAGTAAGCCTTTCCATCAAACTCTGGCTTGACCTAGATTTAGTACTACATAGAAAAACAGCTTGCTGTGGTAATAGTGACATCACATTTCCTGCTCTAAGTTTAGATGTTACCCCTAGAAACAGGGAGATGGGTTGTTCATTAAAGGAACACTATTTAACTAATACAATTTCACAAATATGAAATCTATGCTGCATACATGCAAATAATATAATGTGCGTTAGTTTTATTGCGCATGTAGATCACATTATTAACCATTAGCACTCTGTAATTTCAAAAATTGTATTAATTAAATTTCATTTTATGTTGCAACTGGTGTTCGTTTTGGAAGCAGTTGCTGTAAGATGTTACTGTCTATGTCGGAAATCATCCGTCCCGCCTTCACATAAACCAGCGTGCATCACATTAATTATAGTTTCACTAGGATTGAACCACTGCACCTAGCTTTTTGTTTGAACAAAACAGTGGCCCTTTTTGCCAGCTCTTTTCCTCTGCTTCGGCGTTGAAGGCATTTTCCTGTGATGGAGGCGTGCGTGGCACTGCAGATTGTCGCAGATAACCCGTGACAAATCGGGAAAGGTAAACATCCCCGATTTCTATCGCCGATCTGTTGCATATTAGCTGCGATAAGCTGGGACAATCTGTAAATTCTTTCCCCATAATATGTGTAGCTTCCGCAAGAGATCGGCGGCAATCGCTTAAGGCTGGTTACAGATTTTATGGGAACTAACCGTAACATAAAAGCAATGAAGTTGTTGACCTCAATCGGAATTCCATTGCTTTGCCTCGGTTGCTTTGGTGTTTCGTATGTTACAGTTAGTGACATTCAAAACACCGAAGCAACCGAGGCAAAGCAATGGAATTCCGATTGAGGTAAAAAACTTCATTACTTTCTCTGCTATTTGCATTTATCACATCACATCACCTGATATCCAGGTCGTCACCTATCTCTGAATACGAGTTCCAGTATATGAACCATCCTCTTTTGAAACCAGATGGGCAGGACCGAACTTAGGACTCGGGTGAGACCCTGTACAATGTTTCTGAAATTCTTACATGGGGGCCTCGGAACTGCCAATAGGATCGCAAGAAAGCTAGGGTCCAGTCCTATTATGTTCAAAATATTCAACGGAACATTTTTTTATATCGTGTTCAAAATCGTTTTCTTATGGAAAAATGTTGACTGATTTATGAGTTGTACTCTAGATGTGGCACCTATGTGTGTAGCTCGAAGTTATGCAGGAGCCCGAAATTTAAGACAAAAAAATTAATTTTTGTGTCCGTTTTTGAGCGCCCTGGAATTTTGGTTGCTAGAGGTAATGGAGACAGGGTTGGGGAGGTGTGGGGTGGGGTGGGTGGGGGTTTGGGTGGAGGAGAGGGGGTGGGGTGGAGGGAGCGGGGGGGGGGGGAAGGGGTGGGGAGGGGGGGGGGGGGGTTGAGGGGTTTGGGGGGGGGGGGGCGTTCATCGAACTTAAAGACAGTAATCCAATATATGCTGTATTATTATTATTATTATTATTATTATTATTATTGATACTAATATAGTGTATGATGAGCCATAATGTATGATGAGCCATGGTGGTAGTGATGATCTTCCTAAAATTAATGAGATTGGTAGCTCCAACAGCTTTCCACAGCCATACTCCCTCCTCATGTGTTCTTCTAAAGTGGTCTACCTATAGGTGATTAACCCTTTCCCTGATGAGTATCCTATATCTCGGTCAAGTCCAGAGGCAACAATTTATGAAAACTGTTGAAAATTGTGAAATTACTCTAACTGGAAGCTGACAGACGAACAATACAAACATTAAATTACATGTTTCGAAGGATCCAACTCTTGCACATTACAAATATAAATAAATAAATAATAGAGGACTTTGGTTACTATAATACACATTCACAGCTAACAATATGATTCCAGTCAGACGAAATTCAAAACACCCAACGGAACTAGATGTGTATCATAAGCAATAAATTTTGTCACGGACTCATCAGGGGAAGGGCTAGTAGGCTTCTATAATAATTGTCTTGACGTTCTTTTTGTATGATTTCTTGGTGATAATCTGTGTGCGGATGTCTGTTTCTGTGTTGTTCCATAGGTGTATTGCTTTTGTTGATGGCTTTTATCTGGAGGCTTCTATGCGGCAGAAGGTTGTATGCAGATTTCTTCGTGATCGTGTGTTGTGTGAGTGTATGTCTTCATTTCTTGAAGAGGTTTAATAATGGGGTTGATAGATTATTGTTATAGAAGTCTCTGAGAACGGAGTATAGTTGGAGCTTTCCTATATTGGCAAGCTTCAATAGTTTTTCTCTTTTAAAAACATTTTGACCTGCTGTTGGTTGTGAAAATATCTTTATAGCATTTTTCTGAAATGTCTTTAATTTTTCTAGTTTTGATGAGTAAGTGTTAGTCCAAATAGTGTTGCAGTATGTGATTTGCGGTAATATTAACGTGCGATATAGCATTTTTATAAGGTGTTTTGGTAAGTAGCTTTTTAGTCGATGCATAATACCAATGTTCTTTGCAACCTTTGACCTTACGATTTGTATATGTTTCGCCCATGTGAGTTTCTTGTCATTATTCAGTAATTCTTGTTGGTTTCGTGATCAATGGGTAGAAACTGAATGTGTTCAACAAATTTATGAAATTATGGGTGTAGAAACAGTTTTCCTTCAAAAGGTCAATGTTATAATCACCCATAAGGTATCCAATTTTGATCTGATATTGCATGGATTGTAGAATTTTATTAAATGTCTCTATGAACAGGGTATATATACATGCATACACGTGAATCAGTGATGAGAAGAACTGTTATATTATGCCACAACTAAAGGTGATTCAGTAGACAGCTAAAGGAGACATAATAAAACAAGCATTCTGTAAGTATTGTATATGTCCCATACCGGGTGAGATAACCCTGCAATTTTGCAGCAATATCTGTGAAACGTGAACTTGATCTGTAACTATTCATACTAAAGCAATGTACCAAGTTTCAGTCGAATATGTCAAAGCATCTCTGAAAAAGTCCAGAAAACTGATATTTTTCGTATTTCATAAGTCAAAAAGGGGGATAACTCTGTCAGATTGTGACGAAATCTGTGAAACGCGAACTTGATCTGTAGCTACTCATACTAAAGTACTATGTAACAAGTTTCAGTTGGATATGTTGGAGCATCTCGGTGAAAAAGTCCGAAGATGGGACAGACAGAGAGCAGACCTATAGCAGAGAACATGAGTTGCAGCAATATTCAGAAATATGCAGAAGCAGGTTTACATAGATATATGCTACATACAGTGGCAAATAATATATATTTATCAGTACTAGCAGCAAAAAAGGAAAAATAGCTATCGACAAGTGATAAAGAATAAAATGGAGATCATTAAAAAAGGCAAGAGGCCGGATAAGAAGATCATGGAGATTGCAAGCATATACATGTTCATTTCACTTAGCCCCTTGAACATGGGGTTCCAGGATCTGAATTTAGGGCATTCATACAGTTATCTCAATACTAACGTGACAGGAACCTGTTACTGTCATACATGTAGGCAACCACAGCTTCTGGCAAAGTCAGCAAAGAGTCTCAAGCGAATTTCATAATCAAAGGGTTAATATAATTCACTTGCGTTCCATGTTCAACATATTTGGTTATTTACACACCTGTATTGTAGCAATTTCACAGTTATGAACTTGATGCACCAACAACAGTCTGGTATACCAGCTATAATCTGGCTGTTTAAGAAATCAAGAATGACATGGTTTGAGCGAGATCACTACAGTTAACTCAATACTAATTTGACAGGAACATGGTGGTGTCATAGGCAGCGGCAACTTCAGGTCGCGTTAGCAAAAGGTCTTCTAGAGAATTGTTATGTGACTAGTCTTGCTTTTTGTGTTGGCCTTTCAGATTCAAAGGATTAACATAATTCACTTGCTTTCCATGTTTAACACGTTTGGCTGTTTACATACATGTACACATTGTACCCGTATTGCAGTGAACAATTTCACATTTGTGAATTTCATGGGACAACAACAGACTGGTATATCGCTTAACTCGTTCCATTCTGATGTCAAGATTTGAAATTTTCAAATTAAATTAAAAGCTGAACTGATGTTCATTTTCAGACAGCAACATCATCCACCAAAACCGTTTTAAAAATGCACACCAGCTTCTTTGCTACTGGTTAAATGAGAAAATAGAATGTTGACATCAGAGTGGCAAGGGTTAAATGAGGTTGAGACAGATGTTTAATGTACACATGTTGTGAACTTAGCTCTGTTTTCACAAATATAGGTTGACACACGAATATTCATGCTGGGATGGGTTGATTCAGACCACAATAAAATAAGCAGAACTATGATTAGTTGCAACAAAATTCACAGATATGAAGAAGCAATTGAAAGATTTATACAGTGGCAAAATAATATATAATAAATCAGCAGTAGCAAAAAAGGAAAAGAAAAAAAAAGCTATCAGTAAATGAAATAAAAATTGTAGATTGATGAAAAAACAAGGGACAGATAAAAGCATGCAAGCCATAGTATATGCCATCCAGCGTGTGGATGCCATGTAGTATTTACAAATTTTATGGAGAAAACAGGCAGGAACCTGTTGCTGTCATAGGCAGCAGCAGCAGCTTCATGTCAAGTTAGCAAAAGGTCTTCAAGAGAATTGTTATGTGACTAGTCATGCCTTTTTGTGTTGGCCTTTCAGATTCAAAGGATTAACATAATTCGTGATTACTCGATTAATCAGCATAAGTACAAATTATACAGACACAATACCATAAGCATATCAATTCACCTTTCCAGAGTGCCCACCCATCATATGACGTCATAATGAACAGCGTGATGTGTACAATGACATAATGAATGACGTCATGAATGACGCCGATAAGTACGTCACGAACTTGTGTTTGAAGACGGTCTATGCGTTGTTGTACAAATTGTTTGCTTTTACTATTTAATAAATATTCTATTGAATATTTTGAAACTAATTTGACTGGGCGCTGTTGCTGCCATAGGCAGCAACAGCACCCAGTCAAATTAGTTACAAACTATTCAACAGCTTCCCTGTATAGTTTTCAGGAAATTGATAGCTAGGGCATTTGGGGATCGATCAATCCCAACACGGCGAGGTGTGGGTGGATCTTAGCTAGTGATGGGCGAGGCATAGCTAAAAATGGAAAGGTCCATTAGCGAAGGTGCAACTGAATTTAGAAATGTCTATTTACACGCCAAGAGAAAACTATTCTTTAATATATTATCATTGGAATGACTGGATCGATTCTCGAGCTGGTCATTCCAGTGATACGTCTTCAAAAACAGTCTTGTCTTCGCCTCCAAATGGCCATACATTGTATGAGCAAAATGTAAATTTTCTTGAAATATCGCATTAAAGCGTAATCAAAAGGTATATTTTGAAATATTTACGTAATAGAAATCATTCACGATTTTTTTGATTATTTAATTTTAAATCGAAAAAGTAATCGTAATTTTCAATTTAATCTCGTAATCGCGCACGCCTACGCTATCACGAATCGGGTAAATGTCCACAATGAGTGTAAGCTTTGATGAATGTAGAATGTACTAAACATTCTCTTGAATATTTTGAAACTAATGTGGTTGAGAGCTGCTACTACCTGTGACAATATTCAGCATCGTTACCTCGAAATCGAGATTCTTGAAATTCATGAGTCATCCTGATAAGATGGATTCAAATGTGTGTACAACGTGGGCAGCCCGTAACTAGAAATGGGTTTGGGGTGGGTGGGGAAGGGGGTGGAGTGGGGTGGGGTGAAGGATGGAGCAAGCCAGAAATAGATACCTCCTTATAGTAACACAACCACACAACGCGTATCTTGTATATTCGCAACATCTACGCAGCAGAAATATGCATATGTTGTAACTGAAAACTACCACAAGCAAATTTGCATAAAAGATGAACTGTATATATAAACGAATTTTGAGACTCTACCCCTTGTTCATGACTTGCCTTCTGAGGATACACATCCCACCCCAACCCCACCATTGGCAACATGTTCCAGTATGATCATGTAACGCAGAAGTTTTTCGCTTTTACAAAAATAAGTGGTCGGAGTCATAAGCGGAAATGCCCTATGTCCAAGCATAAATTCCCACCACTGGTGGACATATATGCCTTTAAGGTGGACAATTGAAGGACCCGGTCACTCGCTCAAGTATATGACGGCATAATCATTTACGTTAATAATTAGATGATGTCACACACATAATGACGTATCTAGCTCAGGAATGAACATCCAAAAATCCATTAGTAGTGGACGAATTGTATGTCTGTCATGAAGTCACAATGAAATAAGCTTTTTGCTGAATATTTGAAACTAATTTGCCTGGGAGCTGTTGCTGCCGGCAGCAACAGCCCCCAGTCAAATTAGTTTCAAAAGATTCAATAACTTATCTGTATAGTTACCTTAAAATATAGATTCTGCGTATTCAGGTTTCAAAGCTTTAAATCGGTTCCAAAACGCGTAGAAAGTGGGCGGGGCTTAGCTAGAAATGACCGGAACATGGCTAGAAAAGGATACATCTACTAGATGCCTAAAAACGATGTGTCAAAGGTATTGACAGCTGAGTTCTTATTCAGATAGGCTCCACCCACAACTCGCCCGTGTTGGGATCTATCAATTTCTGAACTCTGTGATCATCAATTTCCAGAAAACATTACAGGTAAGTTGTTGAATATTTTGAAACTAATTAGACTGGGTGCTGTTGCTGCTTATGGTTTATTAAATAGTAATAACATACAATTCGTATAACAACGCTTAGTCCGTTAAAAATTATACGTTCTTGACCAACTTATCTACGTCATTCCTGACGTCATAATGACGCCATTGATTATGACGTCATTCTACACGTTGTGTAGTTGATTATGACATCATATGATGGATGGATAAACTGGAAAGGTCCATTCTGCATGCAACGCATCTGGTTATATTATTAGATTTGACAAAATCACGTGCTTTATTTCCACACAATTGGCCAATCTTTATATAATATTATGCTCTCCTATGGAACTGTGAATTCACCTTTCCAGAGTACCCACCCATCAAATGACGTCATAATGAACTGCGTGATGTGTACAATGACATCATAATGAATGACGTCATGAATGACGTCGATAAGTAGGCCTACGTCACGAACGCTTATTTGAAGACGGTCTATGCGTTGTACAAATTGTTTGCTTTTACTATTTAATAAATATTCTGTTGAATATTTTGAAACTAATTTGACTGGGCGCTGTTGCAGCAACAGAACCCAGTAAAATTAGTTTCAAAATATTCAACAGCTTCCCTGTATAGTTTTCAGGAAATTGATAGCTAGGGCACTTGGGGATCGATCAATCCCAACACGGCGAGGTGTGGGTGGAGCTAAGCTAGTGATGGGCGGGGCATAGCTAAAATGGAAAGGTCCATTCCTTTTTATGACGATCTAAATGGTGATTAAAAATTTGGTGGGTTTTTTTACAGTTTGACCATTAAAGGGTTAAGTCGACACAAGAGGGGTGGGGTGGGGGTGGGTGGTGGGTGGGTGGGGGAGGTAATTGCACAAGATTGCCCCATCACTTTTTCATAGCATTCTCTCCTATGGAGCTGTTAAGTTCTTTTCATAATCTAAACGGTGAGTAAATATTAAGGACCTGTAAGTTTATCAAAACACCTCCTGGTTTACGAAATATGGTTGATAATGTAACTGGATGCATATAGCGTCAAAGCAAAGTCTGACATTCTCCATCTGCCCGCGCCATACCCCAAAAAACCACAAGAAAATACAAAAACAAAAAGATATAAGTTTCAACATTTATTGTATTTTACTAAATATTCAACATTTCAGCATTAGAAGTAGATACATCATTTCTTGACATATATGTATCTCGCCCTAATAAGGTTAAATGAATGCAAGGTGGGAGGTTTGCTGTGCAAGTATGTGTCTAATTTGAGGGCAGCCAAGCATACCATTTGCATCCTATGGCAGCAACAGCGCCCAGTAAAATTAGTTTCAAAATATTCAACAGCATGTTTATTATATAGTAAAAACAAAATTCGTACAACGTGTCGGACTATTAAGCGTTTAAGACAGATTAAATCGAGTCATTCATGACGTAATGGGTATGACGTCATCCTACACGTCACGTAGTTTATTATGACGTCAAGGATCCTTATCAGTAACCTACCCCTTTGAACAAGAAAAAACAAAATATGAAAAATCGTCAAAACTTTATTAAAGGATAACTAATCTCATCTCTTGATAGCTATTCGGGTGATCTAATATGCCACTCATAAACTATACAGGTAATTTAAAGCTTTTTATCATGCAGCTAAAGAGAGATATGCAGGCTTTAGCAGCTAAATGTTGATACATTTCTACACCCTATGATGGCTGCCATAATTTACTCCTCAACCAATCGGAAAAATTCTAATGTGTCTGCCTCGGTATATACGCTCAGTCATAGAGTTGCCATATATAGTAAAAGCCACCATAGAGGGAAGTTGTTGAATATTTTGGAACTAATTTGACTGGAAGTTGTTGCTGCCTTAGGCAGCAACAACTTCCAGTCAAATTAGTTCCAAAATATTCAACAAGATGAGTATTATATAACAAATACTGTAATGCATTGACACTTACATGACATCACACACTATCTTGAGGAGATAAAATGGCGGCGATCACTGTTCAACATTTACGCGATATTACAAAGCAGATAATTGTGATACATATACAATGTCCGATGCTGTTTGATCGTGTATGATGCGCATGTATGACATATAAATGTATAATCATGCATGTATAATCATACATGTTGGATTGTCTGTCACTGGATTTGGTCCTGAGGTGTGCGTGGCTTTGGGTTCGGGACAGTTCAACGCAGGCGCATAAATCCTGGGGTATATCTTTCGGAACGTCTATATAAGACTAATTTCTAAAAAAAAATGTTTAAGGTAGTTTCCGATCGCGTAGAATACACGGGATTCGGTCTCAGAATTTCTAATAGACACTTCCACATTATCCATCCGTCATATGTCGTCATAATCAACTACGTGACATGTAGAATGAAATCATAATCAATGACGTCATTATGGTGTCATGAATGAAGTAGATAAGTACGTCACGAATGCATAATTGAAAACGGACTATGCTTTGTTGTACGAATTGTATGTCTTTACTATTTAATAAATATTATGTTGGATATTTTGAAACTAATTTGACTGGGCGCTGTTGCTACCATAGGTAGTAACAGCACCCAGTCAAATTAGTTTCAAAATATTTAACAGGTTATCTGTATAGTTTTCTGGTAATCTATAGTCAGGGAATTCAGAGATCGATCGATACCAATACGAGTGAGGTGTGGGTGTAGCTTAGCTAGAGGTGGGCGGGGCTTAGAAAAAACTAGAAAGCTCCAGTATACAAAAGTTCTGGAGAAAAACACCCTTGACACCTATTCACGTGACCTTGGAAGAGACCTCCTCATAGACACTCGGAAGAATCACCACCTCGTGTAGTTCACCAAATCTACCCCAAATTAAAGTGTTCCTCTTGGCACTCCCTCCACTCGTCATATACTTCCTGATTCTGGTCATCGTGTTCCCTGAAAAGCTCAGTAGCCTCACGGATGTTCTCAATACCACGTATCGTTGTTAGGTAATTAACGTTATCCATACACTCATTCACATCCTCCCATTGAATATTTGACAGCGATGCCGGTCCCTCTGCCAAAAAAAGAAATTTACATACATGTAAGACAATAGCCAACAAGATAATATTTAACCTGTAATCCTTTAACGTATAAATTTGGTCAAAAAGTAAAAATATTTTTGGAAAATGTACCACTGGAATGACTGACTCGGTTACCGGGCCAATCAATCCAGTGGTAACATTTTCAGACATGTGTCTTCGCTTGGCCTGCAAATGGACATTCCATAAGACCACCACTGCATGGGCCAATTTGAGCCGGTTTCCTTGTGAAAGCGTTACTCTTACACACCAGACGAGACGTGTTGTTTTTCATGTAAGGAATGGTTTGTTGAATATTTTAAAATTAATTTAACAGGTAGCAGCAACATCTCCCAGTCAAATTAGTTAAAAAAATTTAAATGCGTATCTGTATATGTGTTTTGTATTTAACACAAGGAAACAAGTCTACTTTTTCTGGCGATAGAATACCCCGCACCAGAACGGTACATGGTATATTCCGATCGGTAGGCCTACCACGTCGTCGGCGAAGATATTCGATTTTTAAATGTGAGATTTCGGAATAATACTGAGTTCTATGGAGATTGTCATTCTGCAATTTTCAACTAATCAGAAAGATCCGCCCCTTGAGCTGCCAATCTAAACAGAGAGCCGTGGCCTCGTGGCAGAAATACGCCTCTAACGTAATGACCGGCCATTTTTCCACGTCATCATAACGACTAGCCTGTTACATAGACTCAACTTCGGGGGCTAGACATGTCCAGACCCAGTCTACCACCATAGTGGACTATAAACGCACCACTGTGGATCGTGTTGATTTTGAATTCTTTCTTAACATTCTGCATCACCAGCTTGACACAGACATTAAAATCAGCTTGGTTCGCCCAGTAGTTCATGTGATATCAGCATCTATGCAATGCCAGCAAATTCTCGTCCTCATTTTGTGTGCGACCGATTTGAATTTTACGACGATTTAGGAGGGACTATTTTGATGCTAACTATTCTTCATACAGAAGACTATGGGCTTTATATCGTCGGGTATGTATAGTGTATTGTCTGGTATGTATTGTCTCCTTTTGGCGAAAATTACTACGCTAATGGCCGGTTATTACACATGCGATTAGATTCTTTTCTCGATCTCGTATTGGAGATCTCGTGAAATACGAATGTTGCGCTGCGGCAAGTCCGTGACGTCACGCCAGTGCTAGGATGCTTAGCCAAAAACAGATTTCATTGAACTAAATATGTAAATTATGATCATCGAGTTATCAATCGGCATTTAGCAAACTTAATTAAATACAGGATGATTAAAGATTTACAGTATTGGAACATATCTTTATTCCGCATGGTTGTAATTTCTTATTGTATATGCATGTATGATTACATCCTACAGCTGCAACCAGTCTTTCTTCGCATTTGCCCACTGTGTCTTGTCCTCAGCCAAAATCCTTAGCTTCCTCAGGCCGATTCTTGACTTGAATGTACCGAGTCTGCTTTCTTGAGGTCACCTCGTAGCACACTTCGCAGATTTATGCAATGACGTCCTCTCCGGTCTTTGTATTTACTGGCTACCAGTAGGGTGAATTCCAAGGCTCTCTGGGCTGGTGTCGCTTTTGACATTCTTAGCACATGGCCAAACATGGACCATCTTTGCTGGGCGACTTTTACAGACAGCGGCGACGTATTCCACATCTTGTATAGCGCATCGTTCGAAACTATGCTGTCTGGCCATCAGTGTCCAGTGATGGTGCGTAGGTATTTTCGGGGACAGGCATCGGGCGTGTCTAGAGATGCCTTTGGAGCTGCCCAGCTGTTACAGTTATACAACATCAAGGATACGCAGGCTGCATTGTATAAACGTAGTCTTTTTTATCAAGGACATCTTTGACCTACTAATCCAAAGTTTCCAAAAGGACTGGAAAGCTATGTTCCCCATGACGCAGAGTGCAGCAATGTCAGCAGTACCGCAAAGCAGTGAGCCCAGGATTTGATGTTTCTTTAGTTTGATGCTTTGTAGATAGGTATATGTGGGTGAACTCTGTTTTGGATTCATTCATAAAGAGATTCTCAATTTTTAGTTTGCTTGCAGCTAGTCAAGTTCGTCAAGGGGTTTCTTTTCCTTGTCTATGAAGTCGACATCGTCAGCATATTCCATATTTAGTGGCATACACAGCATCGACACTCGGGGGTTTGGTCTTGTGGAACTTTCCCGCCCGAATTTCAATGCAGCAGCAGGGTAACAGGTGAAAAACACCGGAGACAGACCATCTGCCCATGGGGAGCTGATTGATGTCTCAAACTCTATAGACTTCACTGACTTGACTCGTACTCTCAGCTTACTGTCTGTAAGCAGTAGTCTCACTAGCTCATCTTCATTGCAACTGGCCTGGCGTGGTACATCTAGGATCTTTAAGCGTTTAATTGTGTCGAAGGCTTGTGACATGTCAATGTCCATTTTGTGGAAATCCCAGTTTTTGGACATGACTACTGACACAAGCATGCGTTTACTCCATACAACGTCTGCGCAGCTGCGTCCACGTTTGAAGCCAATTTGCCATGATCTGGTGAAGTAATCGATCTTGTCTCGGATGCAGCATAGAGTTACATTGGATTGGATTTTCCGTATGCTGTTGAGGAGCACAACGGGCCGCAGATTGGCTGGGGGCCAGGTGGCTTCTTCGACGTGAGTAGTACGATAAGGGTGCCTTCGCCTACAGCGTCGATGGGAAGGTGGTGCATAAAAGCTGATTTGATTAGGTGCGTGATCAGTTTTGTGATAATGTCACTTGCATATTTGAATATTTTATTGCTCATCAGGTCCAGATGCACGTCCATTTTTCAGGGCTTGAAGTGCCTTCTCAACTTCTGCTGTGCTAAATGGTGTTAGTAATGCCCTGGGGTCTCCTGAGAACGGGTGCAAGGGCTCATCATCGTGGTCAGTGAACTGTTCCTTGAACCATTCTTGGATCGCCTTGGCTTTTCCCAGGTCAGTTCCGATAAAATGTCCTTCAGAGTTGTGTACAGTAAGTGGTGGTGTGTTGTCAGTAACTCTCAGGGTTCTGGCGTCCCCAAACATTTTGTGACAGTCATCCATGGCAGTGATTTCATCTGCTATGGAATCGACTTGTTGATTAGCAAGATCTTTTAAGCATTCGCTATTGTGCCGCAGAACGTTATTGCGCTGCCGGCGTAGTTTGGTGCGGTCTTCACTTTGGCCACTTTGATAGATGTGCAGCAGTAACGCTTTCTGCTCTGCTGACAGTTTTACTACTAGAAGGTCGTCAGCATAACTAGTTCGGTTGTTTGTAAGAACACCTATGGTGCTGGTAGCTGATGATTCCATAGATTTCAGTATTTTGGTTAGGGCTTCGTTTGGATCGGAGCTGACATCGACGTTAGCTATCTGCTCCCCGAGGGACTTTTTGTATGACATGTGAGTGTTAGTGTCGCTGATGAGCTTGGGTAGGTTGTAGGTGACTCTACCCTCTTGCCTGTCATTGCGTTTATATATTGCATAGAAATCGGTCATCTGAAGGCGTATAATGACTGGCTTATGGTCAGAATTGGCCATGGATAAATTTATATACACTGGATATATTGTCGAATGCAAATCCCAGCCCGTCGAAATATATCGACATATCAGACATAGACCGTTTCAGGGTCAGAGCAGACGCGGACTAATTTGAGTGTAGATGCTATGATTACTATATAAGCTAGCTATTTAAAATTAACTAGAAAAACAGGTAAATCAATCAATAACATACCGATTTAAATATATTGGCTACACAAAATACGATCGAGAACACACGCAACCATTTAGGCAGAAACAGATCTCTGCTTTAACTTATTAAAAGATTCTAGCCATATGACAATGGACGTTTCCAGTTTATCCACCCATCATCTGATGGCATATGGCGTCATAATCGACTAAGTGACATGTAGGATGACATCATAATTAATTATAGCATGAACGGTTCGATTTAGTCTGCCTTTAACGCTTAATAGTCCGACATGTACGAATTGTAAGATTTTACCATTTAATAAACATCATGCTGGATATTTTGAGACTAATTTGACTGAGCGGTCAAATTAGTTTCAAAATATTTAACGGCTTACCTGTATAGCTTTCTGGAAATTGATAATCATGGAGATCAGGAATCTATTTATCCTAACACGACCTCACCAGCAGGCACATGACGTTGTTTCAACGTTGAATCCACGTTGAAATTACGTCATGACGTGATTTCAACGTGGATTCAATGTTGAAACAACGTCATGTGCCTGCTGGGGAGGTGTGTGTGGGGCCTACCTAGAGATGGGCGGGCATAGCTAAAACGGGAAAGGTCCATTGTTTGTTAACTCTAAGCTAGGGCAACTCAACAAAGCAGACGCGGGCGCATGACTCAATATGTGCACTGGGGAAGGGGGAGGGGCCGTCATATGCTATGGGCAAACCTAACAGCTACGAAGATGATCTGGTCTGACTCATCAGTGGTCACGGCCTCTTTGCCACAAGCATTGTCTTCAAAACACGCGTGGCGTCACCGAACAACATGGACAGGACACACCACAGACCATGGGGAAGATGCCGGCTTAAATACCAGAACAGCTGGGTTCAACCAAAGTTGATTGTGTGATGCTTAAAATCAGCGTAATGCCACTATATCAGGAAATTATTTGGAGGGATAAACGTCGACTCTGACCACAAGCCAGTGGTCACCAGCCTTCAGATCAAGCACCTGCTACGTAAGCAATATACTAACACACGTGACAAAGTCAACTTCAATCAGCCCAGTGCCGGATTAAGCCTTGCCAGGGCCGGGGGCAAAGATTATGTGTGGAGTTGGGTCGAAAGGCAAACCAAAAGGGGGTCCTAGTGTCCTCCCGCGGATACTGGCAGATGACATCTCCTGCATTTCCAGAGGTAAATATATACCATCAGTTGGCTGTTAAAATATTCTTTTTTGGCCATTTAATTTCTTTTTTTTTTGTTTACTCAATTTTTTGACCCGTTCAGTTGTGAAAACAGGACTTGGTGAAAAAAACTGAATGAACCAAAAAATTTAATTAATTGGCTAAAATAGAATAATTTAACAGCCAACTGAAGGGCCATATTTACCTCTGGAAGTGCTGGCGGTGCCATCTGACAGCATCTGGAAGATAAAAAAATAATATTGAACTGTAATACAATCATGAACCAACCATCTGACTCCGAAAACATCAGAAGTCTCAAAACACAAAAAAGAACACTCTTTAATAACAATAATACTGAAAGAATATATAATGGACAAATAAAACAATAAGATCACCACCACACCCCCCCCCCCCCCCCAGCCCCAACCACACACAGAGACACACCCTCGCCCTACTACAGGGAGGAACATATGGTTATATGGTCATACTGTCATAATGCTATATCGTACACACTCCATACAAGGAATAACTTAAAATGACTGGTTTCTCACGTTGGCTTTAGGGACGGTGAATGACCACTCGCCACTACAGTTTGTCATCACTCATCATCAGAAAACTCAAACAAAAAAGGATCCCACTAATAATGAATAATTCTGAAACAATATATAATAGACACTAAGATGAGCATTGTAAGTCTGTAATGGAATTTCCATTCCATTACAGGGTTCATCTTCTGAGGCGGATCCAGAAATTATTGAAGGGGTGGCCCTTGGGATATATTCTGGGAGGGGGTTTCCCCATCCCAAAAAGAGGTTTGGGTGAGGTTGGGAGAAATTTTGTGCATTTAAAACTGCTGAGATGCGATTTCCAGCCTTTTGAGTGGAGTTTTATTTTACCTGTAATTTAGAACATTCTTGGAGATAATCAAGCAGTCAAATGAAAACGGAGTATCTATGGTGATACGATTGTGAACATGCACTAACCTATTTTACAAACGAAAATAGATCTATAAGCATCATGTCCAGACAGCTATTCTCGTTTGCAAAAAGAGAAACTGCATGAAACACATTAGTCATTAGAAAAATTTGATAAAAAAATTGGTGGCTGGCTGTGGGGTCGGGGGCAAATGTACCCGCTGCCCCTATTATAATCCGCTACTGAATCAGCCCAAAATAACCAGCAGATTACACTAGTTGAATTGAAAACAATATGTTGTACTCTTAGACTAGAGAGGAACAATGGGGTCTTTGATATAGAGAGGCTCGCCAATGACACCATCAACCAACTACTTTACATGAGGACCATCGAGGAACATCGAGGAATAGATAGCAAGCATTGACATGAACACAAATCCAAATGAGGCTTTATCCAGACTACTCAAATGCATTGAAACATCAATGACCAATGTAAGAGGAGAGCTAGCCGCTACACAGTAGACCCATTCATTGTAAATCGGTCCAAACAACAAAAGTCAATACGTCTCATCATCTATCAAAGTGGTCAGTGAAAAAACCACGCAAAGCTACACTGAGAACGCAATGCCATACTTCGGCAAATCAGTGAACTACCAAAAGAACTCCTCACACTACAAGCAGCCTCTTTGGCAGATGACATCACTGCCACAGATGATTGTCGCAAAATGTTTAAGATGGTCCGTACTCTGAGAGTTGCTGGTCTACCATCATTGCTTTCCAAACACAACACTGAAGGCAAATTCATTGGGACCGACAAGGGAAAAGAAGATGCGATCAAAGAATGTGTTAAGAACCAGTTCACAGAACCAGACCTGAGAAATGGACGTTCATCTTGCCCTGTCAGTATAAGCAATGCACTCTTGAATTAAGCAGGTGATAGTATCTCCAAAACAAACAGATACATTGTAAATTCTGCCTTCATGCAACACCTCCCCATCGACGATGCAGGCCAAGGTCTCCTTATCGCGCTGTCCAATCACAAGAAGCATCCCGGACCACCAGCAAACCTATGGCCTATAGTGCTCCTGATCAGCATCCGGAGAATCTTATACAACGTGACACTGCGCTGCATCAGAAAATAGATTGACAAATTCACTGGAGCCTAGCAGAGCATCTTTAAACGAGGACGTATCTGCATATACATTGTATGGGCAAAGTGAATCCTCGTGCCAGAAATAATGCCCAGGCACTGGAGCATTCACAAGGTGGGTGGGCATGGATATGTCAGAGGACTTTGACACCGTCAAGCAATCAAAGATCCTGGACGTACTATATCAAGCGGGGTGTAAAAATTATGAGCTGCGACTAGTCAGACGGCTATTGGCAAATACAAAGTTAAATATGCGAGTAAAACTTGAAGACTGCAGCATTCGAGCCCTCCATTCCTTCTCCACAAGGTGATATCCTCGCTCATGGTGCTGTTTATACGATACCTTGACGCATGCCTCTCATCTGTGCGATATCACACGAACAAAACCAGTAGTATCTACACTGGGACACCCACTATAGATAGTAGGTAGACGATTTGGGGTTCACTTATGAGTAGAGGATGGCCATCACCGTATAGGAGCAAGACAACTAGGGAATGTGAATCTCTTCATGGACGAAGCCAAGACCGAATGAACCTTTCCATTTTTAGCTATGCCCTGCCCATCTCTAGCTAAGCTACACCCCCACCTGGCTCGTGTTGGGGTCGACCGCTTTCTGAACTTCCTGACTATCAAATTCCAGAAAAATATACAGGTAAGCTGTTGAATATTTTGAAACTAATTTGACTGGGTGCTGTTGATGCCTACGCCCAATCAATTTAGTTTCAAAATATTCAGCAACATGTTTATTAAATAGTAGAGACATGCAATTCCTACAACGTGTTAAAGACGGGGCTTATAGAATCATTTATGACGTAATGATTATGACGTCATCCTACACGCCACTTAGCTGATTATGACGTCATATGGCGTAATTTTCTGGAAAGGTTCATTTACACAGCTACACCTAACAGCGACAGATAACCGTCAGTGAGAAAAGCATCCTGGTGCCTGGTCTGGAGGAATGGAGCAATTTATTTGGTTCACTAATATGCAGCTTCTCTGACATTGCTGCACGTTGCGCCAAGGCAAACAATTCCTTCCAGTTCTTTTGCAAACTGTAGATTCGAGGATCACGGATCCATCTGGCCAAAAATCTATGCTTATGTGATGCTAGCGGCGTATCCCTGTTGTTGTACAACTGTAGCAGCTAGACAGCCCCAAAGGCAGGTCTAGATAACCGCTATGCAGAACCGTTCGCATTATAACCCAATATCGCTGGCCGTACAGAATAACCTCAAACGCATTATGCACTATGTCCATTATAGGTACACTGTCAGTAACGGTAGCCCAACAAGAATTGTCTATATTTTGCCATATTCTGCGAATGTCACAAGACACCCCCTGCACAGAAATCCTTGGAATTTGCTGTCCTCGGTGACAACATCTACAAAGTCCGTAGAGAATCACACTGCACTAGACTGCTAAGTGTGTGACCATCGCTGATATCAGTATAAACTATTTAACCATACGAATTTGTTCGAGGTTCTCATAGAAAATTCTCCATTTCCAGCCCGAGAGAAGTCTAATTTTGAAAACTTACCTCATAAAAGACTTCTCTTGGGTTGCAAATGGATTGTTTCTCAAGACCCTGTAGAATCAGTTTGTGGATCGATGTGCCTGTTTAAGTGTTAATCCCTAGAGATAGCTGACTCCTCTAGCGCTGTCAATGTTTTGAATACGGAGAACCCCTACAGTTAGCCATAACTGGAACCCAAGTAAATAAAATCCCCAAATTCAGTACATCCATTCATATTATATGTGGCTAGAAATCTTATAACACAGAATCAAATTTCTAGGTCAAAGGTTCACAAAGTGCATATCTGAATACACATTTTAGCATAGCTCTGGAGCTCATGAAGGCATAATAACAAGATTCACCGACACACCTTGATATTACGACAGTTTATGATTGCTTTGAGGTTGATGTTAACGGATCAGGTATCCGGGTCATGGGGTTACTAAATGCATTGTTAAGCGAATGCGGTAAGGCGTCTACATCATGTCATCATCTACATCGAGCGCATTCTAATTGCCTTCCCTGTATGGGGACGAGGTTATTGCTATCATGTATGGTCGCCCGCTCATCAGATCGCCCACCCGCCCACCCGCCAGTACGTCAATCCGTCTGTCTCTCAAATAATTTTAACACAACGAACGAAGTTGCCATGATCAAATGCTGGATGTGTGAATATCTCGGAGACTACTAGTACGATATGGCTCAAATTTTAACACAATAATTGGCCTACCCAGTGCTTCTCATGGCATCTAAATCCTGTAGGTCCAAGGGACCCCACACCCTGAAATATATGGGGGTCCCTGGCTGAAATCTGAGTGTCCCACACGGATATAATCAGGTGTTCCCAAGCAGTATTTCTCATCCATACTAAAATTAAATGGTACGGTTGGCTCACAACTATGAAATATGGTGGTCCCGTAATAGATTGTGTGGGTATTTTTGTGCAAAAACCTCTAAAACTACTTTGTATAACACAATCATACAATATTTCAGGGGCCCCATAGGATCTTCAGCCACTACTTTTGGGGGTTCCAAACTGAACATTGGGTTATACACCCTCAAAAGGACCCTTATGAGAATCCCTGGCTTTACCATAGTCAACAACTTTTGGCGCGATCCGAAAAAAATCCGGAAAATCTGAAAACTTTGTACCACGTCACAAGAAAGGGAGGGCGATGGTCTGCAATCTCTCATTGCTCTTGTAACTCACCTGCTATGAATTCAGTTGCTTTTGCGGCGGGTACATTAATCGGCGTCGGGATCCCGATCCTGTCATGGCGGGTCAGGTTTTCTTTCTTGGCTGTGAGAGAAACAGTTGTGTACGTTTATAAATATATTGCAGAGGCATAGACACGCCAGTGCGTTACGGATTACTTACTTACCATCGCATACATGGTTTAGAAATTAATAGGCCTACCAATTAATAATCTGACCATATAATCAAAGGAAGAATCCAGCTTTATCAATGGCTCGCCAATTTCTAGCTAAGCGCCAAACTCTTGAAAATGGGCTCATTCCACCACCAGCAGTTAAGTAAAAACAAATTGACAGCCCTGCCGGTGGGGGCACGTGCCCCCGAGTGCACCCCCTGGATCCGCCACTGGTCCTGTTCACGGTATCGGTGAGAATGGATGAATCCACTTGAAGCTCTGCCACGCTCATCTTTAGCTAAGCTCCGCCCATGTCATGCGCGTGTTGTGATCGATTGATCCCTGAACCCACTGATTATCAATTCCGAAAAACTATACAGGTACGCTGCTGAATATTTTGAAACTAATTTGACTATGTTCTGTTGCTACCAATGGCAGCAACAGCACCCAGTCAAATTAGTTTCAAAATATTCAACAGTATGTTTATTAAATAGTAAAGACATACAATTCATACAAGCTGACGGACTATTAAGCGCTTAAGACGGACTAAATCGAGTCATTCATGACGTAATGATTATGACGTCATCATACACGCCACTTAGCTGATTTTGACGTCATGTGATTGACTGAGGAAATGGATTCATGAATGATTAAGTCGTCATATACTTGATGGACAGATCGGATTCACGAACTGTCATTTAAAATGAGAGAATGTTTCGCCACGTTTCTTACCTTGCGATGTGACGACCCATACCGACGACATGAGGAGCGCGATCCCGGATACAAGTAATAATTGATGCATTCTTACGAACCTACCACAGTAAAAATAAGAAATGGATGTATTCGATCTGTCATTCAAGTATTTGACTTCATAACGAAATACATCACTCGTTAGCTGACGTCGCAATCAAAATGATGTAGCATCGGCACGAAATTAGAAAGGTGCGTCCATGATGTCAGGAAAGTAAAAATGTTCGTCCGTGACGTCACGAAAGAAGAAAGGTTCGTCGGCAAGGTCAAGAAAGTAGAAAGGTCCGTCTGTGACGACATGAAAAAGAAAGGTTCGTCGTGACGTCACTAAAGTTGAAAGGTTTGTCCGTGACATCACGAAAGGAGAAAGTCCGTCCGTGACGTCAAGAAGGTAGAAAGGTCCGTCTGTGACGTCACGAAAGTTGAAAGGTTCGTCCTTGACGTCACGAAAGTAGACAGGTCCGTCTCTGACGTCACGAAAGCAGAAAGGTTCCTCCGTGACGTCACGAAAGTAGAAATGTTCGTCCGTGACGTCAGGAAAGTAGAAAGTTCGTCCGTGAAAGTGATAATGGTTTGTTACGAACGTGACTAAATTGTATGTTTTGATGAATTTACAATTTAATACACATTCCGTTTTATATTAAGAAACTAATTTGACTGGAGCTGATGCGGCCACAGGCAGCAGCATCTCCCATTCAAATTAGTTTCAAAATATTCAACAGATTACCTGTATAGTTATCTTCGAAAATATATTATTCAATTCATTCTACTTCATCGTTTCATTGGTGACAACAACTGACGTCATTGGTGATATCATTATTATTATTATTATTATTATTATTATTATTATTATTATTATTATTATTATTATACCTTCACCACGTATATATTATTTCGCCGCGAATGACTTCTTTCTCTTTGTAGACTGTGACTTGTCAAAAATGTTTTCACTTTGACTTTTTTACAAATGTTCTGGCGGTATTCAGATTTCCGTGTATACGCTAAGATGAACAGAACCTACCTACATGACATTAACTATAGGAAGTATAAATATAACGAAGAATTATTTTCCAAATTGCTCGAGGAAAAATATTGATAAATTTCTTAACTGTCCATGAGTTTGAGATACGGTCAAACAGTCGGGTTCCGCATTACTAGTTCCGGATACGAGATACCTATCGCGCACGATATCGACGGAGGAGGTGGCATTGCCGAATAGAAAAAAAAATGTGTACTCACCCTTATTACAGTTGTTCCGCGTGAATGCACATGACTAGAGGTAAATCTTCGGTCATACCGACAATGATAAAAGATAACGGATAGTATGAAGTTTATGATAACTCGGTTTATGCACAGAGACATTGCAATGACTATATGATTAATGCATATATTATTCTGTTTGCCAAGCAGGGCCGAACTTATGTGCATTTGCATAGCCCCCCCCCCCCCCCTATTCTAGGGCCCCTAAAAAGTGACACAAAAAATAGTTTTGTCTTAATTTTTTAGGCCCCGCATAACTGCAAGTTACACGCCACAACTATAGTACAACTCATAAATAAGTCAGAATGTTTCCAAAAGGAAACAATTTTGAAAACGACGTAAAAAATATTCTGCTGGATATTTTGAATAAAATTTGATTGGAAGATATTGCTGCCTAAGGCAGCAATGTCTTCTAATCCAATTATCTTCAAAATATTCAAGATTGCATTTCTTGTGTTTGAAAGATTTTACGTTATTTCTGTGCGCTGGGGTATAAGCCTGATGTGACCTAATCTCACAGCTCTCCGACCTCATGGGGCTCCAGCGACATTATGGTTGAAACTGGACCCTAACTTTCTCGCGGCAGTTCCGAGGACCCCACCCACACCCCACTACTCCCGTAAGAATTTCCGAAACTTTGCGCAAGGCCCCTTGAGTCCTAAGTTCGATCCTGTGTTTGCGCCAAGCCAAATACCAGGAGGGTGTTGCCTCCGAGATCTTGTTAGGACCGAGGTGAAATTTATGAACGTGACACTATTAGGGTGTGCCTGTTCACGAGTGTGTGGGGGTGAGGTGTACCCCTACCATCAAATGGTGGTTTTAAAGGTTTGTGAAGAAAATTAAACAATTTTACCAAAACCAGTCATTTCAGTGGTAAAATCTCAAAAAGTCATACGTTTTCAAATGGGCATGCCTCACAACTGTAAAGGCTTGCTTTGGTGGGCTTACCATTAAAGCGGTAACCGTCTGGGAAAATGGTAAACACGTTTGCAATAACAGTAAAGGATTAAAAAAATTATTGAACAAAGTTCGTGTAATTCCACTTTCCTTGAAACTATGAATCATGCACGCAGGCACTCGCGCACGCACGACCACAGCAACCACATAACCACAACCACCAACACCAACACCACATACTGCATCAACGCGACCGCTGCCGCTGCCGCCGCCGCCGACAAACATCAACAATACCAGAAACACCGTTACCATCATCAACAACACGACCACGACCAGGACTACGTCCACCCGCAACCACCACCACTACCACCACCACCACCACTGTAACACGTTCTTGAAATTACTATACCCCACCCATCTGTAACGCGTTATCATGGCATCATGGCACATGTCAGATACCCACCCACACTCAGGTGTTAGGTAATTTTTGATGCCCCCTAATGTAAGTGATTCATCGGCACTTGGTAACTAACACCTGGACTAATTCTATACAAATGTAATTACTAATTTTGGTCAAGAAAAATTAAATACTTGCTTATTGAATGTGCATTTGCTGGCCAAGAGAAGACTATATTTGAAAATCGGTTATCGAGCCAGTCATTACCGTGGTAAATCTTCCAAAAAATGTCTTTGTTTTGGTCTGCAAATGGACATTCCCCAAAAGCACTGCATATGCCAGTTTTGGTCGGCTTCGTCATGACAGTGTTAACCGTGAGTACGCGTTAGGTAAAGGGAAGCAACCCAGTGAAGGAGATCAATACGCGCTCAAATAGAAAGGTTATTACATCTCTTATAAAATCCGCGTGCTATCAGGATTTCCCAGTTATATAACAGGTTGTTTAATTAGAAAGTTGGCAAAGGTTTGATACTGGCATGTTGCAGTAAACACCTTGATGGTTTCTGATAGGGTGGTAGTACAGGCGGGTGGCACTGTTCCACGCCACCCGATAGCATAAGCATAAGAGCGTGGGTGCCACTGTTTTACAGCACCCCAGAGAGCATAAAAGAAGATTCCAGTTTAGCCATCAATTAGATGACGTCATAATCAACTGCTTGCCGTTTAGGATGACGCCATGATCAGTTACGTCATGAATGACGTAAATAAGTTCGTCATGAACGCTTAATTGATGACGGACTAAGCGTTGTTGCAGAAATTGTACAATTGTACTACGGTATCGTAGTAACTGTGTTTGATACGGTGATATTGAAAAAATACACAATTCTTGAACTAAATTTTGCTATGCATGACAATTACAACAATTATTTATGCCTACCAATATTTTTTTTAAACTAAATTGGATTAGTGGTTATTCTATACAATATATATCTGTCCTCACAGTGCGGTTTTCGGTCTTCAAAATGGCCGCCATCCTTAGATCATGTTGATGCTTAGAGGGGCCATCTTTATGGTTAAGCAATAAGACTAACGACATTCTTAGCTAAAATGTAACTATGTGACAGCTGAAATGTTGAATTTCATAATTACTTCGACATAATTTTAGCTTGAGAAATGTTTAAACACCCAGTACCACCCCTGATAACGCAGCATACTGGGCCGATGCTCGGCCGATACCGGGCCGATACTTAAAGTATCGGCACGGTATCGGCTCAGCATTGGCCAAGTAAACTGCGTTCGGTATCATAGACCCCTGGGATCTTTCTCATGACAGTAATCTTAGACTGCGTTCACTATTTGGTGGATGAAAGCTGCTGCGGTAATCAAACTGTCTCTGTCGCCTCTGATCTTCTCTTCAAATAATACTTCAATACGCCAGACACGTCTCCTAGCCTGTTCACTCCGCTGACCGTGCTGCAAGAGGTGTTGCTGCTGTTTCTTTCTGCATGCTGAGACTCAGAAAGTGCCGAATTTGTAAACTTGAGCCGGTGAAGATGTGCATTGAGACGATTGTGACCAGTCCTCAATCTGAAGATACATGTCTGATCCTCCCTACTGAGGCTGTGTATTGCATCATTATGCTGCCTGCTGGTGGTTCTTGTGGCTTTAATGATATGCCTCAGTTCTTCAAAGTCAACCTCGCGGTTGAACTGTTCTTTGTTTGACCCTTCCTTAGCCAGTTGATCAGCGATTATAAAAACTTTATTTTCAAGCTTTTGGTGTGAATGTCCACGGTAAACCCTTTAACCCTCATAGCGGCCAAAAATGGCTTCTGCAGTGGTCTTGAGAAATGCCCATTTGCAGACCAAGAGAAGACTATTTTTTAAAAGTTACCTCTGGAGTGACAGTCTTCTCTGAGTCTGCAAATCGACATTTTCTATGAGAAAACTGAAATTTTTAAAGCAAATTTCAGGGTTAAAGGGTTAACCATTCTTGTGTCAACAACAGAAGAAAGGATTTTATTGATCATATTTTGACGTATATATTATTGCTATCCATTACCTTTCTAGCGCGGTGTAGACTGTATGATTTAGTAACTCTCAGCTTCTGCAATTCAATTTTCAATTTCTTTATTTACACCCAAGCCACAACGTGGCACAAGGGGAAACAGAAGTACAATATTTTACTTGTCTAAATGGCGGTTTGGCCTACATAAGATTATTATAATTTTTATTATTATTATTATTATTATTATTATCATTATTATCATCATCATCATCATTATTATCAAGTATTTGGGAATTTGTGCTGAACCTGTGTACATTTACACGCAACGAGGAGACCACTTCCGAAAGACCTCCACCGGAATGGCCGGTTCGGTTACGTTACCCGTCATTCCAGTTACACGCTTCCAGAAAATAGCCCCCTCCATGCATGCAAATCGTCGTCCCGTAAGACCATTGCAGATACCGTTTTCTCAGGCGCTTGACCATTATAGGGTTGGGTTGACAGAAGAGAGACCAAGACCTCGCTTCCACTAGTCGATTTCGCACCCGATTGGTTGGCAATTGTTGTGTTACATGTGTTGCATACAACAGTGTTTTGGATTGTAGTGAATTTGCGCTTTTACTCTGACGAATTTTGCCAACAAATCAGCCAGTGCCACCGATTCATAAACATTACTTTTGATTCGGCACTCTGCAGACGGCGCGTGAGAATCCCCAAATGCTCTACAGAAGCGGCATCAGGTGACTTGTGCATCAACTCTTCATGAGGTAATGAAATTAAGACATTGCTCTTTTTAAAGGTGTACATTCACATCAAAATGCTTGAAAATAAAATTGGTTAGATTTTATGGGTTTAGAGGCTTAAATAGTGACATATGATGATTTCATTATTATAATTTCTTTATTTGCGAAATTGAATTAGGGACGGGTGTCTCTAATTCAATTTCATAACTTGAAAAATTATATTAATTTATACGTAATGAAATCATCATATGTCCAATTTTATTTCGTATTATTACACCTATGGCGACTGTTTATGCCTCTTAGAGTAGACAATTCTGTCAGTTTCATTTCAAGAATTCTGCTTGAATATGTACCTTTATGTATGGTAAGTTTTTTTATGCATCTATAGGAAGAGACAATGTTTTGATGAAGCACCGACTGATCGACTGACAGACCGACCTACTGATTGACTTTCCTTATAGTTACACTTACGTGCGCATGTGCACCTTGGTGTAACCATTGCCTTCAATGAACCTTTCCAGTTTATCCATCCATCATATAATGTCATAATCAACTACGTGACGTGTAGGATAAATAAAATTTATCATGCTGTTGAATATTTTGAAACTAATTCGACTGGCCGCTGTTGCTGCCATGGGAGGGGCATAGCTAAAACTGGAACGGTCAATTCCCTTCACTTCTTCTAAGACCCATCTTTTGTTTTGATGCTAAGCATTTCTTCTTACTTTGATTTTCAAAGTAACAGGTTTTACCAATCTTGTTTCTTCCTCAATGCCATTCTTTACTCGATAAATGGACCTAACCCCTACATTGTTATTGCCTTCATAAGTTATATTCTGAACAGTGATGGCTTCATTACCCTCCTGAAAACAAAATGGAGAATTAACCATTCTGATCTCTTGCATAATGCCTAAATTAATATTATTTTTTTGTTGTGAATTTGAATTAGGGACTCGTGTCTAAAAAGTATATTAATTTATATGGAATGAAGTCATCATATCTTAAGATTTATTTCGTTTCATTATATCTAGACACGTGATTTACGCCTCTAAAAATATACAATTTTAACCATTTTATTTTCAATCCGTCTGCTGTGAATATGCACCTTTAATTCCAAAATTTGGCTAAGAAAATTAAAATATTTACTTATTGAATGCCCATTTACAGGACAAGAGAATACGATTCTTTTGATAATTTACTATTATCGAGCCAGTCATTCCAGTGGTAAATTTTCAAAAATAATTGTCTCTTGGCCTGCAAATAGACCTTCATCAAGACCACTGCAGAGTCCGGTTTTGGTCGGCTTCCGCGGGAACCGTTGTTAATTTACAGCACCGCCTGTAGGCATATGCGTTGAGTTATTTTTCTTTCAGCAGCAACGAGAAACGGTTTTCTTAACCGGATTATCAATGCGCATAGCCAGCGGAAATATTTACAGAACATTAAGAGTAGATAACTTCTATAATGTTATTATTTTATATGAGTTGTAGTCAGATTAACCTCCCTTGTGTGATTTAACAATTCTAGCTGTCGTGGAAAGCAGCGGTCAGGTCCGTCAGCCTCAAAAGCATTTTTTTTTTGCGAAACTCCCGGACAAAACTGCAACATTTTCATCATCATTATGGTGTAGATTAGAAAAATCCTCAAGAATGGATATGCTGAATAGTTTTAAAACAATTTGTCTGAAAGCTGTTGGTGGCTAAATCGCCAATATCTTTCAATCACATTGTTTTAAAAATAGTCAACAGGTCTAGATTTATGTTGTCTATTGATATTATTGTCTGGTCGCATGCAGTAGGCAGACATTTGAGTTATGCATTGTTGTATATCTAATTCACCTTTCCAAGTTTACCATCGATCATATGACGTCATATGACGTCATATGACGTCATAATCAGCCAAGCGGCGTGTAATAATCATTACGTCATAAATAATTCTATTTGGCCCATTTAACTCTTAATAGTCCGACACGTTGTACGGATTGTATGTCTTTACCATATAATAAACATGCTGTTGAATATTTTGAAACTAATTTGACTGGGCGCTGTTGCTGCCATAGGCAGCAACAGCTCCCAGTTAGATTAGTTCCAACATATTCGATAGCCTATCTGTATAGTTTTCTGGAAATCGATAGTCAGGGAGTTCAGTAATTGATCGATCCCAACACGGACGAGGTGTGGGTGGAGCTTAGCCAGAGATGGGCGGGGAATAGCGAAAACTGGAAAGGTTAATTAAAGCTGATTAAAATGCATTAGTGAACTAGTTAATACCTTACTCTATCTTTACGTAGTTTTAAGAAATCTGATGCTAAAGCTTGGTTATATATTGTGTAAATCAGGAAATCGTCACGTTACACACATCAGTGGAATGGATGAATACAGTTTTAGCTATGCCCCGCCCATCTCTAGCTAAGCTCCACCCATGCTTTGACCATGTTGTAATCAATCGATCCCTCAACTCCTTGATTATCAATTTCCAGAAAACTATACAGGTAAGCTGTTGAATATTTTGAAACTAATTTAACTGAGTGATATTGCTACCTATGCAGTCAAATTAGTTTGGTAATATTCAACAGCATGTTTATTAAATAGTAAAGACATACAATTCGTACAGCAACGCATAGTCCGTCATCAATTATGCCATTCATGACCACATTGATTATGACATCATCATACACGTCACGTAGCTGATTAAGACGTCATATGATTGATGGATAAACTGGAAAGGTCCATTGGCACATTGCGGCAACACCTATAAAGCGTGTAGAGAGTGTCGCTGCACACACATATTAAATATGTTATACGTAGTCACCTAAATAGAACTGGATACATCGATGACGACCAAGTAGAATATGAGGAAGCTAAGGACAATAAACAATAACCAAGAACGAGAGACTCGTTGCAACTGCAGAATATTTTCAAAACACTACACCACCACCACCACCACCACCACCACCATCATCATCATCATCATCATCATCAGCCGCAGCAGCAGCAGCAGCCGCAGCAGCAGCAGCAGCAGCCATTGTCGTCGTCGCCGTTGTCACCGCCGCTGCTGCTGCGCCGTCGTCGTCGTCGTTGTCGTCGTCATAAGCAACTTATTCCTGACTGGCAATGGAATGCAATAATACCTGGCTCAAGGGACCACCTTATGGAACACCTCAATATTACTAAAATATCAATTTTACACCGCCACCCACCCACCCACCAAACACCTCAAAATCGCACACCCCACCCGAATACCACTATACTTTTTCTAAAAAGAAAGGTTTGTCCAATACCCGCCTTGTAGATATATTAATTAATCCGGCTGCTGTGAGGTCAAATGTGTCTATTTTGAAAACTATGTGTCTGAAATATGTTGCTATAAGCCGTTGCTGTTGTATTTTATCTTTTGACCCCAACATTGGAACTAGTTACCGAAAACGATCTTAAGAACAACAAGAAGACACTCGTCGCTCGTATTAACCCTTTAACCCTAGAATTTATTCAATAAAATTTCAATTTTCTCAAAGAAAATGTCCGTATGCAGACCAAGAGACGACTATTTTTGAAAATTTACCGCTGGAATGACTGGCTCGGTTACCGAGCCGGTCATTCCAGTGGTAAATTTTCAAAAATAGTCTTCTCCTGGTCTGCAAATGGACATTTCTCAAGACCACTGCGAAGGCCGCTTTTGGCTGATATGAGTGTTAAAGAGTTAAAAAAACAAATACCAAACTGAACGCTACCTACTTAGCTTAACTGACTAGCAGAGAATTACACTTACACGCTTCCAAATGTCAAAACCATTACTTATCTATTGAAACGGGACGCTGGGAAGGTATACCAAGAGATAAACGAAAGTGTTACCTAAGCGCCGCTAACGACATAGGAGAGGAAAACCGCTATTTATTTATCTGTGATTATTTTTAACATGATAGAAAAATAGGAAATCTCACCTTAACTTATACTAACCATTCATGTGATAGAATTTGCCATCCATAATCCATCCCTTCCATTTTAGCTTTTTTATCATGCCGACAACGAAATCTATTCAGGCTCTTTGGTAGCTAAATCTTGATATATTTTACACCCTATGATGGCTGTCATGATTTACTTTTCAACCAATCAGAAAAAACCCTAGCTTGTCAGCCTCTGTATATGCGCTCAGTCATAGAGGTGCCTGCTATAGTTTGGCAATGTGGTATAAAAGCAGTCATACAGGTAAGCTGTTGAATATTTGAAATTTTTTTTTGAAACTAATTTGACTGGAAGTCGTTGCTGCCATATTGGCACTTACATGGCATCACACACGACTGCTTGAGAATACAAAATGGTGGCGATCACTGTTCAACATTTACGCGATACTACATAGCAGATAATTATGATAAAGATAAGACAATATGACAGCACATGATTGATATGGAATCTATAAACCATGATCTATCGGTACAATATAACACCTGAGATGAGATTAGCATCCCTTTAAATATTTCTATACGCGACCAAACTAACTAGCTACTTTCAACTAATAAACCAAGATTGCTAAAGAAAACTCTGTAAATTTATCATCAAGTTAATACTGCAGGAATTTAAAGACCAAAGAAAACAACAGCAACAACAACATTAACACAACAACAACAACAACAGCAGCAGCAGCAGCAGCAGCAGCAGCAGCAGCAGGAGAAACAACAGCAACAACAACAACAACAACAACAACAACAACAACAACAACGACGATGACGGTTACGAGATCTATGACGACGATGACAACAACAATAATAATAACTGTATGATATTTACGGTTGATAATGATCTGTATAATGCTTCCTCCACAGGTAGATGCTGCACATATATCATTGTACACATGTTCTGGGTATAAATAAAATAAATTGCAGCCACAACAACAAACTTTATATTAACCATTTCCATGGTTCCGTGATGCATTTATTGTAGCCGCCACTGTTCGCGGTGCTGGTGTGTGTAGGCCAGCTAATATATCTCTTGAAAAAACCCTGATATAGCAATACAAGGGGCACAACTCGTCTAAGCTGGTTCTTTAAGTTGTTGTGCGCGGTGTGCTCTTACCTCCCTTATAATAACCTTAACGTACATGACTTTTCTTACTGTTTGACTATGAATTCTACAGTACAGGGGTCCGTAAAGTGGGCCAGGTTGAATGACCTTGGAGCGTACATACCAAAGAATTTATGGCTCCATATTTAGCTAAGCTTTGCGCGTGCTGGGATCGATTTATATACTTTAAATCCTGAATTCTGAGAATCCCAATTTCAAGGTAATTATACAGGGAAGCTGTTGAATATTTTGCAACTAAATTTGACCCTGTTGCTGTTGCTGCCTATGATGCAGAAACGACGTCCAAACAAATTCGTTTCAAAATATTCCACAGAATGTTTATTAAATAGTAAGCACATACAATTCGTACAACTTGACAGACTATTCCAGGTTCATGACAGAGTATTTCGGTCAGTTATGATTGTGACGTCAATCTGTGTGTGTGTGTGCGTGCGTGCGTTCGTGCGTGCGTTCGTGCGTGAGTGCGAGTGTGTATGAGTGTGAGTGTGACTGTGCGTGTGCGTGTGCGTGTGCGTGTGTGTGTGTGTGTGTGTGTGTGTGTGTGTGTGTGTGTGTTTGTGGTAGGTGCCATAGGCGGCAACGGTCCCAGTCAAATTAGTTTCGAAATATTCAGTATAATATTCCTTACATCATAAAGAATTTGTAGTTTCCTATCTGTTGGGTTATTGTGTTAATTGATTGCTAAATAAAACAAGTGTGTTGTTGGTCATGTAGCGCTGATGGCCCCGTCAGGTACGAACCCTCTCAGCTAGTCTGGGTACGGGACCGCCGGGCCGGGTACGTTCCAAGCACATCCCTGGGTAGGACGATACGCAGGTACATGCGCGGGCATCAGAGATTGCTTAACGTTGTTTTAGCGTTGGGCAGAAAAAGCGTCGCATACAGTACCGAGTTGGTACTCGTACTCATTTTAGATTGCATGGTCTCCATCATGACCACAAAGAAGCGAGGATTCCAAAACCCTTTACCATTTTAAAATCGGTTAATAATTGGCCGAGTTATGGCTAAATGAGCCAGCTTATTCTATTTTCAAAATATTGAACCCCAATAGGCTTAACGCCTGTATGCTCTCAGAGCGTGGGTGCTATAGCGTGTCACGTGACCAGCTTCCCTGCCTTTGAAGCCCACTCGCTAATAGGCTGTGGCGTTCCTTCTATGACGTCACAGGCAGTATATATGGGGTCGAAAAATCAGATTCTCCTGCGGTCAGATGATGGTGAGGTGCCTGGTCTGAGAGGACGAAATGATATAGTACCGCTTGCTACAGCAGATACTGACAGCTGCTGCGGCGCCATTCAGTTTTCAGAATTCGTCGTCTGTATGGTACAGGTCACCACAACCGCCATTTTTTGGAGGTGGGTGGTGCAATAATCAAATTAAAGTCAGGTAGCCCAAGACCACTACTTCCGCAAAGGGACCGTTCGGGTGGATGGGCCTTTTGGCCCCAATGTAGCGCGTCATCCAGTATATGGGGCGAGTGACGTGCTCTGTGATGACTCGCCAGATCCGCCGTACCACGCAACCAGTGGTGGAAATTTATCTGCACATCATGTGCTAGCCTTTTGACATTTTCGACCGATGTTATGGGAACATTGCTTGATGCATCGTGTGAACTATTCGATGCATCTCGTCTTGTGAAACGTCAGAATGCATTCACATTATAAACCCTTCATCCGTAGCCCTTCAAGAACTTGAGGGCACTTTTCAACTTCCGCACCTGTACGGAACTTTTAGACCACTCAGTTAAATTAATAACTTTTCATGTAGACCTGACTATCTACTAGTCATGTTCCTCCACGATGGTTCGTCTTCACTTTTCCTGAGAATGACCCGTATCCGTAGTGTGCCTGCAGTACTTTCCTATCAGCTAACTTCCGCATCGTGCCATCTCGCGTTTCAATTGTGTTAAGCTTCAACTATCGTGAATATGGGACTTCTTCTGTACAGATAACTAATATGCACTCTGTTTTATTATATTATTATTGTATTACTTTTATGTAACAGGTACTGATGACTAATAGGTATCGCCCGGTCATTTGAGACCGCATTTATCATTATGTATATATTATTCTTATTTTTCGTGCTCATAAGCGCGGTAAGGTCGAGTGACCTTCTATTTACTGTATTTTACAAAGTTAGTGATATGGCAGCAGCCAGCGATGTTAAATTGTTTTGTTTATTATAAAAACTCTCGGACCGCAGTATCACTAGGTTACACAATACAGCAACAACATCCACACCACCTTGTTCCCCCGCACAGCATACATTTATTCACTGAGGTCGCTGTTCATATTCTCATTATGCGAACATGACATGCGGGCGACTAAACCTGGACTGTTCTAGCTCGATAGGATAGGTTTATAGTAGTAGGGACGATTACTTGGTAGGAGACATTTTGTGTTAGTTTCTTTTCAGGAGTGGCGGATAGCCTTCGGGCTTATTAATTCTCTGGACCTCCTTCCGTCGCGTTATTTAGAGTTAGCTCTGGAACTATTGGGGCTCCAGAATGGCTAGAAATAAAGCGACGATCACCGGATACACCGCCCCCCCACTCCCCACCCGGTGTATCCTCGGATACTGGTTAGTTAGAAAACCCTGCGAAAACATATATATAATTAATTACTGGCCTGCAGTGCATCTCTGGACGATTTTACATAACCCTAATGACAGGAAAATGTTAGCTCCCCGGATACGGATCAGTAATAATCTGTAATCGACATATTGGTGACGGAAAGGATCCAGCTCTCCATCTACCCCTACCAGTGACTGGGTGCGGTCTTAGCACCCACCACGCCCTCCGGGGGAAGGTCACTATAGTTGGATAGCTGCATCTTTGTCCACACCGTACAACTTAAAAGTGCTTTTCAAACGCTTATGTACCATCATTTGTCCTTGTGAAGTTATGTGTGGTCATGACCTGAGGGTGACAGAATCATTATCTGATTCTGGAGCTTTGATCTCATGATAAGTCTACTGAGGGGAATATTCCGTAGGGTGGCCTCACGGTCGCCGAACATTCTCGCCCGTCAGACTTATATGTTAAAAAGTAGTTAACTTACATTGCCAATTGCATCTAAAACTAGACTTGGACCCACCAACTAAATGATAGGGTAGGAATTAGCAGAACGCCTGCATAAATAAAAGCGGCAACTACTGACACAGAATCTTGGAACTTACATAAGATGGCGGTGTTGAATTCTGCAGAAATGATCCTTCACGCAAAACAGCGAAGCATCGCAACAACCATATATCTTGACTAGGTTGACTCGTTTACATAATTTGGTTTTCACAAGAGAGTGCCCCTTTTTGCCATCTCTCTTCTTCCGCTTCGGCGTTGAAGGCATTTTCCTGTGACGGAGGCCCGCGCGAGGCACTTTCCTCTCGCAACAAAATAATGTTCGTAGGGGTCAATTTGGTTTATATTAAACTAGCTAAGTAGCCGCTCTAGGGCCCTCCTTTGCGGGGATGCCTCACGGATCCTACTCTGTGAGGTACCTCTGGCGAGGACCACGATGATGTGTCGTCAACCCAGCCCCATGTACTAGACCTCCTCCAGGTAGCAGCAAACGAGTACGATTGTTTGACTGTTACATAAATAATTATTGTATGTATTTTTAGTTATTATGTCCCGGCCGTAAAATGGAGCTGTGGAACCGTCACACCGGTGACACCAACAACGTGGATAAAACAGTGAGGTAAAACTTTGGCGGCGATGGTAGCACGGCCCCACTGGAATGAGAACGTTCCACCGGCTCTAGAAGCCGGTTTCTGTATGATCAGGCAGCGCGCAACACAGGATCCGCAACCCCGAGATCCGCAGCTAGCCAGCTGTATCGCCCACCGTGCTGCGTACCTGTGGTGCCGCAGAATGGGAGCGTCCGACGGACCAGCACGCACGCCGGAGGCTACAGTCAACAACAAATGACGATGACATAAGCACACAATTATAGCGTAATAAAAGCAGCATAGGGCCTACTGACCATCCGTGTCCATTACATGAGTTTGACGTCAGACGTAACAAGTCTCTGTTCCTTTGGCCAAGATGTAGTCAAGACAAAGCTACATGGGTGTGCTACACAGACTGAACTAGAGAAAATCTCTACGAGCTAAGATCCAGACTGTTCCACAACCTGTACTAGTCTAGAAGAAAAATGGGCATTTTTTTTACTGAAGCTTGTTTTGGAGTATATGCAAAGTTTTATTGTTGTTTTTCTGGCTCTGGTGTATACTAATTGCAAATCTGCAGGGTCACCCTTGGGCGTTTTGAGAAACATGGATTTTTCATTATATGCAATATTGTAGGTTTTATCGCTAACCTTATCAATATGCATATCAAATCAAAGCTTGTGACGAGTAGAAGACACCTACTGCTAAATACACTTTCCGCAGGCATTTCCTAAATATAGATTTATCATGTTCGCATTTCGCACATCATTGAATGCAGAAATCATATCTCATCAACCAATAATACCTGATCCGATGATGATATCGCAATGGATATCTCCTTATACTAAGTCGCATTCACTCTAGAGTTAGGAGATGCGGTTTGCATCAACTTCAAAACACGGGGAATTCTCCCATTATCCACCCTCTGTCCCCTGCCACCACACCCCAGCTCCTGTCCACTCAATGCCTAATCATAATGATAATTGTGTGTTTGATATGAAATTGACATACATTGACATTGCTATAATTGCGGATTGAATGTATTTAACAAAATAAGTGCGTTTGGTGTAAGTCCCCCCCCCCCCACCTTCCACTCTATCCCCGCCCATGCTATATTCTTGGTGCTGGTGGTGGGAATGGAGGTTTGCTGTTGTAGTGGGGTGGGAGATGTTATGCGTGGATGTGAAGTGGATTATGGAGTGAAATGGAGAAGTAAAATATAGTAATGTGATGGTAGGTTGTGACAGAGTGATTAGAATATGTGTCACCCACAAACCCGTGAGTGGACGTTTGGTTAGGAGATTGGAGTGGGCAGACAGTGGCGAAAAGAGGAGAGGGTGGGTGGGTGATATGAAGAGGGGGCGTTGATGTGGGATGGGAAGAGACAAGATGGGGACGCAGTGCAAGGAGCTGGGTAGAGATGAGCGCTTGTGTAGGTTTTAGTATTTTTATACACTAATTTGGAATATAGAATGAAATGGGTGGGGATGAGATATGGAAGGTAATGAGATGAGATGTGAAGGAAATCGGATGGGATAAGGTGGTGTGTTGTGGAATAAAATGATGCTGGATGGCATGTAGTAGGATGAGAAGAGATGCAATGGGATTGGATGAGATGTGGTCATATTCAAAGAAAATGGATGTAATGAGATGGAATGGGGGCGATATTGTTCGTACGAAAGGAGCTGGAATATAAAAGTGAGGTTAGTTGGTGTGGGATGATGCGGATGAGAAGGGCTATCTTGAGGCCACATAAGATGAGATGAGTTATGACGTGGATGAGATGATGGGATAGAGTGAGATACGATATGGTGAGATTGAATGATGTAGGCTAGAATGAGCCGAGGGGAGCTGAGATGATATGGTCTGAGGTGAGGTGAAGAATGGTGAGTTAGCGTGATCTGGTGCAGTAGACGGAGCTGGGAAGGGATGACTTGGATGTGGTGGCGTAATTGTTGTTGTTGGTGGGTGTTGGTTGGTAATGCCGGGGTTTGGAGATGTTAATCAGGTCTGATGGGATGAAATGAGATGAGGTACATTGTATGATGTGGTGACAGAGTAGAGTGGGAGGGGGTGAGGTGGATTCGTTGACCTGAGATGGGACGAAGCGAAATTGGATGAGATGAAATGAGACTCGTTCAGATTATCAAAGAAGCGATGTAGGGAGAGCTGTAATTACGTGGTCTGATGTGAGATGACGAAAGGCAAGTTGCAGCGATGTGGTTGGAAAAGTGGAGGTGGGGTGGCGAGGTGGTACACTTGGTAGGTGCGTGTTTATGATGCTTGTGGCTGGGGGAGAGATGAGGTGATGTGAAGTGGATAATGAAGAGTAACTGAGAGGTAGGATATGGTAATGTGATGGTAGGCTGTGCTGGTTGTAATTAGAATTAATACATAGCTCCCCCACTCATACCAGTTAGGTGAGCTTAGATGAAGATAGGAGGAGAGAGACGATGGTGAGGTGAGGAGGTGTGGGTGGGTGATATGAGGAGGGGCATTGAGGTGAGATGGGATGAGATGAGACGAGCTCGCTTGATGAGGTAGGATAGGATGTAATGAGTTGGAATGAGATGAGAAGAAATTGAATGAGACGGGATAGGAGGGCATTGGAAGGGATAAGGTGGTGGCATGTGGCATGCTGCGTGGTATAATGACCTGTGCTGAAACGGTTGGGATGAGATGAGGTCAGATGCAAAGAGATGGGCTGTGATGAGATGGGGTGGCATGGTATGAAATGGTCTGGTATAAAAGGTTGAGGTGAGGTGGAGTGGGGTTAATGTGGGTGAGACGAAGTGTCTTGAGGTCTTAATGATATGGGATGAGTTATGATGTGGATAAGGTGTGAATGGATAACATGAGATGAGGTAGGATATGGTGTCGGGATAGAGTGGGATCAGATACGGTGGGCTGGATGTGGTGGGATGGGATGAAGTGAGATGGGATTAGATGAGAGAGGATAAGGAGATGAGGTAGGGAGAGCTGAGATGGTGTGGTCTGATGTGAGGTTAGGAAAGGTGAGTTACAGTGATGTGCAATAGTTTGGGCTGGGAAGGAGTGGCTTGGATATATAGTGAGGTCGTTGCTATGGTTGTTGGGTGTTGAATGGTGATGTTGGAGTTTGGATGAGGGGCAGGGTGGGCTGATCTGTTGTATACGATAAGATGGTGATATGACGCGAATAATGGAGAGACGAGGAGAGGTAACATACGTTAATGTGATGGTAGATTGCATGGGTTCCCATAAGGGTCCTTTTGGGACCCCAAAAGTATGGGCAGTGGGTCCCATGGAACCCCTGAACATCTTGCATGATTGCCAAATATTAATTAGTTTCATATGTATATTAGAATCAATTTCTGTACTTGGAACCTTGAAATACCAGTATCGCAATTTCAATGTAACTATTTTGAGATTTTGAAACTAATCTGGGGTGGGGTGTGTGTGTGTGTGTGTGTGTGTGTGTGTGTGTGTGTGTGTGTGTGTGTGTGTGGTGGGGGGGGGGGGTAGTGGGTGTGGGTTTGGGTGTGTGTGTGTGTGTGTGTGTGTGTGTGTGTGTGTGTGTGTGTGTGTGTGTGTGTGTGCTGTTGCTGCATATGACAGCAGCAACAACTCCGAGTGAAATTAGTTTCACAATAGGCAAGAATAAACAGAATATTTATTGAATAGTAAATACATCAAAGACATACGATTCGTAAACTTGACGGACTGTTCGAACTTTATGACGGAGTTATAATACGTCATTATGATTGTGACGTCAGTCCACATGTGACCTAGTTGATTATTACGTCATATACGTGAGTGACTTATCAGATCGACCCACTTGACGAATCTGGCTTTCCTTTAAAATTTTGAAAGATACACGGCTTGAGAAGCCACTTTTTGCATTTTGAGCGATATCTTTAATTTTAAATTTCAGTTATACTATAATTGGGCAGAAATAAGGGCTGGAGCAAGTGTCTGATGGTCCATGGCTAACACAGATATTATATTCAAAGAGAAATGAGATACACTGTAAAATTACTACCTGTATAATTAGCCTTTATTGATGCGCTTCAATGCCCCAAACATAACCTAGAATATGATGAAATTTCTTAAGCTAATGCGCTTCTTTCGGTTTATTATATTCTGTGAGTAAAGTCTCACTGCCTCTCCAAATTAGTGTATAAAAATACTAAAACCTACACAAGCGCTCACGCACGCGTGTACGTAACCACACACGCACGGACGTACTAATGTCCACTTACGACACCATGATGGGAAATACATATATCACAATTTGTGAAATAGTTCACCAATCTGTTAATAAATGAATAGCAATCGCGTGCAGATTTTGAAAAAAACCGTTTATCGAATAAACCCATATAAATTATTTTAATAGGTATCGTTTAAATATATAATTAAATTTTCCAGTTCGTCACGTCAAGCTATCAACTGCTGCTTGAAGAGTCGTGTTATTCTCGACAACTGCGTATCCACGATGTTATCTTAAAGGACATGTGCGACAATGCTTAATGCGGACACGCCTGCCTAAACGACCGACCGTCCTTTGGAGCCACACAAGATGGTGGTTCTTTAAGATCGGTGGTCTCCGACCACCGATTTTAAAGAATCACCATCTGGTGGCCGCAAATGCCACACCCTTTACCGTATTTGGAGACTACCAGTTGTTAGAGTTAACCTTACGGTTCTCACCGCAGGTGGGCCTTAACGAAATGTTTACGATATAATCTACTGAAACGTCGTATCGTTTCTCCCCGAGCGCGCCTCTAATGGCCTGCAGGTAGCTACAGGTATAGTTTATTACGTACTCCGTTTCATGTAGATCAACTCCCGCGTCAACGTTCATACGGTTTTAAATACGAAATATGAAAATAATATAGGATTACTATCTTTAATCCTGTACCTCTGTGTACACAGTAATAATTAATCTGTCAGAAAATCGGAACACATTTGACAATTTAGTGATGGCATGTATAGGGATGAATGAAATTATTAAAAAATATATAACAGATTTACTTTTTATCCTACCTCCAAGCTTATTGTAACCGGGCTATATATTACTTATTAAATAAAGATGCTTCCATGTGAGAGTGTGTGTGTGTCTGCGTGCGCGCGTGTGTGCGTGCGCGTGTGATTGCATCCTTGTGTGCGTGCGTGTGCGCGTGCGCCTGTGTGTACGTGCGTGGGTACGCGCGTGCGTGTGTGCATGCGCAATGTGTACGTGCCTGGTGTGTATGTGCGTGTGTACGTACGTATGTGCGCGCGTGCGTACGTGCGTGCGTATGTGCGCGCGTGCGTACATTCAGTGGGATGAACAGTTGATTCGGAGGGTGCCGGGTTGATGATGGCGAATTCCTTAGCCCTTAAAATATGGCATTGTGAGGCTCTGTGTACCGGTATCTGGTGTCCTAGGCAGACTGGACAATGCTTCTGAGAGGGTGTTCCGCTCTCATGCATTGGATGCTGAACATACTTCCCCATGTAATTTTGAAATCTAGATACTCTCAGACGCCGAGGGCGCCTCGTGTAGACAATGATGGCGTCACAACCAAATATATTAACCCTTTCATACCTAAGCCGGCTAAAACCGATCTTAGCGCTAGTCTCGAGGAATGTGAATTTACAGGCCAAGAAAAGACAATTTTTGAAATTTTACCACAGGAATGCCTGGCTCGATGATCGAGCCAGCCATTCCAGTGGTCAAATTTCAAAAATAGTCTTCTCTTGGCATGCAACTGGACAATCAATATGCAAATAAAAGAGGTACAAATAATTCAAATTTTCTCATTAAGGGATGAATAGAAGTACACATATTTAACTAGCTCTCGGTCAATATTACTCGCGTTACGGATGTTACAGTTTGTGTGTATTCAGATCCGCTGATAAGACGCTCATAATGTAACAAATAGCCCCAGGGTAATTTGAAATTTATGTATGTTATCAATTTATAACAACTTTAACACTCTGAACACTGGCTTCCCAAGATTTCAATTTCAAGATAGGTATACAGGTAAGCTGTTGAATATTTTGAATCTAATTTGACTGTGAGCTGCAGCTCTATAATGAGTGTACGTGTTCGCATCGGCGTGCTTGGGGATGTAAGTGTTTAAGTTGTATGGCTTTTAGAGGCTTAGATTGTGTTCCTGGATGTGATGGGGCGAGGTGGGTCTTGGGCTCATAGTGATTCCGAGCGTATGGGTTAATATAGGACTATGTTTCTTAGGCCGTTTTCTCGCGGTGTAGTTGATCTGGAATGACGTCATACTCAAGTGTGGCGTTATGCCCAATTAGCTCGCTGGTGGGAACACGGAGTTCGGTTGTGGAGTTGAATTATGGACACGGGTCCATATTTCGGCTTCGCATCTGGCAAATTGTATTGTCTTGTGCGAGTTCGCGGTGTGTTGAGATTTATTTTCGTTTCGTCGCATTGCGGCGTACGATTTGGTTCTCCGGAACTGCGCAGGTTTGGCGGTTCGTTTTCGGGCATTGTGGTGCGGATATGTGCCTTTAATAATAGCGTGTACATCGCAAACGACAATCTACTAAGAGGAGTACACACTTGTCTAAACAGTCTCTCTCTCTCTCTCTCTCTCTCTCTCTCTCTCTCTCTTTCTCTCTCTCTCTCTCTCTCTCTCTCTCTCTCTCTCTGTTATTAATGGAAAATTGTATAGACAGCTCATTGTTAGTTAATTGTATTTATTTATTAGCTGCCATTAATATTACTGTTGGGAAATGGTCTCAGTAAGTTGCAAGAACTTGTACCCAAACCCTTTGTAAAAGACTGCAATAAAATATGTTTAAATCAAATCCCAGTCAAAATAGCTTCCAAATAGTCAACAGAATAGTTCTTGATTTTTGGAATTTGGCATTTCTGGAGCAAAAGGACAATAATACTATTTTATTATTTCAACCTAAACGGGAGGTAACTTTGCATATCTCTAGCGCAAAGGAGAGTAACCGTTGCTTGTATAATGGACGTTATATATGGACGCTCCAGCGCGTTTATACGTACGTGTGCAGGTGCGTGCGTATGTGGGTGCGTGAGTTGGGTGAGTGGTTGCTTGGTTGGTTGCTTGGTTGGGCGGGTGTGTGCGTGCACGCGCGTGTATTTCGTGTGTGCGTATGTCCGTTTGTATGTGCGTGTGTGCGTTTGTGGTTGGTTTGTGTGTGCGTGCATTTGTGCGTTTGTGGTGAGTTTGTGGCGCGTTTGTGGTTCGCTTGAGCGTTTGATTTGTTGGATGGTTGTTTGGTAGATGGGTGGGTGCGTGGGCGCGTGAGTGTATGCGTGCATGTGTGCACATGCGTGCATGTGCGTGTGTGCGCAATTGTACGTGAGTCCATCCGTGCCTGGGTCCGTCCGTGGGTGCATACATGCGTGCGTCTGTGCGTGCGTGCGTGCGTGCGTGCGTGCGTGCGTGCGTGCGTGCGTGCGTGCGTGCCTGCGTGCGTGCGTGCGTGCGTGCGTGCGTGCGTGCGTGCGTGCGTGTGTGTGCGTGCGTGCGTGCGTGCGTTCCTGCGTGCGTTTAAGCATTTGTGCATTGCTTTCCCACGTGCGCGCGTGCGTCTGCGAATGCGGAGGTGCGTGCATGAGCTGGGGTTGGGGCCTGCAGGAGGGCGGGAGGGCATTTGTGGTGAGTTTGTGCGTGCGTGTACACATGCGCACAGACACACGCGTGTGTGGGTGACCTACTTTAATATGATTTTAAAACCAAACTCTGTGTTCATTTTTTCATCTCCAATCACAGTCTGATTTTGAATTGAATATTATACAATATGCCTTATATATCGTAGCTAATACATATTACGATCAATTCATATTATTCTAGAAACACAGCCTATAGTGTAGGCCAGAGTTATTAAATCTATTTACCACCACCTGCGGTAATTAACCTGCGGTGGACTTCCAATACATCTGTGGCGTTGACACGTTGCGTTAATTGTTACAAATCACGTCAAATATCGATGTTACGAGGCGATATCGATAACTATTATCATAATTTGTACCTTGGCTTAGCGAACTGAATGACAGCGGAAAGAAGCAAAGACCAAATCTGTCACCTTGCCAGTAACGCATGGGTATTAAGTATTTCATCCTATTGTTGCCTCAACATTGTACGTCAATAACCTTATTTTGATCGATTACATTCATATGTGTGTCTTTGGAAACCACGCCATGTTGAAAAACTAGAAAATGACCAGTGAACTAAATATCGAGCTTAGAACTCCCTCTTGTGCCAACTTAACCCTTAGCACTCTGATGTCAAAATTTTTAATTTTAGACAGCAACATCTTCCATCAAAATTGTTGAAAAATGTAGCCTACACCAGTTTCTCTTCTATTGATACAGGAAAAGATAGAATATTGACATCAGTGTCTTGAAGGCTAACTCTCCGATGGCCAAGACGACAAAAACGCCTCTGCAGTGGTCTTGAGGAATGCAGATTTGTAGGCCAAGAGAACAGTATTTTTAAAATTTTACCACTAGAATGACAGGCTCAATTACCGGATATACCGAGCTATTCAGCCCAGAGGTAAATTTTCAAAAAAATAGTCTTCTGTTGTCCTGCAAATGGACGCTAACTAAGCAGAAAATTTAGAATTTCTTGACCATTGACCCTTTAATGCACAAGTCGGACAAAACAACAAGTGCAGTGAGCTTGAGAAACATCTATTTGTAGGTCAACAGAAAGCTAGTATTGTAAATTACAATTGTAAATTTATTTTATAAAATATGTCTTAATTTTCTTGAAAAGTTCGGCCATTAAATGGTTAGTTAATATAAGCAGCATTCAGGAAAGTGGACCCTTCCAGGTTATCCATCCATCATAGGACGTCATAATCAACTATGTGACGTGTAGGATGACGTCATAATCAATGATGGCATGAATGTCGTAGATAAGTACATCAGGAACGCTTAATTGGTGACGGACTAAGCGTTGTTGTACGAATTGTATGATTTTACTATTTAATAAACATTCTTTTGAATATATTGAAACTAATTTGAATTAGTTTCAAAATATTTAAAAGCTTACCTGTATAGTTTTCTGGAAATTGCGATCGATTGCAACACGGGTGAAGCGTGGTGGAGCTTAATCAGAGATGGGCGGGACATAGCTAAAACTGAAAAGGTCCATCGAAGCACTGTTGACACAAGGCCAGTTAAATTCCCATTCTTTTTTTAAAAAAAGATCTCCAGCGTATTTACATTTTACACATTGTAAACTTAGATCAGTTGGCCGTCCCCAGGTCGCATTTGGTGCTACTATTTAGCAGGGGGTAATGCCAATATTTAGTTATCGAGCTATTCAAAGTATCCGTCAGATACGAGGGCCGAGATATTCCGGAAAGTATTCCAGAAATCACGCATGCAGATCGCGCGATTCCGCTACCCTACCACATACGGCGTACATCTGTACAGCACAATTCCACTCACTAATTATAACCACCCTGCGGATACCGGGCGAGTTTGCGAGCGTTCCGATTACATCTGGTCAGAAAATACCACCGGGTGGTTTTCGCACAATCAGTGGTCGTATTGAGTGCTATCGGATAGTTTTAACAGACACACACTGTTCGCCGACAAGCTGTGATTGACAGATAGGTCAGTGACTATTGACAGCAAATGTCAAACGTCAGCTTCGGGGTCGCCGAGCAGGAAATTCATCTGACAGTCATATCAATAGCTGGTTTGACCATAACGTCTGTCAAAACTACTGTGTGAACTCGAGAAGTCAGGGAGAAAAATGCGACATTGTCACGATCTTAATGATAGGATCGGTGAATTTAATTGAAGCGATTGATGTTTTGTCTGGCCGACCACTTTACTGAACTCGCTTTATAATAGCCTTAATTAAAAGTTTTTTCATTATCAAAAGTTATAATAAACAGATCCATGCTGTATCGATTGCACTGGACAGAGGTCAAAGATACAATACTCGACAGCGACTACTAGTCCTGCTGCTGCTGCTACTGATGTTGCTACTGCCGCTGCTGTTGCTACTGCCGCTGCCGCTGCCGCTGCCGCTGCCGCTGCCGCTGCCGCTGCCGCTGCCGCTGCCGCTACTACTACTACTACTACTACTGCTGCTGCTGCTGCTGCTGCTGCTGCTGCTGCTGCTGCTGCTACTACTACTACTACTACTACTACTACTACTACTACTACTGCCGCTGCCGTTGCCGCTGCCGCTGCCGTTGCCGCTGCCGCTGCCGCTGCCGCTGCCGTTGCCGCTGCCGCTGCCGCTGCCGCTGCCGCTGCCGCTGCCGCTGCCGCTGCTGTTACTGCTACTGCTACTGCTACTACTTCTCCTCCTCCTCCTACTACTACTACTACTACTACTACTACTACTACTACTACTACTACTACTACTACTACTACTAATACTAATACTACTACTACTACTACTACTACTACTACTACTACTACTACTACTACTACTACAACAACTACTACTACTACTACTACTACTACTACTACTACTACTACTACTACTACTAATACTAATACTACTACCACCACCACCACCAATAGGTGCCATAGAATCGGCTGGGTTCGAACCTCGCTCAAGTCGAAAATTGAAAAATGTAAAAATTACATTCCAATGACGACTGCGCTATATCCTAGTGCCAGTGCGTCGTCAATGACAGGGTTCCTAAAACTAATGCTTGACAATAAAAAAACCCTACATACATGCCAGTGTCTAGAGATATGGTAAGTCTGGAATGTACAGTTCCAGTAAATTCGTGTGGTTGTGAATTGGGTAGTTGATACGGTGTGACGAATTGGCTTGTGGCATACACTCATCAGAAACAACATAACAGGCAAATGTTATCACATTATTTATAACATGTATCAGTCAATAAACATTTTTGTGGCGCAAAACCAATACAATCAGAATGTTTTATCAGTGCCACTGCTGTAAGACAAGGGGAAGATCTGCCACCCTTTCTATTCGGTATTTTTGTCAATGATCTGGAAATCCATTTAACGGAAGAAGGAGTACTAGGTCTGGCGCCCATTAGTAATATAAGTTATGAAAAACTATTTATTTGTATTTAGCCATACTGCTGTATGCAGATGAAACTATTATAATGGCTGACTCAGCAGAAAATCTTCAAACTTCATTAAATATTTTTAACAACTATTGTACTTATTGGAAATTAACTGTTAACTTAAGTTAAACCAAAGTAATGGTTTTGTCTAAAAGTAAAAAACTTAATAAAACATTTTATCTGGGTCCGGAACAAATTGAAATAGCAAGCGAGTATCTCTTTCTGGGAGTACTTTTTAAAAATCATGGGGGATTTATCAGTGTAGGACCCAAAATTTAAAACAAGGGGAAAAAGCCATGTTCCAATTGCTTAGAGAAATCATAGAGCACGACATCCCATTAGACCTCCAATGGAAGTTATTTGACGCTATGATAATGCCATTTATTTTGTATGGGTCGGAAATTTGGGAATATGAAAACCTAGATATGTTTGAAGCTTCTCATATACAATTTCTAAAATATACTTTGACCGCAAAGAAAAGCACCCCAACCCAATTTAATGTTGTATGGAGAAACAGGGCGTTATCCACTAAGTATTACCACCAAGACTAACATGATCCGGTTTTGGACAGATCTATCTAGGATAATTTTAATTTTGCATGGTTAACAGAAATACAGTCGATCCTCCAAGAAACAAATCAAGTACACATATTTAATGCTGAGTGTATCAACAAGCACCATATAGTAAAGGTGACAAAGAATACGTTCCAGATGCAATATATGAATACATGGAAAGATAAACTCAACACACCGACTAGACTATTATTCTACAAGGACGTTAAAGAAGACATTAAATTTGAAAATTATTTTAATGTTCTCACAACGAGAAACGCCATTACTCTATTTCATTTTAGGACACTAAACCATAAACTGACCATTGAAACCGGACGATGGACGAAAATTGATAGACAAAACAGACTATGTACAACTTGTGACGAACTCGATGACGACAATCACTCTTTATAAATGCAATAAATACAATGATTTAAGAGCAAAATTTTTCCCACTTTACTATACTACAAGCGCAAATCCTAACAAAACAAAAGAGCTTCTAACAATGTGCAACGTACCTGTGCTTAAAAAAATATGTAAGTTTTTTATATTTTCAAGGAGGCCCAGGAAAAATAATGATGGCGAGTGAGGAGGACATGTAATCGATATGTCCCAATAGTCCATTGAGTGTAACAGCCTTATATATGTATATGTAATAATTTGCAATTTAACCCTTCTTGTGTCGACAGCACATTAAAGCGCTCGCTCACAATACTACTTCAATGAACCATTTGATTGTCAATACTTTTCAAGGAAATTTTAATTTTTGGAAAGTATCTTTTGTAAATTTATAACGAAAATTTATCGAAAAATAGATTTCTGTTGTCCTTCAAGTGAACATTCGTCAGAAGTGGGTTGGTCGAGAAAATTCAGATTTCTGCTTGGCCAATGTCCAGTTGCGGACCAGGAGGCGTAGTCTTGGGAAGTTACCACTGGAATGACTGGCTCGCTAACCGAGCCAGTCATTCCAGCGGTGAGTTTTCGGGAATGTTCTCCTTGCCCGCAAATGGACATTTCTCAAGATCACTGCAGCGGTCGTTTTTTGACCAAGTTGATCATTAAAGGGTTAAGTTGACACAAGACGGTTAGAGAAGGATAACGTATGCTTTAACAATTCACCACACGATATATGGATACGACAGTGCCCCTTGCCGCCCTCTCACGATTAACTGGGGGGAAATGCTCAATTCTCCTTCGTGTGCATGAACTGTATATTATTGATAGATCAATTTAATAACTGTTTGGTATTCTTAAACTAATTTGACTTGTGAATATGTTCAATTGAGTTTCTCTTTGTGCCTTTTACGAATTGCACCTCGTTTATAAATTAAAAATTTATAACTTCCAAATATTTTGAAACTAATTTGACTGAAAACGATTCTCACGTTACCGTCTCTTTGTGCCATTTTCAAGTGTACGATTTGAGTCACAATCTAATAGCTGTCGATTATTTCGCCCTTTCTCCTTGTGCTACTTTCGAGTGTATGAATCGCATTTTGTCGATAAAGCTATAATGAATATATGTATTATGTATATAGAATCTACCGGCATAAAATATAGTATCAACTGTAATACCTCATATACCTATACAAGGCCTGAGTGTAATAAAGTGAACTTGAACTTGAAAGCTGGTCCGGTGAAAGAAGATTATTGTCTTCTGGATGGTAGGCCAGTTGGTAGACAACTCGGCTCCTACGCGCTGGCGAATAGGTGCCATAGAATCGGCTGGGTTCGAACCTCACCAAGGTCGAAAATTGAAAAATGTAAAACTTACATTTCAATGACGACTGTGCTATATCCTAGTGCCAGTGCGTCGTCAATGACAGGGTTCCTAGAACTAATGCTTGACAATAATAAAAACTACTACCACTTACTAATACTATTAGCTAGGGGTCCCTATAGATAGCTCCTATCGAAATAAAACTAAACTTATTTTAGGACATATATGCACTTTTGAGGCTTTAAGACCAATTCCCATTATATATATATATAAGGCCACTCAATATCCAAGAAGATGCAAATTATAAATTTCGCCAGTATTAAAATGCAAATCCAAATTTGACGGTGGAATTTATGTCCGTTTCGTAGGGAAATCATGGTATGCGCTATTTAGTGGTTACTCGCGATTCATCGCTAGTCTTCTATAAACAAGGAATTTAGAAATTCCGTTTCATCTCCTGGGGAAACTGTGATATCTAGCTGCGCTCGGATGGCATCTCAGGCATTTCTGGGGATAAATATGAATCCTCAGTTCGGGATTTAATTTTGAATCTGTCCGTCATTAAACATATTAATTCTTTTCTATATATTCGCCTTCCCCCCCCCCCCCCCCACCCGAAAAAGGATATGGAGTAGGGTGGGTTGATATATAATATACGGCCATACTTTATTGGTTAAACCGGCCGAAAAAATGCAGCTGAAATAGTATTGGGGAATGCATATTGGCAGGTTAAGTGAAGACTATTTTTATCGTCGTCATTATTTTTTAAAACTTACATCCGGAATGACTGGCTCGATAACCGAACAATCTATGAAAATTGTACTCGCATGGTTAATCGCGGGAAGGACATACCCATTTGGCCACTTGCTTTTTGGAGACATACGATGGTGGTTCTTTAAGACGTGTGATCGTAAGACCACGCGTCTTAATGAAGTACCGTCTTTTGACCCCAACAACTATCTAAGTAGATACTAAGTTGTATAAAGCAACCACCTCTGTTTTACTGACCACTTTCTGGTAGCCCATACAGTGCCCGCTATACACAGGTTTCAATGCATCGCAACATTCATTCTTCGACACGGCATTCTTCGACACGGTTGATCGACCTTTGAATTACGAGCGAATTAATTACATCAGTAATCCAAAGAGAGATATCGAAAAAGGTTTCTCACCATCATGCTGTATTAAGAGCCGCCAATATCGCCTGGCAGATTTTTCGAGTGCCTGTTCAATTTTAAATGGAATCAGTTTCCGTGAATAGTAGCTGTATATTATTTACTATCGGTGTTCTCTTTGATGTTAAGCTTTAGGAACGGAGAGTAACGCCATTCAAAATTCACGAGTATCCACATGCTCCGTCACACCAGTGGCAGAGAATGACAGAGGTGTTTTGAAGTTGTAATTGAAGCTCTCTGAAGCCGTCTTTGATGAGGTAATGATGGTGGAGAAGCTACCACCTGGGATTTAGCAACCGTGGCAGAGTGTGCAGGTGTTTATGAACCAACAGCTCGACCGACCCATATGCCCTCTACTCACTCAGCCCATCCCGATCCACTTGACCGACAGACTAACAAACAAACTAACGAGCGAGGAATGGCAAATAAACGAACGAATGAACAATGACAACATAGCCACATATATATGTGTGTGTGTCTGTGCGTGCGTGCGTGCGTGCGTGCGTGCGTGCGTGCGTGCGTGCGTGCGTGTGTTCTGGCGAAGAGAAGGCTGTTTTTGACCCGCAAATGGACATTTAATAAGCAAATATTCTGATATTTTTGACCAAATTTAGAAACCAAAGGGTTAAATGCTTACCACCTTCTATAGAATAGCATAAAATTCTGGATCCTGAGATACTCAAAGAAACTTTCCAATCGCAGATGACGTGTGGCCGCACAGGTATGTCGTAAAAGTACTTTGTACCAAGGTACTTTATTTTACCATCCAATAAAATAAAAGTTATTTCTGCAAATAGTCATACATATGCACATTTTGTTTACAAACAATGCCATGTTTCAAGTTGTTAGTAAATAGATGCGTGGTGGGCGGTCGGCTCGAAGTGCCAAACAGACCACCTGCTCCAAGGGTAACCATGGGTATATATTCACAGTAGAATGCTTGAAAAAAAAATTTGTCAAAAATTACATTTTATAAGCTTAAATAGTGGCCTTAGATGTAATAAAATGAAATAAATGTTGACATATGTTAATTTCATTGCGCATAAATTAATGTAATATTTCAAGTTGTGAAATTGAATTAGTGTCCCTAATTAAATTTCGCAATTAAAGAAAAAAAAAATTTGTACATAATGAAATCGTCATATCTTAGCATTTATTTCATTTCATTACATCTAGGGCCACTATTTATAGGAGCTTCAATACAAGGATCGTGCCACAGGATACTGTTGTGTCAGTCCGCTGTGAGGCTATAATCTTGGGGTACTGGTCAATCGTGCTTGTATTCCTAGAGAAATTAAGTAAGTAAGCGGTGTGTGGTTGGTTGGAAGAGGCTAGTGAGATACACGTAATGGAGGATTCCAGTTTCTCAGACAACCATATGACGTCATAATCAACTACGTGACGTGTAGGAAGACGTCAGGATGACGTCATAATCAATTAGGTCATTAATGGGGTAGCTAAGTTCATCACGACCGCTTAATTGATGACGGATTAAGCGTTGGTGTACGAATTGTATGTCTTTACTAATTAATAAGCATGCTGTTGAATAGGCAGAAACATCATCCAGTCAAATTAGTTTCAAAGTATTCAAACAGATTACCTGTATAGTTTTCTGGAAGTTGATAGCCAGGAAATTAAGGGGTCGATCGATCCCAACACGGGCGATGTGTGGGTGGAGCTTAGCTAGAGATGGGCGGAGCATAGTTAAAACTGGATTCCTTCGTTCTGGAACCGGTCAAGGTGATGACAAGGAATGGTTATCAGAGCAGCTTCAAGACCTGCTTCAGAGAGGCTCAGCATGTTTGAATCCAGAACAGCAAGGAGAAATATGAAAGATGCCAATGCAATATCGTGACTCCTTCTGTACCAGTCGCCATGCCATAGGGGAACCTCATTTAGCCAAACACATCAATAATACTTAGGGCAGTTATCCACCTTTAGCGAAGCATAAGGAGGGGAATGCCGCTCGATCCTGACAAATAGACATGATGCTAGAGACAAAAGTAGTTGGAAGGTGAACATCTCCTTGGACCAGTGTTATTGTCTTGGCAACAAAAAATGTGGTACATTGTGGTTGATTACTGGAAGTTGAATGCCATATGTAAGGATGGTGATCGCTTACCTCACATCCATCATATGCCGTGACTGACTGGCTATGTACACCAGTCCTGGTACGACTGTGATAAATAGACGCCTGCTGCCATTCATCTGTAAAGGCTGTCCTATTTTAATTTCGAAAAATGCAGTTTTGCTTTTTTAACACTTCAGTAAAGTTCAAGAGGCTTATGGGGCTCATATTAAAGCGGTGATAATCTCATATCAAATGTTGTATTGCACCGATAGAATATGGTTTATAGATTCCATATCATTCATATCCTGTCACATTCCCTGATCTGTATCGCAATTATCTGTTTTGTGATAGCGAGTAAATGTTGAACAGCGATCGACACCATTTTGTTTCCTCAAGCTATTGTGTGTGATGTCATGTAAGCTCCAATGCATCACATTCTTTATTATGTAATGCTCATCCCATTGAATATTTTGAAACTAATTTGACTGGAAATTGTTGCTGCCTATAGCAGCAACAACTTCCAATCAAATTGGCTTCAAAATATTCAACAGCTTACCTGTGGGATTGCTTTTATACCACATTGCCAAATTATAGCTGGCGCCTCTATGACTGAGCGTATATACCGAGGCAGACACACTAGGGGTTTTCTGATTGGTTGAAAAGTAAATCATGACAGCCGTCATAGGGTGTAGAAATGTACCAATATTTAACTACTAAATCCTGAATATCTTTCCTTAGCGGCGTGATAAAAAGCTTAAAATTACTTGGATAGTTTATGACCGGCGTGTTAGATCACCTGAATAGCTATCAAGGGATGGGATTAGGTATCTTTTAACACTTCTCCAGTGACACATTTGCTTGTCTGTACATATCACGATAAAGTCAGTGTAGTGGCAAACTGAGTGCTGTTCTATTTTATGACACAATTACCAGCAATTCGTCAGCCACTTTTCTGAAGTTGATAAACTGTTGTTCCAGTTGATGGAAAAAGATCGACTCTGGATGGACTGAAGACTGCGAAGCAGTCTGTTGCGTTCAAGAGTGTCACAGACAAGGTTTTAACGTCACCTACTTTGGTTCATTCGTATGCATCATGTTTCTGGAGAGTGGCAGTAATTTCTCAGGAACACCGACATAGAGCTAATTCTCTACTTATATAGCTGCAGATCCAGGGTATTCACTCACTCAGAAAGGAACTATGTTATAGTAAATGAGTTGCTAGCTGTCATTTATTTTGCATATCACTATAAGCATTCCCTTTATGACCTGAAATTCCTAAATGTTCTGTGTCAATCATCATTACAGTGGCTGATAATCATGCAAATTCTTAAATGCCAGATATCTTGGTAGCAGGAACACCTCAACGGATCGCAATTTGAGATTTCTCACCAGCCCCATAAGAACAAGGGACATGATAGTGCGCTGAGTCACCAATTCACTATACAGGAAACCACTGACGAATTAACGACTTCGAACTGTACTTGTTATATCCGGCTGATTGGATGACGAGTGAGCTACCGACAGACCATGAAATAGATGGGGTGGTGGGTGAGGTGGGTGGGTGCTGGTTATGGTCCTTAGCTGGTATCAAAGAACTGGGCGTAAGCACGATTGGGAAGAGCTTTCCCTATTCTCACTTATTGTCAAGTATTATCATCAGCGACCAATTTGCATTACCAGTGTGAGGGGCCTTGTGTCAGTGTTCCTAGGAGAATGGACCTTTCCAGTTTTAGCTATGCCTCGCCCATCTCTTTCAAAGCGCCACCCCTATCTCGCTCGTGTTGGGATCGATCGAGCTCTGAACTCCCTGACTGTCAATTTCCAGAAAACTAAACAAATATGCTATTAAATATTTTGAAACTAATTTAACTGGGTGTTCTTGCTGCCTATGCCAGCAACAGCACCAAGTCAAATTAGTTTTAAAATATTCAAAAGAATCTTTATTAAATACTAAAAGCAAACAATTCGTACACCAACCCATAGCCCGTCTTCAATTATGTGTTCATAATGTACTTATCTACGTCATTCGTGACGTCATAATGACGTCACTGACTATGATGTCATTTTACACGTCACGTTGTTAATTATGACGTCACGTGATGGATAGATAAAGTGGAAAGTTCTATTGCTGAAACGTATCAGGTGGTGGCTCCTAGTGGTGAGGTGACCTTTTTACATTTTGACTACCTTAAGCCTTATGGGGAGGAGAGTGTTTGTACTGAGGAACTAAGAGAACTCAATACTAAGACGACGGCCTTTCAGATAGAGGAAGTGGGAACATTCACGGATTAATGGCTACATCCGATATGCCACTCAAGTATGAGACGTCATGATCAATTATGTCAGAGGTAGGCTGACGTCACAATCAAAATGCGCAATGAGTTGTATCTAAGTTCGCCAGGATCATTGAATAGTCCATCAAATCTACGCATGTAGTTTTTAATAAACATTCTGTTGAATGTTTTTAATCTAATCTGACTGTGAGATGTTGCTGTCATATAGGCAGCAACAACACCCAGACAAGTTAGTTTTCAAATATTCAATAGATTACTTGTATAGTTACCTTGAAATAGGGATTCAGGATTTGTAATTCAAGGTATATAAATATACCCAGGCTAATTCTCTTTGTCCCCACACCCTCTTTCTCCCTCCTCCCATCCCATCTCGCTCTCTCTCTGTCTCTCTCTCTCTCTCGCTCTCTCTCTCTCCCTCCCCCCTCCCTCCCTCTCTCTCTCTCTCTCTCTCTCTCTCTCTCTCTCTCTCTCTCTCTCTCGTTCTGTGTCTTATCGACGAGACCGATGGAGCCCCTCATGCAAACCTGGGATTGGATAATGCCCCCAGCGTTTCAAATTATGTCATCAGTTAACTGGGCATTGAGGAAGTAGTGAACTCGACGCACATTTCAGAGAAACAATTAGAAATAGATGCATGTATCCATTGCAATTAGGTCGACGTGCCTGCATTTTTATCCTATTGTCCTGCGAGGCTTCCAGAATGTTATGATTAGAATTGACTCAAATCTTAATATCAGCTATGGTTCTCCCGTAAATAAGGATTTCTCAAATATAATCTTGATATAAGAAAAACTCATACGCATCATAAAAAAGAATGAATAGCTGGCGTGGTGTGCGGGTGGCGCCAGTTTCTGATGCCTCATGTCTGCAACTAAAATGTATTGTCGCCCACTTATTCGCGTACATATATTACTACATACTTCGTACACACCAGACAACGGTTTACACTCCATCGTCAAGATGGTAAAACTACATATATTCTGGATGCGCATTAATATTAATTCAGCAAGCGGGTCTGTATATATACCGCGTGGCCTTAATCCTAATAACGCAAGTCACTAGGTCAGTACTGGAGCAATACCTGGCCAATACGGCCCTGGTATTGATCCAGTACCGGCCCAGTAACCTGCGTTAAGAGGGAAGTATTCCAAACCTTCAGAATTGCCAAGAACCGAGTATGCGAAATGTTTTGACAAGAGAGGCGCTTCATGATTAGTTTCTCCGCAGGCCATAAGACTACCTTGTTTGATGTATACGCCGTTTCTTGTATCTAGCTCATCTAAATTGTCGACGCATGTTAACGGAGTGTGCAAACAGACAAATGACAAGTATGTTAGTCTTTTCGTAGTTGCACTTATTAGAAACAATAATACTACTACCCTTTTGCTTTGTTCCATGTCAATTGTCCCTCTAATATAGCTGCCTGCTTGGTCAACCTTGCGTGTACCCCATTGTTGGGCCGCGAATCCTAGCATGGGAATACAGAGCGAAAACGCTGGAGGCCTTAATCTATTCTACTACACCGGTACAAGACATCATATTGACAGCAATATCAACAAAATTATACAGTCCAGTCCACTGAAATTTTTTCAACCAACCCGTTCCTTTCTAAGAAACAAACACATAAAAAATAATCTAAAGACACAAGCAGACGGACGGACTGACGAACGAACGAACGGGCGGGCGGGCAGGCGGGCGGGCGGACAGACGGACGGGCGGGCGGGCGGGCGGGCGGGCGGGCGGGCGGGCGGGTGGGCAGACAAGCAGGCAGGCAGACAGGCAATGGACTCTAAATAAGTCGATTGCCATATGGAATGTTCAAGTTTGGTCCACAAAATGCTGGATTTCTGAAAAGTTTACTTGTATTGATAAAACACGAAATATCGAATATAATACAACACGTATTATGTTGAGGACTATGAGTATAAGTTCTCGCCGCTCTAAATCAAATTAACCGTAAATACTCAATAGCATACGTATACATTATTCCATACTCTAATACCTGAACGCCTTGAATTTGAGATTGTGGAACTTCGCTTATTGATCGTTTAACAAAAAACCCGACATTATTACGGCATCAAAAACATTTTTATTAAACAATAAGGGGAATTTCTACAAGATGGAAATCGACATATCACGTGCATTTGCTATCATCAAGAGATCACATATTCACCAATTCCTCCATCAGACTGAATGTGACGATGACGAACTACGCGCGCGGTGGGACTCACAAACACAAAGTTAATTAGTTTTTGCTATGCCCCGCCCATCTGTAGCTAAGCTCCACCCATACCTCGATCGTATTGGGATCGATCGATCCCCAAATTCCGTGACTATCAATTTCCAAAAAACCATACAGATAAGCTGTTACGTATTTTGAAACTAATTCGACTGACATAGGCAGCAACAGCGCTCAGTCAAATTAGTTTCAAAATATTCAACAAGAATATCTATTAAATAGTAAAGACATACAATTCGGACAACAACGCATAGTCTGTCTTCAAATATGCGCTCGTGACGTACTTATCTACCACATTCATGACGTCATAATGGCTTCATTGATTATGATGTCATTCTACACATCACGTAGTTAATTATGACGTCATATGATGGATGGAAAAAGTGGAAAGGTCTATTGTTCGCGCCAAATCAGCGCTTTCTGCAAAACCCGATACTCCAATACAGCCCCGGCACCAGTGAATATTCAACATTACGTCTATTGTATATGAGTTGAAATGGGATAATTTTGTTCTTTTGTGAAATTCCCGAATCTACATTTATTCCAAATGGTGCTTTTGTTTGGAGTGTTCTAATCCAATGGCCTTCTCGGATTTTGCGAAACGAACTCGTTTCTTCCTCACTATCGAAGGTCGGAATCTGTTCTATTGGCATGATTTCAAAATGATGTTCAACTGAATGATCAGGAAGTTGGAAATGTTGAGCAATTGGCGTATCTGCTGAGGTGTTAATATCAGAAACGTGGCGTCTAGCACGCACTCTAAATGCATTTTTTGTTTCACCAACATACTGTTTCTGGCAAAGGGCACAATTGATCAAATAGACTACATTCTCAGAATCACAATGCATATTAGTTCGGATATGATATTCATTTTTAGTTTGAAAGCTCAGGAATGTTTGTTGGTTTACAATATAGTTGTTTACTTTGCATCTATTTTTGTCGCATTTAGAAACTGATCCATCGCACATGATTGGTTTATTGTGTTTAATTTGGACAGGTTCAAACTCGGGTCCGCTGTGAGGTTTTAGATTTTCAAGCTCATTGATGGTGTCTGCTTTAATTTTTCGAAGAAAACGGGCTGAATAGCCTCGTGCTTTCAAAGCATCAAACAGAGTAGAGCATGCACTATTCAGATTTTGCCTGTTGCTAGAGTTTCGAAAAAATCTTATGATTTGCGATTTGATCAAACCTTTAAATGTGTGTGGAGGATGAAATGATTTTTTGTGAAGCAGCTGATGTGAGTCTGTTGGCTTAAAGAATACTTTATATTCTAATTTTCCAGAGGAATCAAATTGAGGACCCTTATAGATCGTGACATCTAAAAAGTCAACAGATGTTCCACTAATAGTAGCTTTTAGCTTGATATTCGAATCTTGGTTATTTAAAATGCGAAAAAATTCCCAAAAGTCTTCTTCTGAATGTTGCCAAACTATGAAGATGTCATCTAGATATCTGAGGTAAAGAAGAGGCTTTTTGGTTGATTTGTTCAGTGCCTCCTCTTCCCACTCCGCAACATAAATCGTGGCAAAATTTGGGCTGAATCGTTTACCCATTGCGCATCCACAGATTTGAAGGTAATTTTCACCATTAAATTGGAAATCGTTTCCTTTAAGACTTAGCTCTAATAATTTTAGAATTTCCGTGTCTGGTCGATCTGGATCAGGAAATTTGACAAAAGAATTCTTAATAGCATTGACTCCAGCATCAATATCTATATTGGTATACATAGCATCTATGTCTAATGTGACTAAATATGCATCTTTCGGAACTGACAATTTGGATAGCTTTGAAAGAAAGTGTTCTGTGTTCTTGAGAAAGCTCTTGTGTCTATTAGCAATGGGCTTTAAATAGTAATCAATATATTCTGAAATGCCATAAGACTCACTGCCACAGTCCGAAATGATGGGTCGTCCAGGCGGTGTCAATGGATCTAACCAGGTGCTGATAGGTTTATGGATTTTAGGCAAGATATAAAATGTCCGATTTTGTGGATTATTCTCACCTAGCAGATACTTTAGCTGTTTCTTATTGATGTACTTATCTGTATGCAATGAATTAAGTATTTCAATGAAATTTTGTCGGTGCTGAGGCCAAATTAAATTATCAAGTTTTCTGTAATGCCTGGTGTTAGTTAACTGCCTTTCGGCCTCGCGGATGTAGTTTTCTCTAGACATAATCACAGTTGCTGAACCTTTATCGGCTGGTTTTATAATAATATTCTGATTTCTACGTAATTTGTTGATGGCCTGTCGTTCGAGAAATGAAAGGTTTTGCTTATTATTTGTAACTGGCAATGATCTGGCTATACCAGCAACCGTTTTTATGGTTGCTTTAATATTGTCATCAACTAGCTTATCGGGAGGGTCCCAACCAGATTTTCCAGTGAATGGTTTTGACTCTCCATTTAAATTTCGAAAATGATGGGCTATTTTTACTGAATGACCAAAATTAGCTACTTCAATAAGACCTGTGTCTAAAAGCAAATCTAATCCTGGTTTTGGTTTTGGAGTTGGTACAAAAGTAAGACCACGATCGAGAATTGATTTTTCAGATGGTGAGAGATCATAGTCAGCTGCTAAATTGACAAGGTTTGTTCCTAATCCTATGTTAGGGGAGCTATTGCCTTGACCCACATTTGGTTTAAACTAAGTACCGTCAACCAATTGTTATAAATACAATTAGCTGTTTCTTTCGTCCAATGGATTCTATCCTTCTCAACATGAAAATTGGCATCAGAAATTTTGGGGATGACCTTATAAATTTCCAAAAATTTGTGATTGTCATTGTGGCCAATTTATTTCCAAAATTTTGCCTATGGACTTTGCTGATTCGTTGATACGCTTGAGACAGTACCTTTGCCTGTCTGACAAGCTATCAGAGAAGTTAATCTCAGCAAAGTGCAACTCCGCATTAGGGAAGGTGTTTTTAAATTCACGAGCCATGAACCGTAAATGGCTTGAGGCTTTGGTTGGATGCTCATTTTTGGAGTTGATGCCAATATTCAAGATGATCTTCTCCGGGCTAGGGCCATCCTGGTGTCGCATAGCCATTGTTCTGAAATGTGATAATGCGGCACCAGGATAGCACTCAACCTGGATGTCAGGATGGACATCTAAATCAATTCGGGCTAGATTAGAGGACCCTATCATCAGAATCTTTTTGGTGATTCTGGGGATCCTCCACAGGCCCTTGCTATGCGATTGATGACGGTACTTAGCAAACTTCCTGTCAGACAGGTTACTATTATTCTCCATAGGAGGGAGAGGAGGTGGAGACAGAAGAAGAGGAGCAGAAGAAGGTGCGTGAGGAGAAGAGAGATGAAGCGTAGGAGGAAGAGGAGGAGGAGGGATGGAGAGAGGAGATGCAAGAGGAGAAGATTGAGTATGAGGAGCAAGAGGCGGGATTGAGAGAGGAGATGTATAAAGAGAAGAAGTTTGAGGAGGAAGAGGGGGAGGCGGGATTGAGAGAGGAGATGCATGAAGAGAAGAAGTTTGAGGAGGAAGAGGAGGAGGCGGGATTGAGAGAGGAGAATGAGGAAGAGGAGAAGATCGAGTCAGAAGGTGGCGAGGAGAAGATAGTGGAAGAGATGGGGAAGAGTTGCTAGGTGGTAGATTGGGGGAACAATGAGTAACAACCCGACAACGGCGCACAGGAGGAGAATTTGTCTTTGGGAGACCCGGCCATGACTCTGTTACATCATCAACACCAGGTGCTGGTGTTGGTGATGTATACAGATTCGTCCGCTTGGAAGTGGTAGGCGAGGGTGTGAAGGTGGTTGGTGACCGTTGTCGTTTGTTAGTCATTGTTGAATGATAACCTGAACCTGTACTCGGTGTGGCCGCCGGTGTTGGTAGAGACATCACTCTATTTTGCTTATCACTAGCTATTTCTGCCAAAAATTTCCAAAAATTTGTGATTGTCATTGTGGCCAATTTATTTCCAAAATTTTGCCTACCCCATTTCAATGCTATGCCTTTGGCTCTGTCTAGATCAAGAATTACATTAGATTCGGCCACTTTTACCTCTGCCTTTAATTTGTCCAATTTGCTTCGATAATGTTTGATTAAATTTTCTAAGCAGCTATGAGCCCAAATTTGGTTTATCATGCTGGTCGATTTCAAAAATTCGTCATCTCGTAAGGCAGGGCAGAAAAACGAGTTCATCTCCTCCATTTTCATGCTGAGAGATTTCGGGAGAGAGTCTGATGCCAAATGCTCTCGTAAAAGACCATAGTGATGCAAGCATTGCAACACATGGAAGTACATCTTAACCAGTCTCTGAAAGGCCTGAACAGACTGGTTAGGAGCACTTTTGGTTGAAGAAAAGTTGGACGCTGGGTTGCCAGATTTGCGTCCTTTACCTACTGGGCCATTGAAATTCTTGGCCATTTTAGAACGTAATCAAATTTCTACAGATTTATGTCAAATTTAGTCAGAAAAGTTCAAAAAAGTTAAATTCCAAATATTAACTAGAGCGATATGTGTTGAAACAATTTAGAGACTGAAAAATAAGAACAATTAATACAATATTATTATATATATATATAATTAAAGCTTACACTGTCAGTTGCTGGAGCGCTTTCGACGTAATGGTCTTCGTCATGCAGCGAAAAAACTGGTCTAATGGCAACTGATAATTCTTACATATTTATAGGAGAATTACTGCAATGGTGACTACTGATTAACTATTAATTCAGTCTCTCCACAAAAGATCAAACTAAACCCGAAGACCTGCTTTAGATCAATGTGCGCCTTGTGCGCTACTGAAGTTAAACAGCTAATACAAAAGGCGTGATTGCTTAATTATATTGAGCTTATCTAACTGTAGCATGGGTTAGTACGCCGGTTCGTTTCAGGCGATTAAGGTGTGAAAATAACAATGAGGGCTATTTGGTCAGTCATTAGATCAAATGCTGCCGAGATATGTTTAATCCTGGCGGCTGAGAGTAATTTACTTGCTGTTTGAGTACTACAAGGGAAAGGTTTCCTGAATAAAGATTATTAAAACAAATTCTGACAAGTTATATAGTTTTTTGATCTTGGCAAATCGGTTCACTCAGTCATTACAAAGCGTTGATTACTTCTTTGTAATAAGTTAGCGTTGCCGTGTGTTCGAAAATAGGAACAAATTCTGATAGTTAGGAGTTATACAGTTTTTTGATCTGGGCAAATCGGTTCACTCAGTCATTACAAAGCATTGATTACTTCTTTGTAATAAGTTGGCGTTGCCATGTGTTCGAAAATAGGAATAAACAAATAGTTTTGAGCTGGTCTTTCTGACATAGGATGATCCAATGTGGATTGACTGAATGTTGTTGGTCTAGTGAGATTCATTCAAAAGAGAGGTGGTTGTAAATCACAGGTTGTATTGAGCTTTGTACGCTTATATGTCCAACAACCCATGTACTCATTCACCCGCCCAGACACCAGCATATTAATCCATCAATCAGTCCATCCTGCCATCCACCTAAACAAATACTTGATTAAGGGGAGAACAGATTTGTAAACTGATAGACAGACACCCGGTGGATGACTAGACGACTGAACAAATGAATAGGAAAATGGGTGAAAGCTACAATTTCATTTCCGAATTTGGTTTAATTTATTCACTTAGTCATTGCAAAGTGCTAATTGCCTCTTTGCAATGATTTGGTGTGGCTGTTGAAAAAATAAGAATAAAATACGACAGGTGGTTGCGGAAGAGAGGTGGTTTGTACCTTTACAAACATATATGTCCAAACAATCCATGCGCCCACCCGGACACCAGCCCAGTAATCCATCCATCAGTCCATCCACACAGACAATCAATTGATGTCTGAGAGGCACAGACCAGTATGGTTTATCTCCATTGTTATTCAACTATTACCTTGCTCCTGCTCTAACATCTGTTCGAGAACATCTTACAAGGCTGAGCGCTGCAATTTCACAACTAGACACTCCACTCAAGATGTAAAATGGAGATGGTGTCGATATCCTCAATGATGAACAGTAGTCCGTTGAATAGCTTGTTCCAATAGCTGAAAAAACATCTAAAAGCTACAGCCCCTTCATAAACGCTGCCAAAACGGCGTTCACACACATATAGAGCTTCCGAGACAACGGCTCCTGATAATGAGGTTGCCTCATATTCATTACCTCATATACGGGTTGAAAAGAAGTGACGAAAGAGCGGAATCCTAGGCTCACTTCTTTGCAGTTCAACCGATATTGCGAATCGTTGTGAAAGTAAACATTGCTCTCCATCCTGTCTGGAACCTGCTGATTCGAAGCTATACAATTCCCACCAAAGACAAATGTGCCTATAAGATGCACCACGTGTATCTGCCACAATTATGTTATGCAATTGGGACAGCTTGGTAGCTCCAAATCGGCCAAAACACAGGTGAGTCATCAGAAATCACCGCTGGACATACAGCCCAATTTCAGCCTCAACAGTGTGAAACTTATACAACACTTTCCTACTATCTATGAGGGTAGTGCGATGAAGTTCCCACTCATTCCATCCACAGAAAACAGCCACTCGTTATCGTCAAAGAATTTTATATCATGCTAATGAGTCAGCTTTAGCACTGGCCTATTAGAAACCGACCTTCTTTTGTCTACATCAACCCAAAAGATCAATGCCTGACCTTTTGGGTTGATGTAGACACAAGAAGGACGGTTTCTAATAGGCCAGTGCTAAAGCTGACCCATTGGCATCGAGCTCAGACTACAGTCCTAGCTCTTGGTCTACTACCTCAATATATAGTATTTTCCAGTATTTTCCTTAAGTCACAGATTCACATATATCTCTAAGGGAGGTCCCAGAAGGATAAAAAATCAGCGTATCGTCAAGGATGGAATGCGCAAGGCAACCAATTATATGTTTGACTCTCACCCTACCTATATGCAGTCCCAAAAAGAATATCGAATACAGTGCAGATTAACATATATTTAACTGAAGTGCACCAAGGATAAATATAGTATCAAATGTTCTGGTACAGAGGACAGGAGAGTTGCAGCACACGCACAAACACACACATAAGAACACACAACTCACCACACGATGCATAAACAGACATATACCACATGCGCACCAGGACACGGAATATATACAGCACACTCCAAAACAGAAATGGATATACCCACACGCCCATAAAGGAGTACACAGAGGACCCCAGGCACGCGCGCACATGACAGTCACATCACAAGCATGAATAACTGAACAAGCCACGCACACAGATAAACACACAAGTGAACTAACATACATCGACAATGACACACCGCCATTGACTTACACACATTACTTCGGATTATATACGAAAGAGGACTGTCGAATATATTGTGTCCACGCTTTAATGTTATACGTAATCTATAAATATATACTGTGCATACTGAATGTGTTGTCATGGATCAGGTGAAACTGTTTGTCACCAAGGTTCGTGACTGGACTGAGGTCACGTGTTTCTAATAGAACATGTGACGGGAGTCAGTTGGAGTTTGGCGCTGGACACGGTCACTTGTAGTTTTGGATAGTTGGTCCCACTCCACGACGTGAAGATCAAACTGTGGATTGTGGCCAACTGTACAAACGAACCCGTGACAGTGTCCTAGCGTAAGTTGTATATTAATAAAGTATTACCGTAACTATAAAAAACGCGTGTGTGTTATCTCACCAGCCAGATGAACGATCCTGGTGTATAGGCAAACAAACGGTTCTAGAGTACCCCGTTTGTAGATTTGCGGGAATAACTTGGTAATTGTAAGAAAACTGCTTCAATAGTGGTACAAAACGCTTCTGTCTCCGTCAATACATTTAATTTACATCTAAATAAGAAAACTATTGAAACGTAACTTGTGTCAATACAATATAAATATATTTGCAGACTAGTTAATTTTGATTTAAAGGAAAAATGGTGTACTCGTCAGAAACAGATTTGGATGACTACTATCAAGTGTCAAGAGTTAGTTGATAGACTGGGCCACACCACGCCACCAATCCCGACCTGTAGGTATATCTAAAACGAGACAGGTAGACACACACACACACACACACACACACACACACACACACACACACACACACACACACACACACACACACACACACACGCACACACGCACACACGCACGAATACAAGCACGCATGCACGCACGCTGAGAAACAGACAGACAGACAGACAGACACACAGACAGACACACAGACACAGAGTATGACAAACAGCCACAGACAGAACACAACCAGCCACTATCTCACACATTCAGGTACGCGCGCACGCACGCACATGCGAACGCACGTACGCACGCAGATACGCCCGCACACACTCACACACTTACGCACTTACGCACGCACTTACGCACGCACTTACGCACGCACTTACGCACGCACGCACGCACGCACGAACGCACGCACGCACGCACGCACACATGCCTTTTGTAACCCTGCACACACCCATAATATAGCCAATGAGTTGTTTTACGCAATCGCCTGTATTTTGTAGCCACGCAGTACCCTATCCCACACGGCCACAAAAATACACATATCCATTCTTCCACTATCCCATACGACTACAAACATACACACATCATCCCATCCACTATCACACACGACCACATGATCGGAGACTGAACACCTATCCATTATTTCACACAGCCATAGACACTTGCACTAATGCCATTTGGATATTGGTCCTTGTGCCAAATATGAGATTGGATATCGGTCCTGCACCGTTAACCAACGGACACACCAATATCCAAATGTACATTGGTCGTGCACCGTATCAAAAATGGCGCAATTTGGATAATGGCTCGTTACATAGGCACCTTGTCCTTCCTGAAGAAGGATAGTGTGAAATCGCAAACAGTTAGACAAAGGTCCACCAGTGCTTCCGCGGGGTCACGCTCTTTCTTATCAGTGATAGTGGAGTTTCGTCACATCGATGTGCTGTCAGTGTTTACTACAACAAGAGTCCAGAATTATCTTGATCTATTCTGACGTTCCAACAAGCTCAAGAATAATGATGAGGACACCGATATCTGTGTACTTTACGGCCAGTAGAAATTCCGTTGCATGGAAGGAAATGAAGTTGTTGACCTCCTTGTGCTGACCTTGGAGGTGATTGGATCCTCTGTTTGCAACCATTGGATAACATTATTCTTCATCTCCGTACATGTACAGCCGGGGTTCCCTTGAGAATTACTCTATTTTAGGCGTTCATCCATTCGGAAGCGGGTATTTGTAGAAGCTATGACGGCCCGGGCCACTGGGGCTGCTCATGACTAATAGCGATATATGCTTGACGTATACAGTTGAGGTTTTGTTCGTAATCTTTGATGGACTAGATCTTGTACTCGTTAATAGCCAGGTGAATGTATTCTTCATTGGTGAAACAAAGCGTTTCAAACATATTTCAAGCCAGGATCGTATACATGAATATCATCATCATCTTCTGTTGCGACTTCTTTTCACTACATCGTTGGTTGCGCAGTGTGCGAATACTAGTTGTAGTTCTAGGTTGCTTTGGCGTCTTTTTGTATTTTTTACTTTTTTACAATTCTTTTTGCGTTTTCCTTTTTGTGCAATAGGGTGTATTGTTTACTGACATATGTGCAATTTACAATGTACATATATGTACATATTTACATCATATGACCGGTAGGCCTAACCCACCTTTGGGCCGGAAGAAATGCACCAGCTTTCAGTTGGCATTGCACATGTGGCTTACTACTGCTACTATTGTGGTCGGACACGCCGACCGTATCCATGTGCTTGAGGAGATGCTTATTAAGTCATGCTACTACTAGACTGGTAGGACAAGCCCACCTTATCTATGTGCTTAAGGAGACACATGCACGCATACGATGTACACATTTTTACATATATAATGTACATAGATGACCGGTAGGTCTAGCCCACCTAGTGACCGTTAGAATTTTTTAGCTAACCCACATTATATGGATATTCTGCCGGTATAAATACAGCAAATTTCAGCTGGCAATGTACTACTACTACTACTACTAGACTGGTAGGACATGCCCACCGTATCTCTGTGTTGAGGAGATGCCTACTACTGCTAATGCTCCCAGACTGGCACGACACGCCCACCATATCTCTGTGTTGAGAAGATGCCTACTACTGCTAATACTCCTAGACTGGTAGGATACGCCCACCTTATCTCTGTGCTTGGTGAGATGTATGCACGCATATTATATACAAATTTTACATATATAATGTTCATAGATGACCGGTAGGCTTAACCTACCTATGAACGTTAGAATCTTTAGCTAGCCCCCATGGACATAACATTAAATAGTAGTTACGGGATAAGTTTGTAATGTGGCAACAGTTTGCTAGAATGGTAGGACAAGCCCACCTTATCTGTGTGCTTGAGTTACCACGATGGTCACCCTGTGCTAGTAGAAATATTCCCACTTGGCCATAACCAACCAGCCAAGTATGAATATTTCTACTAGCACAGGGTGACCCTCGTGGTACCTCAAGCACACATATAAGGTGGGCTTGTCCTATATATGGATATAACATTAAATAGTAGTTGTGGGATAATGTTTGTAATATATATATAGGTATGTTGGTATATTGGTTGTAGGTTAGCTAATATTAACGTGAGACCCATATACATCTCTGGAGAAGTAAGACATCCCCACCTTAAGAGTGTACTTGTGATGTCCTGGGATGATGTTTGAAGGATCCTTCAGTTGGTATGGTATTTGCAGATGAGAATTCCATGTATGTAGTTCCAGACTAGTAATAGATCGTGGACCAAGACAGCGGTATCCATTTGGCTCGTAGGGCTAACCCGCTTCTTAATACCTTTAGTGACCATTTTAATACATGTGGACAGCAGATTTGCAGGACATGCCCACCTTATCGGATCAATTGGGCAGAGTAGTTATAGGCATTGCTGTTGATGTCATCACTTAGGGTGGTAGGACGGACCCACCTTATCAGTATTTTTAAGATTGTAGTTTTTAATTACGGTGTTGTTGGTTAAACTGGTAGATAAGCCCACCTGGTCTGACCACATACGGTGAATGTAGCTTTACTGGAGTGGCGTTGTCTCGTAGCAGATACTGACTATGGGGATGTTGTTCTACGTTGCTCACCGACGGGACACTCTGATTTGTTCTGGCTTCTGAGCACGTCTGGCAGGTTCGCTTTATATAAATACACCGACCAGTAATTGTCTAGTCAATGCTTGAAGCAGTTTAGTATGGGTGCTGACACAACATCCTCAACAAGAGAGTTCCAGTTGCTGATGACTCTATTACTAAAGGTATGAGAACGCAGTGATGTGTTTCAGTGGTGCTTTTTAAGCTTATAGCTGTGGCCACGGGTTTTAGTCGACGCTTCCAGAACCAGTCCTTGGAGATCTACGTTGTACTTGTTGTATAGGAATTTATAGGTCTCAATCATATCACCTCTATTTCTGCGGTACACAAGGCTAGGAAGTTTTAGATGACGAAGTCTACCTTCGTATGTCATGTCATACAGTCCTGGTAACAGTCTGGTGGCTCGTATTCAAGTAGTGGCCTCGCCCGGGCTTTGATTAGTAATCTAAACATTTCTCCGTCAAGATAGCGGAAGGATCGTCTGATCAGTACTATTACTTGGTTGGCTTTGTTAACATGTTTATGAAAGGTTAGCTTATCTTCAAAGCTGATCCCAAGATCCTTTTCACACGTTGTCACGTCTAGTTCTATTGGTTGCTTTCCAGATTCGGCTGTAGTGTAAGCGTGTTCAGGGTGGCTTACCCCTATCCTCATTACTTTACATTTCTGGGGTTGGAATTTTAGTAACCATCGTTCTGACCAGAGTTTTAACACGTCAATGTCCTTTTGCAGCGCATGGCAATCCCCTATCGATGCAATTGCATGGAAGAGTTTGGTATCATCAGCGAATAGTTTAATGTAGCTATGAACAACATCTGGGAGGTCATTGATATATATCAAGAACAGGATAGGGTCCAGGACACTTCCCTGTGGGACTCCACTAATTACGTCAGCCCACAGCAGGTATGCTCCGTTAACACAGACTCTGGTATCGGTGTGTCATGAGTTATACATAGCTACTCCATAGTCGACATCTACAACCGCATCTACCAAACCGGAAGGACCCGGCTTGAGCGGCGTTGTGCCCCTAACCCTAATTCACAAGCACACACGTGGACTACCTCCACATGTATGTGCACCTGTAGCCAGCACAAGATTCATATTAGAATCATAACTACATGTTAGAATCATATGCCAGATTAACCTGGACTGTAACACTGTTCTACTAGTCAACGTAAAACTAAGGGGTCGTGCAATAAATTCATTGTCATTGTCGGTCATGTTTGTATCGTTTACTTTTACACTCACACAAGAGAAATCATATGCCTTCGGACTCGGTAGTACCGCTCCATCAGCCAAGTAAACAGTATGATATACCTTTAGACTCGGTAGTATCGGTCCACCAGCCATGTAAATAGTATGATATCCCTTCGGACTCGGTAGTACAGCTCCACCAAGTAAATAGTACCTGTCTGCAACTATAGGTGCACAAATTCAATTGTGGTCTCATGTCTTGTATATCGCAGAGTACGGGGAGAAAGTTCGTGCCTTATAATTAAGCTGCTATTTTAACGTCAACAATGTATCAATCCCGTCAGACGTGGATGTTTTTCTAGATTCGGTGGTATCAACCCCACTAGTCAGTGCTATACAATAGACTGGTGTTGTACATAATGCGGCACATATGTAGATATATAATATACTGTACATAACTTTGTACATATATCTACATCAAGAATGAAAGCAAAAAAGAGCACAATAAATTTATAAAAAGAAAGAAAGCAAAAAGAACAAAACAAAAATGACACAGAGCTATTCCATTAAGAGGGGCAGCCGAGTCCAACTAAACATGCGCAACACCACAATAACACAATAAATAATATGATATACGTATGCTCAAGAATGACAATAGGCCCACAGACGGCGTCCCGCGTCGAAACCGATGAGGACGATGATGATGATGATTTGTTGTGCCGCAGAACTGTTCCACGAAGAATGATCTCCCAATGGAGGGATCCGATCTGGCACTGATGTATCTGACGTCATACTCATTTACTGACATGTAGGATGAGATCACAATACAGAGAGGCGTATCTATATCTCCGGCATGGATATTGAAATGTCTTTCAAGTGTATGAATTGTTTGTCTTCACTATTTAATAAACATTCTGTCGAATATTTTGAAACTAATTTGATTGGCAGCAACCAGTCAAATTAGTTTCAAAATAGTCAGTAGCTTACCTGTATACTGAAATTGGGATTCTGGCCATTCAGGACTCAAAGTATATAAATTGATTCCAGCATGTGAACACCGTCGGAGGAGCAGTTTTAGAAATGGTCTGGTCATAGCTAGAAATGGATTCTTCTATTGACCACATTGGTATCGATTGTGGGAAGACAGGTGTCCATGAGTGTAACCACCTGTATGATTTCCGGTACTTTTGCGAGAGTGGCATTCTAAGTGACGCTGCATCAAATTACATGACAGTCTTCAGTAATCATAAACAATTTACAGCACACAGTACGATCACCTTTAATGATCTCCTTTGGTCTCTTCCATGATGACATATTGTCAAATTCAGCAACCGTGGTCTATGGTAAATGGGCTGCATGTGTCCTTCAGAGATTTGGTGAGGGCACACATAGCGTCATTTTCACATTGAGTTCTCAATTTCCTTAGCCAACTAGCTTGCCTCCCGCACCCCACCCCGCCCCATCCAACCCACCCTCTCCACCCACCACCACCAACCCCACCACCACCCCACCCACTATTAGAGACCGACAAGGTCTCTACAGTCTGACAGGGTCATGCCACGCTGCGTCAGACTGAAGGACCATTTTCTAAAGGCACTCTCATATAGTCTGAATGCTGAAATTCCTCTCATGCCCCACCACATCCCCGTTTCTCTCTTGTTCCACAACTCAAATCAACTTATGTTCCTTACGTATACATAAGAGTGTCTCGTATGCACCAATTGAATATGATGCTATCCTAAAGGATATCCCGTGAAATAAGGACAATCAAATGGATTCTGTGCGAGTAAGAACACGAACAATTTCATCCATTCAAGGCAAACAGATTTCAATCACACTTGGAATGGGACATCTGTAACTGTTACAATTTTCGGTGTACAGAGCTCAGTACAGCTCTCGATACACATTGGTGATGAGGGAGACATAAATGTCCCAGTTTGTTTCTGTGTTTACATGTTTTACAGAAGTATCACAGTCGGACATCAATGGACCCTTCCATTTTTAGCTATGCCCCGCCCATCTCTAGCTAAGCTCCACCCACACCCCGCTCGTGTTGGGGTCGATCGATCTCTGAACTCCATAACTATAAATTCCAGAAAACCATACAAGTAAGCTATTGAATATTTTGGAACTAATTTGACTGAGCCTATGGCAGGAACGGCGTCCAGTCAAATTAGTTTCAAAATATTCAATAGCATGTCTATTAAATAGTAGAGACATACAATTAACGGACTATTAAGAGCCAAAGACGGGCCAAATAGAATCATTTATAACGTAATGATTATTACGTCATCCTACACGTCACTTAGCTGATTATGACGTTATATGACGTCAGATGATAGATGGATACTCTGGAAAGGTGAATTCCTGTGTAATAGACCTTCCTCATTTGCCATTAAGCTATAGACTCTACGGTGACCATTGCCACATAGCAGCAAGAATGGCAGCTTTTTACTACGTGTATTCTAAAGGTTGGCCTTCGTGAACCAGCAATGTATCACTCAGCCAAACACGTAATGCTATGAGAAGATATTGACCAACGTGAACGACTATATAGAGGTCAATATTTATCGCTGCAACGTTGGTTAGTAGTACAGTAGAAATTAACATGGACCCGGACATTTTGTATAACAGACACATTTTTGTTTTAATCACTTCGGTATGGCCCAAAATACATCCCAGACAAATTCTCCAAAATTCACACATGGGGAAATATGTTTTTTAGAGGAAATTCAAAATGGCCGCCAAGGCGATGACCAATAACCAGGTAATATGTATTTTGACTCTAAAAACCCGTGTTTTGGTAAGTGTTGTACAGTTTCAAGTATGTCATCATCAAAATCACTTGATAAACTATACATTTAATGCAAACTGAGCGAACAGGCAGAATGGCTGAAATTTGCCTATGCATTTTCACTTTCAAATTTCGAGCTGTTAAGGCAGTGACCTTCACATTTACAATGTATGCTACAGGGAATGCCTTTCTTGGAGCAACTACACGAGGAACACAGACGTGTGCTGCTTTTACATTGGCACCTTATATTTAGAAGTAGCTCCGGAGGCGCTGCTGACTTTTCCGTAATGATCGCCGTCACTGATCCTTGTTCTACTGCATAACCATATTCTTCTTTCTTTAACACGGTTTTTAGGTGAAGCCATGTGCTTGCTTAGAGATGAACCCGAAGGCTATGGAAGTATGCTGCCCTACGTGTGGGCGGCATCCTTTCAACTGGTACATGCTTAGGAGAGATGGCAGTCATGTATCTGAGATTGTCTAAGCCAGGACTTCTTGATCCAGCACTATACAAAGACTTAATGTACTTTTCACCAATAACCATTATATCCGCCTTTGATCTGGAGATGTCGCCAAATGCAAGTACATCTTGTCTGAGGGTTGGTGAAGATTGGATCATTTTCATATGCTTTACTTTGCCCATGCCATATAAAGCTGATGTCGTGTCACATCCAGACATACTATGGACGAATGACAGGCACATACACAATTCCTTGCCTAAGATCTTTGTGGCCACTTTGATGCATAGCTTATGTTGCTTTGTTTGTAGGAAAATATTTGCAGAGGTGCTTGCATGATAGAGGAGTAAGAGCAATATGTCTGTATCGTCAGCAACACCTATCGTTCCTGCCAATGCTAATGCTCTCCTTACAATCACCACATCAGCATAGCCTTCATCTACTGCATGTACCACCTCAACACCTGCATCTGATAAATGTTTTGCCAACAGATTTATGGTATTCTGCTTGTTGCGTTTGTTTTATAGAAATCCAGTTTTGTTTCCTGGAACAGGTGTGTTGTCTTGGACAGCTACATCAGGAGCGCCAACTTGATTAAGCCGTCGTCGCTTCTGTTCTTGATCTTTTGTGGTCTCAGTTTGATAGTCATCAAATATAACGCATACAGGCGCATCAAGCCTCTGATAATGTACTACTGATGCTACGAATGAGCTACAAACGGTCTCCATTGTTCCAACCTTAGGCCATGGTATCCGATGCAAAAGTGCGCAGCCATCAAATACTCTTGCAGCCGGCTCTGTTGTCTCTTGCTGTAGCATTGATGTGTTCATTTCAATTATATACTTCGCCAGTTGTGACTTTTGCGATTTCCTCATAGTTCCGTCATCGTGGAAGAGGGCGGGACATACCGTTGCAAGCTCGTATTCAAAGATCACTTTGCCTGGAGGTCCTGAAACAGATGCAGTTGACATTAAGCGATGGTACAGCTCCTGGGAAGACATATGGACATCTTCATTTCCTACTTTAACTACCTTTCGCATGACAGCAAATGTTACAGCTTGATCTGCTTTCTTTAGCGTAATGTCGCCAAACCTTTTCTCATTTGACTTCTCATGAATTCTTCGACCAATATCAATGGCATCATCGGCAGTAACACGATGGTCTGCAATCTGACCAGTTGCGATATTTCTCAGTTGGTCGTCTTCAACTGCGAATGGATTGTGTTCTCTGAGAAACAGAGTGAATTTCTTCATGTCTTCTACATCTCGTCTCATATTTGCAGGGTGAACATCTCTGTGTTGTTCCGACATAATAAATTGCGCAGCTCTGACCACATATCATCCGTTGACATATGTCTTTGACTTTCACAGCATGTTTCTGTTTCGGTTGTTTGCTCATCCGAGGCGTCATCGCTATCAGGATCAAAATCACTTTCTTCATCTTGCAGTTCTGCAAATTCAGATTCACCTTATGTACTGCTGGGTGTGTTGTCTGCAGCACTGCCTTGTAGAGAAATTATATCAACATCGGGTTGAATTAGCAAAATATGCAATGCGGCATCTGTAAGGAGGCATGCTCTTAATGCCTTTGTGTAAGCTTTTCCCTCCATTATCCCAGGTAGGGAATTCCTAGCATACACGGTTGCCCACAAATCATCGATCCCACTCCCCTCCATGATCTTACAGCCCGCTCCAAGAAAGGACATTAGTTGGTGGAAGCCACCCAGCCTTATATACATGTTCCTAAACTGTGGATGAGTGTCTTGCTTAATTTTGTAGCTTTTTAAGTACAATGGCTGGTCAAATGTTATGGTTGCGCAACACAGTCCTGCCTTTAGGGATTGGGACTGCACATACATCATGGTACTATATAAAGCTTCATTTGTTCCTGGATTCAAAGGTACCATGGGGTTGTAAACTACTGCCGTGCAGTGGAAATTGTTGCATGTCGTTATTTCAGACATGAACCCCTGCCAGTTTGGAGGCTGACTTGTGAGAAGGCTAGAGTACAACAACAATGCGTCTAATTGACCGCGCATAGCAATAGGTAAGCGTAATAATAATAATAATAATAATAATAAAAATAATAAAAATAATAATAGCGTTAGGAATATTTATATCATTGACTGCATAGTTGCGATCAACATGCTGTCCATATGTGTAACTCTCTCCGTCAGATCTTTAAAAAAACTGGCCATACATTGATGTACCATGTTCTGGAATTCACACTCATGTATCAAATCATATATGGTTGTTATAGACAGGTTTTACTGATTAATTTTAATTTGTTTCTGAGAAGTTATGGTAAATGTTACTTTTATATATGTGCGATTCAATAGCTCCATGTTGACTTTGTCCACGATCATGGCTCTTGGGGGTGGGGGCGGGGGCTGGAGGGGGAGTGGATGTTCTAACACCCAACACACCCTTAGCTACACCACTAGGGGATCCGATCTTTCTGACATCATAATCGATTACGTCATATGTCAGCTGACGTCACAAACAAAATCACGTATGTCCTTCATGGAAGTGTACGAATTACATGGCTTTTATGAATTTACAGTTTAATAAGCATTCTGTTGAATGTTTTAAAACTAACTTGACTGTGTGCTGCCGGTCAAATTGTTTTAAAAATATGCAACAGCTTACTTGTATAAGTATTTGAAATTTAGATTTTTGGAATTCAGGCTTGAAGGTTTCATATCGATTCCAACACGTGCAAAAAGGTGGGCTTAGCAAGCAATAGGCTGGTCATATGTAGAAATGGATCGCTCTTTTGGCCGCTTTCGGTATCAGTATCAGCCCAGGTTTTGTTGACAGAGCCGGATTAATGCAAATGCTAACGGCCCCCACCCCACCCCACCCCACCCCCTCCACCCCACACACACCTCCCCCAAAGGGCTTCCAATTCAAAAATAATTATTGCATTTTACTCATTTGAACCTGTAACCCAGTATCTCACTTTTAATGTAATGATATAGGTAAGCTGTTGAATATTTTGAAACAAATTTGACTGGAAGCTTGTGCTGCCGCAGCACCAGCTTTCAGTCAAATTAGTTTCAAAGTATTCAGCAGCATTTTGCCACGTACGTGACAAATTTAATATATTTTGAAGCAGCAGCAGCAGCAGCAGCAGCAGCAGCAGCAGCAGCAGCAGCAGCAGCAGCAGTAGCAGCAGCAGCAGCAGCCGTTCCCCTCATTCACCCACCCATAAAGGGGCCCCAACAGCTAATTAGTCCTTGTCCCCGAATAGACTTAATCCAGCTCTGGTAATAGACTGTAGATTATGGTTTGGGAAAATCGTGGACCATAATTGCCTAACCTTGACACTCTCAATGTTTCATCAAAACATTAAAGATATCCAAGTTATGATTTTATAGTCCACGAGTTTAGCAAGCTGAATGGTTGTACACGTTTTAAAATTACGTCTTTTTCGAGGCAAACGTTCGGGGATGCACCTTCAAGAATGTCATGGCTCGAACACATCTAGGCGTGAGTGACCAATAAAACCAAACCAACAACAACAACAACAACAACCACAACAACAACAACAACAACAACAACAAAAACAACAATTATTTCTATAATCCTAGTATCTTTTGCTTTTTAATAAATAGTATTTGTTTTCGATTATTCTTTATAACTTTGAGGGATTTTATAATAATATAGGCCTATACCTTTTAAAGTTAACGGTCGTTGTTCACAACCGATTCTAACACAGCTGGCTGGACTAAGACCGAAAAAGGGAGCTAATTTCTACTTTACATCAATCAACACCTCCTTCCCTCTACCCATATATTTCAAAATAAGCGTGAAATTCTGAAATATATTTGATAATCCATTTATCAGCTTCCCACCATGGCGTAAATAGAAATTATTGCCCATTATTAGGAACGCGTGCTGTGTCGGCAGACGAACCAGACGGTCAACGCGCCACCGGCGTCACATACTGACAGATTTACGTCAGCTTGACGACAGGTCTCCATCACGGATGCTGTTATAAATAAATAGCTTAAATGACGGATTTTGATTCCTTCTCTAATACCCCATATTGTAATGCTAATTCCATATTCATTCGGGCTGTCTCTGGCCTCTGCAGTACCACGTCTGTCGGTCTTAACAGTTGTATTCGCATAGTGGTGTTATAATAAGTTATTATTGGGAAGACAGAATAGGACGAGCGCGACAGAGAGATCAGTCAGATTCGATATAATTTGCTAATCTACGACCATCTCATGTTCTGAAATCTTTTAACCCATTTGAACACGAAACACCAAGACATCAAAATTCCTTTATAATTTAATAATCTTTCTGTTGATAATTTTGAAACTAATTTGACTGTAAACTGTTGCCGCCTATGGCAGCAATAGGTTCCTGTCAAATTAGTTTTCAAAATATTTAACAGCTTACCTGTATAGTTACTTTGAAATTGGAATTACGGAAATTAAAATTTCGAAGGGTTAAAATAAGTGGTATGACTGTGCTGATTGACCCTTTGCATTCCAAAGGTCAAATATGACACAGTTTATGATCTAACGAAAGTTCTCCTGAATAATTTGAGCATTATTTGAGCGAAAAGGTATTGCTGCCTAAATACAACAGCAGTCTCTAATCAAACTATTTTCAGAATAGTCAGCAATCCTCTTTTGAAGTTGATATAATAAGATTAGAGTGTGGGTGGGTGGTTGAGTCGGTCTGAGACGTGAAAGGGTTAATCTTCTTCTCTGCCGCCATCGTTTTCTTTTACACGCAGATTCCCCCCAAGTCAAGAGACACCACCTAGGCTGGCAGCTATGCCGCTTAGAGTGGTCCAATGCGTGAGATAATGGGCGACTGTGGTGACCTGGTTGTGGTTGAGTGACGGTGGTGGGGCGTGGGTGGGGTGGGTGGTAATGGGTTGGTGGGGTGGTGGAGTGTGGTGACCTGGTTGTGTGTGTGTGGTGGTAGTGGGGGGAGTGTGGTGTCTTGTGGGTTGCTCTATGGGTGTGGCTGGTCTGTGGCTGGATGTCTGGTCTCTAGCCGTGCGAGATAGTGATCTGGTGGGTAGGTGTGTCGGTGTGTGATCTTACGTGACAGTGAGTGGATGGTTGAGTCAGTCTTGTGACGATGTGAGCTAGTATAGATGGATGCCAGGTCTGTGGCAGTATGCGAGAGTGGATCTGTGCGTGTGTGCGTGTGTGCGTGCGTGCGTGCGTGCGTGCGTGCGTGCGTGCGTGCGTGCGTGCGTGCGTGCGTGCGTGCGTGCGTGCGTGCGTGCGTGCGTGCGTGCGTGCGTGCGTGCGTGCGTGCGTGCGTGCGTGCGTGCGTGCGTGCGTGCGTGCGTGCGTGCGTGCGTGCGTGAGTGCGTCAGTGTGTGCGTGCGTGAGTGCATGCGTGAGTGCGTGCATGCATGCGTGCGTGCGTGCGTGCGTGCGTGCGTGCGTGCGAGTGTGTGCGTGTGTGACTTTGGTCGTGTGGGATAATAGGTGGGTTTATTCGGTTTGTGCCATATTGAATGGGTGTGTAGGTGTGTCGGTTTGTGTCGGCTGGAAGACCCAGTGGTCAGGATTGACGGTGTGGCGTGGCTCAGTTTATCAATCGACCATTGAAAGAACTCATCCAAATGTGTAATTTCCGACGATCATACCAAATTTTCACTTCTAATTCAATCACCATTAACTAGTCTATAAACATATTTATATTGTATTTAGACTTGCTAAGTGTCAATACTTTTCTTAATTAATTTTTAAATTAGATGTATTGATGGAGACAAATGCCGTTAGTACCGCCATTGATACAGTTTTCCTGCAATTAGAAATATATTTCAGTATAGGGTACATTATCTGTCATTGTCCAGCAGCCTATTTGAGTAAATAAAACCCTATGAATGCGAAAGGCCAAAATAAGAACAAATCATTTACAGTGCAAGAACATATTGTGTTGAATATTTGAAACTAATTTGACGGGGAGCTGTTGCGGCCTCTGGCAGCAACAGACCTCAGTCGAATTAACCTCGAAATTTTCAACAGCTTACTTCTACGCTTTATATTGAAATTGAAATTTCGTGAGTTCAGTATTAAAAGGATTAATTTAATTTGTAATTCCAGTATTTACACTTCACGGTTGTATTAAAAAACAGACCCTTTCATAAAATACGACGCACCAAACTCAACATTATCGAGTTATTGACAACCTTAGTACAATGAGTACCGCGCGAGACGATTGGTTAAACGCGCCTCAAATAGCTGAAGATCTTCCTGCGCAGAGTCGACCGTAGCCAATTGCGGAGATAGACCGAGAGAGCTTTCCGTTCAAACGTATTTATCCTCAAATCAGTTAACCGCTGCTTTAAGTGCGCGTGCTGAGCGTGTGTATCGTAGCTTGTTTTTATATTTATACCAGTTGATTGATATTTGTTTCCACATTATTAACCTAGCTGTTAAATGACACTTTAATATCGTATGACGTATGTGATTATGAGATGTAGGGCCTACACTGTTATGTAACTGTCAGTAAGCTTATTACGTGTCGTAAAATATGATTTTAATTAACTTTGAGTTTGTGTAGGAAACACTGTATTACGATAGGCAGTTAACTAATCGTAAAACAAGAAATATTACAGTGGGTTTTAACTATTAAATTTAATAAATAAGCCTATAAATGTTGATTGTTAAAATATATTATATGTGGCAGGAATCGTGTTGAATATTTTGGAAACCATTGAAGGAAAGTTCTTTGTTACTAGCTTAGGTACAAAGGAGTCGATGGCATTTAGGTAGCAACGATTTTCAATCAAATCGTTTTGTAAACACGGTATTCAGTGACTTCAGTGTGGGTTTATCCATACAGAACCAGAAATCTTAATTTTAAGACACTCACACATCTAACCTGTTGGAAATTTTGAAACAATTTTGACTGGAAGTTGTTGATGCCTATGGCAGCAACAACTTTCAGTCAAATTTATTTCAAAAATATTCAACAGAATAATTACTAAACTGTAAATGATTTTTTCCCCGCATTTCGATCCTTTGCGATCAAAGGGTCCAAGAAATTTTTTTTCATTCAGGATTACGGTTTAGTCTGGAATACCGCTACACCAAGCACCCAGTATGATAACTTGATAAGAGTGATACACCGCATCAAGATATCATTGTAGCAGCTATAGTGATAAGCTATAGCTACAGCGAGAACTAGGGTGGATCTGAATTAAAAAGACAAACACCTCGTTGTGATATGGATAAACGGACTACATCTGGTAAACTATAATCATACGTTATCTACGACTGTTCACTTAATAAATAGACTCATCCGATTATAATCTTGGAAAATATTTAAAAAAACTGGCAATACGTGAAGACCATGTGACCATAGGCCGGCCTACCCAGGTAGACATTCGTGAGTGCTATACGGATTTTAAAGGACCGTAATACAACAGATACAATAATGCGACCGGTAAACGGTTTAGCGTGTACCGCTTTCGCTGCGTGTAAGTATGCTTAATAGATATTATATGCTTATGAGATGTCATGGGCTGTTAATGTTTGTTGTTAAAATTGTTTACGACCACATTTCACGACGCATAGCTTTTCGTAATTGTGTTCAAATATTTAAAATTGGCAATAAATTACGGAGCCAGCGGTGGGTTTTAAGGCAACTGACATGCTACTATTTGTTTAAATTGGGAAGACGTACGGTTTTCCGAACATCTCCTTGTTGAATGTCCATTTGCAGGCAAAGAGAATAAATACTATTTTGAAAAATTGACCATTGGAATGAGTGACTCTGTTATCGAGCCAGGGATTTCGGTGGTAAATTTTCAGAATATTGTCCTCTGTTGGCCTGTAAGTGGACATTTCTCAAAACAATTACAGGGGTCTGTTTGACCGAGTTTATCATTAAAGACGTAATCTGTCAAGCCTTGAAATTCCAATTGTCAAATTGCACGAAGGCTGTTAAATATTTGGAAACAAATTTGACTTGAAACCGTTGCTGCCTATGGCAGCAACAGCTCCAAGTCAAATTAGTTTCAAAATATTCAAGATACTATTCCTTACATGATAGTTAAAAGGTGAAAAGCTTGTAATAATCTGCCCTAAAAGCAATACTTGCTTCAGATAGGACTACTCTGCAATGCTTTCTGGGTGGACGCTTTTCACAACAGAGGAAGTAATTTATAGTTATGTCCTGTCCATTTCTATCTATGCCCCGCCCATTTCTAGCTATGCCTACCCATTTCTAGCTACGCCCCATACAGTTCTAGCTATGTCATGTCCATATCTAGCTATGTCCCGTCCATTTCTAGCTATGCCCCGTCCATTTCTAGCTATTCCCCGTCCATTTCTAGCTATGTTCCATCCATTTCTACCTATGCCTCATCCATTTTTAGCCATGCCCCGTCCATTTTAGCCATACTCGGTCCATTTCTAGCTATGGCCCGCCCATTTTAGCCATACTCGGTCCATTTCTAGCTATGGCCCGCCCATTTATAGCCACGTCCCGTCCATTTCTATCTATATCCCGCCCATTTATATTTTCTAGCTATTTCCCGTTCATTTCTAGCTATGCCCCATCCATTTCTAGCTATGCCCCGTTCATTTCTAGCTATTCCCCGTCCATTTCTAGCTATGTTCCATCCATTTCTACCTATGCCTCATCCATTTTTAGCCATGCCCCGTCCATTTTAGCCATACTCGGTCCATTTCTAGCTATGGCCCGCCCATTTTAGCCATACTCGGTCCATTTCTAGCTATGGCCCGCCCATTTATAGCCACGTCCCGTCCATTTCTATCTATATCCCGCCCATTTATATTTTCTAGCTATTTCCCGTTCATTTCTAGCTATGCCCCATCCATTTCTAGCTATGCCCCGTTCATTTCTAGCTATGCCCCATCCATTTCTAGCTATGTCCTTCCCATTCTAGCAAAGCTCCGCCGACAATTTACTCATGTTGGGATCAATTTATATATCTTGAATCCTAATTCCCAGAATCCCATTTTCAAGGTAACTATACAGGTAAGCTGTTGAATATTCTGACACTAAGTTGCTTGGATGCTGTCGCAGCGCCCAGTCAAATTAGTTACCAAATATTCAACAGAACGTTTATTAAATAGTCAATCGATCAAAGATATATAGGCTTACAATTCGTACATTAGATGAACTTTTTCAAAGCGCATGACGGAGCTAGATACGGTACTATGTATTGTGATCTCAGTATGCATTTGACGTAATTGATTATGACGTCACATACTTGAGTGACGGATCAGATCCTTCCATTGGAGTTTTGCAATGGGCACCTACTTCACTTGACAACAATATGCTATGCTGATATGTATATTAGGTCATAGGATTATGTGGACCAAATTTGAATCTAACGTTACGGAAATACCAATCTTAAAGTGGGAGATAGGATACAGCAGGCTCCGGCTTAGAAATAACAAATTTCCGAAAACAAAATAAAACGTACTGTTAAATATTTTGAGCACAATGAATCTCTCCAGTTTATCCATCCGTCATATGGCGTCATAATCAACTACGTAGCGTCGCGGATGACGTCATAGTCAATGACGTCATGAATGACGCAATTCTGTTCGTCACGAACGCATAATTGGTGACGGACTAAAGCGTTGCTGTACGAATTGCTTGTCTTTAATTCTATTTAATAATCATGCTGTTGAATATTTTGAAACTAATTTGACTGGGCGCTGTTGCTGCCATATTCAACAGCTTTACGTGTATAGTTTACTAAAAATTGATAGTCAGGATCGATCGATCGATCCAAACACGGGCGAAGTGTGGATAGAGCTTAGCTAGAGGTGGGCTTGGCATAGCTAACGCTAGATTCCTCCATTGAATTGGGAGGCATTGCTGCTTTAGGCACCAATGTCTTCCAATCCAATTATGATCAAATAGTCAACAGAACATTTCTTACTAACCAACATGTGTCTGTTTTTGATTTGTAAACATGTTAACTTACTTATAAAATATGAGACGTATTGTAGCATTTTGCCAACATAAAGCGAATATTTCTAAACTTGAATAGCGCGTCCACTCTCAAATAATTTGTTTGTTCACGTGATTGCCTCGCGCTAATTGAGGGATCCGATCTGTGGCTCGACTACGTGAGGTCAACATCAATTACGACACTACTCCCTTGTTAGCTGACGTCACGAACAAAATGACATCGAGAATCGAAAAGTCCGAAAAAAATCGAAAAGTGATTTATATCTTTGACGAAGGTACAATTTAATACACATTCTGTTGAATATTTTGAAAGTAATTTGACGTGGCTGTATACTTACCTAGAAAATTAGATACTGGGAATTCAGTCTTCAATGTTTTAGTCGATTCCAAGACCCGTAAAAGGAGGGTGGAGTTTGGATAGAACTAGGCGGGGCATAGATAGAAATGACCCATCCATTAGTCCAGTCAACTACTTAACCCCGACAGAACAGAAACGACAAGTTCCGTATGAACTAAGGAATATTCTATTAAATAATTTGAAAATAATTTGACTGGGTGCTGTTGCTGCCTATGGCAGCAGCAGCTCCCAATCAAATTACATCCAAAATATTTAACAGCTTTCTTGTATAGATGTCTTGAAATTAAGAAACTGGAATTTAAAGGGTTAGCATTTTAAACCTGCTCAATGCTGATAAGAAAATTGCCAAATTACATAATATAGCTAATGGGTTTGTCCTAGGCAACCACCTGCCTCTTATAGCCACGTCTGAGGTGGCCGTTATAGACGGGTCCTAATCTATATTTATGCGCTTGCCACAGACAGTACCCATCAAAGGACCATTAGTCTCATGTACTAATTAAATTATATCGGTTCTAAATTGATTGTATACATCTATGGTGTAGAATAGCGCCAGATGTACACACAGACGTACGCCACAACACAAAGCTGACGCAGAGAATGTGTAGTTCAGCACATTCAATCCTAATGCAGAATATGGAAATTAAAAACAAAAGGTTGTGTTACCTCCGGGGAACTTTCAATTTTCCCAATTTTTGTAAATTTAATTCTGATGAAAATATATATTGTTTTAAGTTCATAAATAAGATAACATTTTTTTCCAAAACAAAAACAGAAACGTGGTAGCAAGGACAATTTTGAACACAATGTAAGAAATGTTCTGTTGAATGTTTTGAATTTGTCTTTTCTCCTTAAGGGCAGCCACTACATTTTGGAGGTGATGGGGGTGGGGGGGGGGAGTTGTCAGGATATCTACACACATTGGTAATAGTGTGCAATAAAACCCGACACAAAATGTTGAATACTTCAAAATAATTCTGAAGTATTCAACATATCGCCATAAATCGCTCACGATTCTGCGTTTTTCTTAGCTGAGTATCGTAAACATCGCGATTCCTAATCGAATATCGGGTAAATCGTTTACTCTCAATCAGTGAAGTCGCATGACATAATGCTGCTATTTTGATTGGTTTAAGCAGCGTAATATGACGAGAAACCTTTAGCTTTCAAAATATCCAATAACGATAGTATCGTCAAACCGTGATTAACCCTTCCACCGACAAATCCCTGAAAATTCTATTCTGTTGAATATTTTAAAATTAATTTGGCTGGAAGCCGTTGCTGCCTAAGGTAGCATTACCTTCCAGTCAACTTAATTTCAAAATATTCAACAGTTTTCCAGGATGGTAAAAGTTAAAATGAGATATGGGGAATCATTGAAAGGGCTAAGAGACCGCCAAAGAGAGAACTAAAAAGCGCTCTCCTAAGGCAGGTGGTCTCTTAATATAAGTTCAACCGTTGAAATGCTGTGCATACTGGGAATTGAAAGTGACCTCTTAAGACAAGTGGTGTCCTAAGGAAGGTTTGACTTATGTATTTCTTACAACCTAAATAAATCTCGGGCGCAAATCAAAGTGTTGGATAAGTTATTTGTTGTAGTTGAAAAACCCATTAGGTGTATATCAATATATTTTGTTTCCATGTTTAGTCTAGCTATTTGGGGTTTTTTCGCGGCAACAAATATTTCTGCTTCTCTGTGACAATGAATGATTCACTTTTAGCTATGCCCCGCCCATCTCTAGCTAAGCTCCATCAACGCTTTGCCCGTGCTGTGATATATCGATCTCTGCATTCCCTGGATTTCATTTCCAGAAAGCAACAGCGCCCAGTCAAATTAGTTTCAAAATAATCAACAGCATGTTTATTAAATGGTAAAGACACAATGCATACAACTTGATGGGCTTTTTCAGCAATTATGACGGACTAAATCGTTTCATTAATGACGTAATTGATTATGACGTCAACCTACATGTCACGTAGTTGGTTATGACGCCATATGATTGATCGATAAACTGGATTCCTCTATTCTTCCAAAACATATGCTTTTGTATCACATGAATACTATATCTAAAGAAATCTGCTTCTTTTCTCAGTTCTCTCTCATTTATGATGATGATGATGATGATGATGATGATGATGATGATGATGCTGAGGGTGGAGGTGGTGGAGATGATGATGATGATGATGATGATGTAGCACATGATGATGATGGTGATCGTGGTGGTGATGATGTGGTGGTGGTGGTGGTGGTGGTGGTGGTGGTGGTGGTGATGATGATGATGATGATTATGATGATGATGATGATGAGCGTGTTCAGCAGCTTAAGAAGTGAAAACGGCTTTCAGCTACATTCAATTTTCTTCAACCGTCTCCTCTCTGTCTTGTCCACTGCCAGCATCCTAAGATATTTCAGGTTCTTTCTCGTCTTTAATGGTCTAGATTATGTTCTTTGAGGTCTGATCGCTAAACACTTAATCAAGTCGATGTTGTGGCGTCCTCTGCGTGACTGATACCTCTTTGTACCCACAACTGCAAATTCTAATCATTTTTGAGTAGCCGTATTTCTGACATTCAATGAACATGTCCGAACATAGACCATCGCTGTTGCGCTATGCTCTCACATATAGTGGCTCTGTGTTACAGTTTGTAGAGTACTGCATTTGACATTAGACTGTGTGGTCAGCGATGTTTGTAATGGTTTGAAGATGACATGCATCAAGAGTTTTCAAGAGGGGTTTTGGAGCTGCACAGCTGTCGCAGGAGTATAGCATTATGGAAAATCATATAGCATTATATAGTTGCATCTTTACATCCATTGGGAAAACTTCCAAAAGGAAGTACTTGTGTACGGTCACAAGGGTGTTACCGTACACAAGGATTGCACAACTTTGGTCAGGATAAAAAAAACCCCCGGAAAATAATAACGAAATCCAGAAAATTAAAAAAAATTGCAAAAAGTTATACATTGTGACAAAAATGGGATGGTTGGGTAGGGTTGTGTTGGGAGGGTTGGGTGGTCGGGGACTTGTGATCTTTAATGGACCTTTCCAGAGTAATGGCGTCATATGACGCCGAAATCAGCTAAGCCACGTGTTGGATGACGTCAAAATCATTACGTCATAAATGATTCTATACTGGCCGTCTTTAACTCTTAATAGTCCGACACGTTGTAGCAACTGTATATCTGTACTATTTAATAAACATGCTGTGGAATAAAAAATTTCAATAGCTTACCTGTATAGTTTTCTGGAAATTGATAGTCAGGGAGTTCAGAGATCGATCGATACCAACACGAGCGAGGTGTGGGCGGAGCTTAGCTAGCGATGGGCGTGGCATAGCTAAAAATGGAAAGGTCCATTCATTGCTCATAATATTCATGTTTCTGGGAGACATACCAAGCAACCGTTCCGGAAAGTGAGAAATGTGAAATTACGCACCAGTAGTTTGTTATTTGACGACTGTTCACTTGCTCGTACACCACTCTATCACATCAAGATCAGTTTTGAAGCAATTAATTTTTATTGCATGTTTGAAAACTTAAATTCTGGACAATTTACGTTATCAGATTTCTGCAGCGTCTACCGTACCAGTTTTCGCTAGCCAACTAAATCAGTCCTAAACCGCCAATGGCCGGTTTAGTCCAGGCCCTGCGATACCCTCACGTATAAATGGACGATTCCTGAATGTTATCGCTTGTATATACGCATTGGCGGACGAAATAGATGTACAATTAACTTGGGCAGACAAAATAGGTTGCATATGTATTATTTGTTTGGCAATGCCAATATGCAGAACCAGTAGTTTCAAAATTAACGTCATATTACCTATAAGATAGTTTTAAAGTTGTGGTCAATGGAGAGATTGTATTTGGATAAGATTCAGGCTATTTTAAAATATCTGGAGACAGGATTGAAAATGTACGCTGCCAGGATATCTCTATAGGCTGGCTCTCTTGGAACAAATGGCCCGGTCTAAATCTGGGTTTGGTCATACGAGAATTTGAGGGTGGTTGTAGCACTATGCTCTTCTCCAAGTGAGACTAGGTGAAAAGCTCAAAGGGCAAAGCGAAGTGTCTATAATCACATGTATGTTTCCCGACTCTGCCTTTCCAGTTTACAGGGTTCGAGATAATTATTGGTTTGATTGGCGTCTATCGAGGCCATGATTCCAGGTCCCATTCACGCCATAGCGAGGCTGGTTTCATTTCAGGTTATTATTGGTAATTTACACCGATACTCAGTTATACTCCTGGGTAGAGAGAGGAAACGACGAGTGAGGAGGATTGCCCATGTTTCCACCACTATGTATGCAGTCAATATGTTTGCTTCAATAGAGGGATCCCATTTGTCACTCACGTATCTAACGTCATAATCTAAATACGCAACGTGTAAGCTGACGTCACAAACAAATGTAAGTCCGTCACGAAAGTACCAACGGTCTGACAGTAAGCGGCATAATGGAGGATTCCAGTTTATCCATCAATCATCTGACGTCATAATCAACCACGTGACGTGTAGAATGACGTCATACTCTTTTACGTCATGAATAACGTCGCTATGGTCGTCACGGACGCTTAATTGATGACGGACTAAGCGTAGTTGTACGAATTGCATGCATGTCTTTACTATTTAAAAACCATTCTGTTGAATATTTTGAAACTAATTTGACTGGGTGCAGCACCCATTCAAATTAGTTTCAAAATATTCAACAACTTACCTGTATAGTTTGCTGGAAATTGAGATTCAGACAGTGCAGGCATCGATTGCTCCTAAACACGGACATAACGTGGGTGGAGCTTAGCTAGAGGTGGGCGGGGCATAGCTAAAACCGGATTCCTCCATTGTATGTATTTGGTGAAGCTATGATCTAATAAACATTCCTTTGAATATCTTGATAGTTATTTGATCTGTATGTCAGCCGTTTGGCAGAAAAAGCTCTCAATCAAATTATTTTCAAAATATTCAACAGGTTACATGTATGGCCACCTTGAATTTGGAATTCTCGGAATTCAGGGATTAAAGTCCTAAAATCTATTCAAACGCGCGTACGTAGTGGACGGAGATTAGCTTGAAATGGGCGTGGCATAGCTACAAATGAATCACTCGATTAACAACTCACGTCGACAAATGCGATCGGCAGTGAACCAGCCAGTCGAATATTGCTACCTCGCCCACAGCTGCGGGACAGCGAGAGAACGATGCGGATGGTCTACGCGATGACGTGGGTGCATTAGGCGTGTCCGGGACCATAACAGTATCGGATGGACACTTGTCATGTCCTTCGACACTCTCTGTATGTGTCTTGTCAGAAGTTGAGTACTGGATAGCTTATACTGGCTTCTGTATAATCGACCAGATGCGTCTGCGCTACTCGTGTATCTATGATAGACATTCCTCAAATCGTCATTTCCAGAGTGAGACCCTGATCAATGGACCTTTCGAATTTATCCATCCATCATCGTCATATGATGTCATAATCAACTAAGTGACGTGTAGGATGACGTCATAATTAATTATTCAATAAAATTAATGACGTGATTTTGTCAGTCCGTTTTAAATGCTTAATAGTCCAACACGTTGTACGAATTGTATGTCTTTCCCATTTAATAAACATTCTGCGGTTGAATATTTTGAAACTAATTTGACTGGGCGCTGTTGCTGCCATAGTTTCAAAATATTTAAGAGCTTACCTGTATAGTTTTCTGGAAACTGATAGTGGGGGAGTTCAGAGATCGATCGATGCCAACACGAGCGAGGTGTAGGTAGAGTTAGCTAGAGATGTGCGTGGCATAGCTTAACTGGAAGGCCCATCACAGTACTGCCCTGAGCAGCCATCCCTTGGCCATTTTCCTGTGATAACCCGGCATCATTTAATGATAGCATGTGTTCTAAGTGTCTATTCGACTTGTTTCATCCCCAACTGTGCGAATTGTATTGTTGATAAACAAATAAGATAATAGCTGTCGAATATTTGAAACTAATTTGACTGGTAACCTGCTCAATTTATTCTTCCTATACTAGATAGTGTATGAATTGTATGTATGTATAACAATCTATAAGCCTAATAATAGTCCGACGTGAAACGTGTGGTGCCCTAGGGAACACCGGTTTCTGATCATATTATCGTCTATGACGATAAGATAGATAAAAATAATGAAGATTGTTGTAATAAAAATAATAATAATAATAAAAATAAAAATAATAATAATAATAATAATAATAAAAATAATAATATATTGTATCTCTATAACTGTGTACAGTTCAGAGGAAATACACCATTTATTCATTCATACCAATGTGACCACCCTCGCCACGTCTAATGGAGGGATCCAGCTTTAGCTATGCCCAGCCCATCTCTAGGTAAGCCACGGTTTGCCCATGATGTGATCAATCGATCCGTGTACTCTCTGAATCTCAATTTCCAGAAAACTAACAGGTAAGCTGTTGAATATTTAAAAAATTTTGAAACTAATTTGACTGGGTGCTGTTGCTGCCAGGGTTTTAGATTACCCTTTACGTATGACTTTACAAGTTATGTCCAAATGAATTCTGCCCTTACTAATGAACCCACATAAAAATTCTACTGGGTGCTATGAACACTAATTTACTGGTTTACAGTAAATTAAATACTCATAGATGGATGCTGTGGCATTCTATTGCCATTCAGAGGTCTTATAGTGCTATTAAAACTAATATGGCTCAGAATCAATCTCCCAGATTTCATAATTCTCTAGTTTCTAGGAGCATTGATGGATCCCAGACCAGATAGATGGTGTGCCCAAATGAGGCAAATCTACAGCCATGGCTGCTTATGGCAGAAACAGCGCTCAGACACATTAATTTCGAAATATTCAACAGAATGTTTATTAAATAGTAAAGACATACAATTCGTACAGCGTGACGGACTATTAAGCGTTTAAGACGGACTAAATCGAGTCATTCGTAACGTAATTGATTATGACGTCATATGATTGACTGAGAAACCGGATTCCTGAATTACGGTACCGGATGCCGCATTAAGAAACTACTTACACTCGTTAACGCGCAACAACAAACAGCTATGCATGGATACCGAATGCGTTCTAGCAATCCTCTCGCGCATACAGTAGTTGTTATTCCGTCTTTGTACCTGTAAACCATATACACAAATGCGACAACATACCTGTAGACAGTCTTGTGAAAGAAAAAGAGCACCTCATTGAATTTCCCATATCGGGAAATGCTCATGATCGCAGTGTGTACAGTGACATGTATATCACATACAGTTGTTCTGCATTTATCTGCCCCGTTTTAGTTCAGTAAAACTACAAATTAACCTAGAACAAATTGCAACAGAATTTATTTCTTTTCTGCGGCATTCATGGGACTGCCAGGTGTCACATATCAAAAGTCCTCCAAAATCCCTCGATGGGAAAGTGGGTAAATTCGCATATTTAGCTACCGCCATTATCCGAATAATGAAACTTCCCTTACCTGCTTCATTCCGCAAATAAACGAAGTAGAAATGTTGTCTAAGCTCTGAATTTCATGGTCACGGAAGACAGTAAGCAATTGGCAATATTGCCTTGAACCACTTGTACAAATTCTCCAAACCACAGATTAAATATGGTTGTATGCACAGGGCCGGGGTAATTAAAAAAAATTATATTTAAAGTAAGTTTAATTTTGTTTTTCGCTTTTAAAATTTTATCTAAAATAAATTGCATTTTAATTTTCACTTGTATCTCACAATTTGAATAAATTTCTATACAATTCAATCAGAATATGGACATGGATTTAGATACATGCGTTATTTGTAACCAGAGCCTAGAAAATGGCTCACAAACTGTTAAGCTTCGAGTAAAAGGCTGTGACGGTATTAACAATGCTAGCAGAGCCCGTGAAAGCGATGTCATAGCTGAAGTAGGACAGAGGGTTCATGTAAAATGTCGACGGGAGTTCATTGATCCCAAGCGGATTGCCCGTGACGCAGAGAAAATTGAACAATCTCCGCCACCCATGCGAACACTCCGTTCAGAAAGTCCAACATTCAATTTTAGTGAACATTTTTTGCTATGCGGATACCCTGCAAAAATTCAAGATGGAAAGAAACGTGGCTATAATATTTATCCAGTAAGTACTCATGACTTTCAATTTAGTGTCGCCGAGGCCTGTGAGCAGAGAAAAGACGAATGGGGCAAACTTGTAGCTGGGCGGCTTGCCTTCACGCCGGATTTATGCGTTGTCAATGCAGTATACCATCAAAGCTGCAGCGTAAATTTTCGAACCATGAAAAATATCCCTCAGCTGCACTCATCTTGCTCATCCCAAAAACATGGAAGGCCAGAAGACTTGGACAGAGTAAGAGCATTTAGTGCGACAATGGCATTTCTTGAAAATAATGATGATGAGCAGCTGACCCTGCACGACCTCGTTAATAAAATGCAAGAGTATCTCGATGATAAAGAGAATAAAGCATACAGTACAAAATACATGCAGGATAAAATAAAAGAAAATTATGGCGATGAAATATTTATTAGCACTGTGAATGGTAAGCCAAACGTTGTTACCTTTCGTTCTAAAGCATCTACTATTTTGACTGACTTCTATAAGGAACAGAAGAGAAAGGATTCCAAATCAGAGAGCATGCTAATCATCCAGACAGCTGCCAAACTGCTTCGACACGATATTAAGTTAATCCATCAAGGGAGCAAATGAGCGACCCAGTAAAGGCATTGAATTATTTACCAGAGACACTGCGGGAATTATTGCGGATTTTGTTTACTGGAAAAGACACAGAAATGAAACAGGCATCAGTTGGACAGGCTATTATGCAAGGAACTCGTCCTAGAGTTATTTTGGCACCTTTGCAGTTCGGGCTGTCATGTGAGATGCACCATAAATTTGGATCTAGATTTATTGTTGACACCGTGTACAAGCACGGATTTGGATGTTCATACGCGGAGATACAGAGGTTTGAGCGCAGTGCATCACTTCATGGTGGCGACCTACCACAGCCATTATCAGGCGAGTTCATTCAGTTTGTTGCCGACAATGTGGATCACAATATTTGCACAATAGATGGGCATAATACATTTCATGGAATGGGAATCATTGCATCTGTTACACCAGGAAACCTTTCGTGCAAACTTATTCCAAGGATAAATGTAACATCTGAAGATATCAAGCAAGTTGGCAAGATCTGTATCAGGAACTTTGAGTCTCAGCATACCAGGAACTTCCCATTGACCTTTAAGGAGTTAACTGCGATGGAACAAACAGACCCAACAGCTGACATTGACATCCTCTGGGATTTCTCTTTGTTTCTGCGTTCAAGGAGACAGTCATGGTCTGGCATGATGCAAACTGTTCACCAAGGAGTTTATCCAGGTAAATCGTCTGTTATTTTCCTTCCGATGATAGATCTAGAGCCAAGTAACATGACCTGCATCTTTTCCACTTTGACTTATGTTTGTGAACAGGCAAACCGATACCATGTTGCACCCGTGATTACATTTGATCAGCCCTTATTTTGGAAAGCTATGACTATCATAGAGATTGAGCCGAGCTGGAGTCCATTAAAGCAAATTATTCTAAGACTCAGAGGTCTTCATATGGAGATGAGCTTCCTTGGCTGCATTGGTCACTTAATGGCAGGAAGTGGTCTTGCGCCTATTCTAGAGGTAGTCTACGCTGAGAATGCTGTCAAACACATTCTTAGTGGAAAGGCAATTTCTCGGGCAGTTCGAGGATACCTCATGGTTTTTGCTTCTCTCAGTACAATCTTGATTGCAAATGCATACAACCTACCACTACCTACAATTGCAGATGCTGAAGTTGACACAGTAGAATATTCCGCTGCAATGCATTCAAAAGAATTGTTTGACAATGATGATAATGTTGCAGGACATGAAACGATTGAAAGTTCCCTAAATAAAAGTCTGGTTAAAGTTGGAGAGCTCTATGATGACATTATCAAAAATCCGTATGTAGCTACAAGATTGTCCTCGGAAAATGCATTACATGATGTTAAGGACAAACTAGACTCAGAGAAGGTGGTCATGAAAGATAAGAGGACTGCACGACTCTGGCTTTTATATATGGAGTTGGTTGACATTCTGCGCAAATTCATTAAGGCAGAACGAACTGGTGATTGGAACATGCACCTTCAGACCGTTCGTGAGATGCTTCCATATTTTGCAGCCGCTGGGCATAATCTGTACACCAAGTCTGCATATGTATATTTACAAAAGATGTTAGAAATACCTGAAAGTCATCCAGATATACACACCAGTTTCCTCAATGGTCATCATGTCATTCATCGAAGTGATAGGTATTGGGCAGGGTTATCTACTGATCTAGTTATTGAGCAGGTCCTTATGAGAAGTGTAAAGTCAAGTGGTGGTCTAACACGAGGTCGTGGAATGACAGAACTTCAGCGTCTTGTTTGGTTGTTGTCTATGCCCGCATGTGCAGATGTGTGTAATGCAATGCAAGAGCTCTCTGGGGGTAAACTGTGATTCAAGTGAACAACACAAAGATTCCACACAATCTCGAATAAAGCATGATATGGATGATACTTACAAAATTCTCAAAATCCTTAGTGAACTGAATCCATTTGGACCAGACCCTTCTCTTAGAGGACTTGTTAGTGGATTGTCTGCACATGAATCAGTCAATGTTGACGATGCTAAAGATATTGGAGAATCAATTATTAATTCGATGTGTGGCCAATGTGTATCAAGCATTTCGTTCCAGAGAAAGAGACAAGCTATTACCTTAGCATCCAAAACATCTCTCAAGATTGATGATGAATGTGTACAAATTGATCCACAACTCCTATTTCAAAGACTCAGTTTAATTGCTACAAATGGATCAAAAGGGAATCCAGCATCTTATTTTGAGTATGAGTTGTGCACTCATCCGCCCGCACTCTTTGATAATTCATCTCTTCCATGGGAAGCAAATAAGCCGGCACTTGCTGATGCATTGTGGAAATTAATTCAAAATGAAGATGCAGTCCTTCCAGATTCTGTCCACTATGTGCTTGATGGAGGAGCTCTATTACACCGTGTTCCATGGCAGCGTGGAGAGACATTTGCAAATGTTTGTCAAAGATATGTAAAATATTGCATAAGCAAATATGGAAAGGCTACAGTAGTTTTTGATGGTTATGACCAAGGCCCAGACATAAAAGATGTAACACATAAGAGGCGAACTCGTGGATCAGGCGCAACTGTTGTACTGACTCCGCAAACAGTTGTAACTCTGAGTAAGCCTGATTTTCTTAGTAACAAGCAGAACAAACATCGGTTCATATCAATCTTAAGTTCATCTCTCGAACAGGCTGGATGCTTAACGATAAAGGCAAGCGGTGATGCTGATGTCTTAATTACGCAAACGGCTATCTTGGCTTCAAAGTCAACAAATACTGCTCTTGTTGGAGACGATACCGACCTACTGGTGTTGCTTCTATACCATACTGATATGAATGGCTGTCAGCTATTTTTCAGACCAGAGCCAAAGCAAAATACAAAGAAACCCCGACTGTGGAATATCAAAATGGCAAAGGAAAAACTCGGGTTCTGTTTGTGCTCACAGCTGTTATTTATCCATGCTATCCTTGGCTGTGACTCAACATCTAGGCTTTATGGAATTGGAAAATCTGCATCCCTTAGCAAAATCCAGTGCTGCAAAGAACTCTCTCAAATTGCTGAAGTGTTTACAATGAGTAATGCGAATAAAGATGACGTGATAAAAGCAGGTGAGAAGGCAATGCTTATTCTATACAATGGCACTTCAATGGATAGTCTAGTTGCTTTGCGGTACAAGCGATTCAGGGAGAAGGTTGCAAAAAGTTCCAAGTATGTTGAAGCACGAGATTTACCACCAACACCCGCATCCGCAAAGTTTCACAGTCTTCGCGTGTACTACCAAATTCAGTTTGGAGAGGAGATGCTGGAGATATGGATCCAACAGAGTGGGGCTGGAAAGTTCTCAACCACCAAATGCTGCCTGTTAAGACTGACATGCTGGCAGCACCTGACGATTTACTGTATTCATTTAGATGCAGCTGCAAAACTGGCTGTGAATCAAAGAGATGCACCTGTAGAAAACATGGGCTCAGCTGCACATCCGCCTGCGAAGACTGTAAGGGTCTCAGTTGCTCGAATTCAATAACGCTCATTGAGGAAGATGACTTGGATAATTGATGCAAGATGAAATTAGTAGAAACCAGGTACCTATGCCATGCTATTTCATCTTAGCTTAGCTTAGAAACACACAATACCGTGACATAATAAAATATAATATGTATTGTATCAATATCAATGATGGTATTAGGTAAATTCATGCAAGTGGCATAACACAATACATTTAATTTGTGGAGAATATGTCAATCGTATTCATTTATTACTAAAAGGTCCAAAAATACCCAGTCACACATATATTACATACCGGTTTTAAAGAAACAAAGAAAAAAGGATTTTTCAGGTGAAATGGCCCAAATCTGGTAATAATTATGCAAATTTTACCCTTTCCCCTATTGGAATTTTGGAGGACTTTTGATATGTTGTACATGATGGCCCCCTATACACTGGGCGAGGTAAAAAAATCCTGTTGCAATTTGTTCCTGGTTAAAATATTTTTGGCCTAGATTGACTGGACTATTTCTGGAAAATTATATTGTATCATTCTAGCATGACATGGGCTTTGGTTTCTGTATTTGTTAACCACTCGCATGTCAACCGCGCCTCAAAGCGCTCAAAAAGCGACTTTTATCAATTAAGCTTTTAATTTGTCAAGAGTTTTCAAGCAAATTGAAATGTTTGCTCAGTGAATGACCATTTGCTGACCAACAAAGACTGGGATTTTTGTAAGTTTATAACTGGAATTTAGGAAAATCGTTTTTTTAAGTGGTGTGTTTTTTGACGGGTTTGACGATTAAAGGGTTAATGGTCAAGTAAATCTAAATATTTCAAGAGGAAACTATTTTTGAAAATTTATCACTGGAATGACTGGCTCGGTAACCGAGCCAGTCATTTCAGTGGTAAATTTTCAAAAATACTCTTCTCTTAGCCTGCAAATAGACAGTCCTCAAGACAACTGCGGAGTAAGTATTGACCGGTTTTACCATTATAAACCACAAGTTGACACTAGAGGGGTTAACTGATAAGTTTGTTAGTAGTACTCAATATGTTGAAAGTAATGCAGCTTTGTAATGCCGCTTGATCGATTCGTAGATGCAGCCACTCAATCCATACACGTCCTCTACCGTACGGTAAACAAACTATAGACATATTCTCCTCTCCTCTCTTTTTGTCTCTCTTTCCCTAACTCTCCCCCACCCCACACACATACACACTCCATCTAACCTCTCTCTCACACTCTCTCTCTCTCTCTCTCTCTCGCTCTCTACTTCCCTCCCTCCCTACCCCCTCTCTCTCTCCCACTCTCTCTCTCTCTCTCTCTCTCTCTCTCTCTCTCGCATTATGCACACACGCACGCCAATACGTACGCACACACGCACATATTCACGTACACATACGTAAGCGTGCGAACTACCTAAACAATTATAATCAGTGGTTGATATAAATTATCATTTAACTAGTTATACAGACGTTACTATTTAATTATGTTTTATTATACCCCATCTTGATGTATTTACTAATGCATTGTATTTGTATGTATAGGAGACACGTGTATAAGACTTATGTCTTACTGTGCTCCCATTGAACAAAATAAAATTCTGTTTAAACCAAACTATAGACGAACAGATTCCCGCCATTCATACGAACATGGATTTCTTCGACTACCTATTTTCGGTATCTTCGGAAATCTGGAATATCCACAAATGACATTGTATTGACTGATACATTGATGTTACATATCTTAACTATCACATAGTGACGCCATCCTATAGAATATGCCTTGCACTCCTAACAGTCTGGATATTCGCAAGCCGGATGACGATATATTGAAGCCAGGAACCTGCTGCCCTACCCCACATCATGCCCGAGATATATATCCGCACACCTAATATACTTGCCCACGGAAGACTTAATCGACGTGTAGAGGCACGCATTGTCCAGGTGATGTGCCTTGTCAAGAACATCGATCCCATTAACAAACTGGAGTTGCTAGCTGATCGATCCCATTAACAAATTGGAGTTGTTAGCTGATCCATCCCATTAACAAACCTGGAGTTGTTAGCTGATCGATCCCAATAACAAACTTGAGTTGCTAGCTGATCGATCCCATTAATAAATTGAGTTGTTAGCTGATCCATCCCATTAACAAACCTGGAGTTGTTAGCTGATCCATCCCATTAACAAACCTGGAGTTGTTAGCTGATCCATCCCATTAACAAACTGGAGTTGCTAGCTGATCGATCCCATTAACAAATTGGAGTTGTTAGCTGATCCATCCCATTAACAAACCTGGAGTTGTTAGCAGATCGATCCCAATAACAAACTGGAGTTGTTAGCTGATCGATCCCATTAACAAACAGGAGTTGTTAGCTGATCGATCCAATTAACAAATTGGAGTTGTTAGCTGATCGATCCAATTAACAAATCTGGAGTTGTTAGCTGATCCATCCCATTAACAAACTGGAGTTTTTAGCTGATCGATCCCATTAACAATCCTGGAGTTGTTAGCTTCTTCTTCTTCTTTTCGATCGCTGGTATGGAGTTGTTAGCTGATCCATCCCATTAACACTCCTGGAGTTGTTAGCTGATCCATCCCATTAACACTCCTGGAATTGTTAGCTGATCGATCCCATTAACAAACCTGGAGTTGTTAGCTAGTCGATCCGATTAACAAACCTGAAATCTGGTAGCTGATCAGATTTTCTGGGTCACGCCTCCTAAAGCAGTTTGAGAGCCAACTTCTAACCGGCCGCTGTATTTATATGATCTCGCTCCACATTGCAAGATCCACTTTTTAGGTTCGGCTTGCTTCACTCCCTGATCATTTATTTCGTGCTAACCATTATCACATCAACCACGTGCTTGTACATCTCAGGTTCGCAAAATATCAGCGATGGACTCGAGTGACGTCATTGATTATCATTCTATACGGCACGTAGTTGATTATGACGTCATGTGATGGATATATAAACTGGAAAGGTCCATTACCCTATGAATAGAATCGGCCTAGGTACATGCGTGTGGGTGTTTCTTAGACACACCTACACGGTGTACCTAGACCGAATCTATCCACAGGGTAATGGACCTTTCCACTTTATATATCCATCACATGACGTCATAATCAACTACGTGACGTATAGAATGATAATCAATGACCTCATTATGACGTCATGAAATACGTAAAAATAATGAGGAGGTTACTCGGCACATTCCTGCCGAGTAAGGACGCCAGTGGATAGTGAATAACCTGGAAATGGCGGAATCCAGTTTCTCAGTCAATCATATGACGTCATAAATAACATAATTAAGCCCATTACACAAGCTTGATAGTCCGTCAAGTTGTACGAATTGTATCTCTTGCTATTTAATACGTATTCTGTTTAATATCTTGCACCCAGTCAAGTTAGTTTCAAAATAGTCAACAGCTTACCTCTATAGTTTTCTGGAAATTGAGATTCACAGAGTGCCGGTATCGATCGATCCCAACACGGGCAAAGCGTGTGCGGAACTTAGCTAGAGATGGGCTGGGCATAGCTAAATCTGGATTGGTCCATTCTGTGAACTACGAGGACTAGCTAAGTAAACCGGTTGTATAATAGTAAATCACAGTTTTAGTGTACCTTCAATGAGAACATCCACAAAAGGCCACTGTGCCGTCATGGAAAGAGTTCCACTCGATGGACGTGAGCAAGTCGAAGATGATCAACAAGAAGAGTACTTCCCAAGTTAGCTTGCCCACCACCACAGACATGGCGCACTTCCTGGAACTATATGCTGCAGTCACTGACACCGCCTGTCCACTGAGGCTAATGCAACTTACGTGATAGAGGCATGACATACAGAAATGCTTATGGCTTGATCTCATATTTACTGACAATAATGTGATCCAGATAAGCTACCTTCTGACAACCACAGTTCAACCTTAGATTCCATGATTGCCGAGTTGATGATGGCCATACCAATACTTAACCCCTATTGTGTCAACAGCGCCTCAAAGCGCTCAATATACCACTTATATCGGCATATTAATTAACCATTTAATGGCCAATCTTTGTAAAAAATGAAGAAAGTGTTGCTCATTGAATGCAATCCATTTGCAGGACAAGAGAAGACAGTTTTTAAATGTTTTCTAATGGAATTTACAAAAAAGTAGTTTCAGTTGTCATGTAAATGAAGACTGTTTGAACATTATATGGTCGAGAAAATTCAAATTTGTGCACAATCAGTATCCAGTTACAGGCCAAGACAAGACTATTTTTGAACATTTTTCACTTGATTGACTGGCTCGGTAACCGAGCCAGTAATTCCAGTGGTAAATTTTCAAAAAATAGTTTTCTTTTGGCCTGCAAATACCACTGAAGAGACTGCTTTGGTCAGTTTTACCATTAAATGGTTAAGTTGACGCAAGATGGGTTGAAGCAAATCTTTAATGTATAGCAGCGTTTTTATGACGGGTGTTGTGTAACTGCGTCAGTTGGACTCAGATGTAGGCCTATAACTAAACAAATTATTCTTGAATTTTCGTTATCTCAAAAGGAAATAATGCTGCCATGAGCTGTTTGTGTATGAGGAAGCAACATAAGTTTGAAATTTCCTCTTAACAAGTTTCCAAAACTAAAGAAAACGTACTGTTGGCCATGTTTGGACGTAATCTGATTGGACGACATTGCTGGTCGCTTCCAATCAAACTAAGTCGGAAATATTCAAGAGAACATTTCTTACATCATGTTCAAAATTCTACTGAATAACATGTTTTGTGTTTGTTTTGGAAACAGGATGTTAGCTGTGCTGTAAGACAAATTGCTGTGTAAAAGAAACGTTAGTCTTTCTATACCATAAATACATTCCATTGTTGAAAAAAGCTGGCTTATGCATTTGTGTGTACGTACATATGTGTTTTGCCCATACTTGCAAGCACGAGAGTGTATTTCTGTATGCGTGTGTACGCGTATTTACACGTGTAAATCTGTACATCCACGAATACGCGCGTGTGTATGGTTGCGTTACGGTGTGGGTGGTGGATACGCGTATGCGTCGCGGTTGCGTGCGCTACGGCAATTCGTAACGCTACAAATACTTCAAAGTTTTACGACTTTTAATTCAAATGAAATATGATCGTAGGTTAAGACACGATTAAATGCAGTCACCTGGGTGACCCTACCGGCGCGCTAACCAAGAAGACATCTGTTATTGCACGCTAACTCGGCACAGGGCACCGCCTCCTGGGTAATTGTCGACAAATAATCCAGTTTATATATCACAATTCTTGACATCCACGCGAAACCCTGCCTATAATGAACATCTGCTTTTTGGGACTACAAGATTGTGGTTCTTTATGACGGGTGGTCGTAAGACCACCCGTCCTAAAGAAACACCATCTTGCGGTCACAAAAGCTAATTTTTATATGAAAATGAATTGTATTAAACAATAACCTGCCTATAGTGAGCACTCTTTGACGATCCAGAAGGTGTCCGGTATAGCCAGGTTTCACAGTACATACCCAGGCCAGATTAAGTATACAATTCCAAAATGTTTACAGCTTGAAAAGTTTCTTTACAATCGGTTAAAAATCTATAATCATTGACGTTAATTACAAAGTAAAGGAATTTATTTCTTTTCAACACAATCGTATCACATAACAAGGTGGTGGTGTGGTTATATATTTTTATTTAGCTGGTTGAAATTAATTTTGAAAGCTTTTTTGAACGGAATATTGGGTGGTATATTGGAATATTGCGCGTAAATCGCATCTAAATATACACCTCTATGGCATAAATAGGGGTGAAGATCAGATGGCATTTTTGCTGTAGGTGATCCGATCATAGCCAATGTTTTTTGAAAATCTTTCTGCTGTTCTAACATTCATCTAAGAATAAGAGAGGGAGTCATTTCTAGCTATGCCCCGCCCATTTCTAGCTAATCCCCAACCCCTACCATTTTACGCGTGATGGAATCGAGTTGAAACTTTGAAACCTGAACACCCAGAGTCTCGAAATATCAAGGTGACTGTACAAATAACCTATTTTATAGTTTGAAAATAATTTGACTGGTAGCTCTTCAACACCTCCCAGGCAAATTGGTTCTAAAATACTCCAAAAAATTAATCATCAAAGATAATTCGTACACTAGTGGCGGACTATGCGATTTCCGTGACGGAATTATATGTCATTTCGATTGCGAGATGAGGTCATCAGCTATGTAGTGACATAATGGATTATTTCGTCAGATACTTGAGCGACAGATTGCGTCCCTGAACAACGACGTAGGCAGGTTTGACAAAAAGCTGTAACATATGGTTTACCTACCGACCGACCGACCGACAGACGAGCAAATGGACGTGTACTAGTTTCAAGTTAAACTAAAGAGTTTCTGAAGCAATGTGTCTGATATGTGAGCAATTCTCTTGGTCTGGAGCCTTCAAAACCTTCAATTTTCAATCAATATTTTCTGCCAAAGTTCATGATACTCTAACCATTCTACATTGTCTACAATATTCTGAATTGCCAGGGATATTAGGTGGAGAAATGACTTAGAACAAGAATAAGGACTTCACACAAGTACTTTCTCTGATCCTGGAAGAAACATCTACAAAATGATACATAGGTTGTCACTGTGACGATTCTAGGATTTTTTTAACTGTGGAAAATTCGCCCAATTTGGGTAAATGCACAGGCAAACCTTGGAAAATTCTCAAATTTTGCGTAAATGTATCCCAATTTGGGTACAAATTTAGGGACATGAGTATCTTTAGAAACTTTTTGGAAAATCTGATGCCCAGAGAGGCCATGTTTTGCCTGATAGGATCTTGGTTAAATAATCTGGGCAAATACGTACTTAACCAAAATCTTGCCCCAAATTCTTTTCGGGTGTGCCAGTCTGCCCATGTCCTCCCCCCCCCCCACCCACCCGTAGATACGCTACTGTACGTTGTGTGTCCTTGTCTAAAGTGGGGATGTTTTGAACACCCAAAAGATCAATACCATCTCTGACTGCTACAGTATACACGTGCAACGTTAGAGATCACAAAATTACCAACTTTCAGCCTTTGTCCAATCGACTACAGATTAACAGTAACCTTTCAATAATGGCGCCGCGGGAAACACATTATTGCGGACCAATATGAAAGGAAAGGCGAAATCTATGAAAATCAATTAGCGATATTTCGACTTCTCTTGTCTCTGTATAATCTCACACGTGTTATTGTCAAATCTGTTCGGGTTGCATCTATACATCGCGGCGGTCATGTAACGCAACCTTGAGTCACAGAGTGCAGCATCCTGGGGTCTGGCGATGCAATAACATATACGCGGGCGTGGTGTGCGGTTGAAATCCCACCAACCAACCTGGCCACCATCACCCGTGATAGCCCAGATGAGAAGTGTTAGAGAAAACGAACAACCGGAACGAAGTGCAGTTAAAGATTTTTATTATGAAGGCTTGATTTTGGGGCCAAAGGATGGTGGTTCCTTTAAGATGGGTGGTCGTAAGACCACCCATCTTAAGGAAGCAGCATCATTTGCTCCAAAATGTTATTATCATCGTCGATGAGTTGTATAACGGCACCACCTGGCTCCAACGACCACACTTTGATACAACACGTACGGTTCCCGTTGTAGCTAGGCTTTTCCGTGCGCAGAGGTTAGAGGCAACACCGAATGGCACATCTGCCCCGCAGAACCCTACCTGTGACCGCCTGCCGAGCACATGGTAAACGGCCATCCATGACTGAGGGAAACACAGTCCAGGCACGTCTGCTATTTTATTAATAGACGATCGGTTAGCTTTGGCTCCGACCTAGCATTCTTGGGTGATTATGATACATTAGAGAAACGATGTTTATTATTACAAACTTGAACGATTCATTGTTGTAACGAATTACACGCATAACTAACATACTAAGTGGCAATTGTTTGACGTTAAGAACACCACGTAATACATATGGAAAAGCAAAGTACGGCCCAAAATAAATAGAATACATCCTAAGAAAAGAAAACAGAAAGAAATGAAACAATAACGAAAACAAAATAAAACAAAAAAAAAGGAATAACGAAAACGAAACCAAACCACACCAAAAAACGAGACAAACGTAAGACAAAAATAGAACAATATAAAATTGTTGCATATTTGTTCGGCCTTTGTCTCATTTTCTTCTGTTTCTGCCCCGTTTTGTTCTGTTTTGTGTCTTTGTTCTTTTATCCCAGGACATTTTAATTTGTTGTTATCTGAACTGTAAAATTGTCTTTAAATTTGCAATACGATACGGACTTCAAAACATTTAAAACAACAAATATGCATAATAATTGAAATGTGACAGTTTCTCATACACCCAGATGGGTAAAAATGATTTAAATGTAGCCTATTCCATACACTTTACATTTATTATACTCTATCAGTAGATTCTATAGCCAATTGATATTGACTGAATGGTTTTAAAACATGCATCCACTACATTAAATGAGAATGTGGCTTGCATTTGTGTAGGGAAAAAACGAAGAGTCAATTAATTCATAGACGATGAAAAGAAACCCCTTGACGAACTTCTCCCGATAGCTGCGAGTTCACCCTATATACAAAACATGAAATTTTAAGGGAAATGACGATCCACTTCGTGCTGCGAACCATGGAAGAAAAGTAAAATCATGGGCTCACTGCTTTGCAGTACTGCTAACATTGTTGCACGCTGCATCATGGGGGAACATAGCTTTCCAGTCCATTCCATGGCTCAAAGAAGCACTTGATTGAAGGCTACGATTATACAATGCAACCTGCCTATCCTTAATGCTGTATAACTGTAACAGCCGGGCAGCTCCAAAGGCAGCTCTGGACAAACTCGATGCCTGCCAACACAAACACCCACGCACCATCACTGGACACCGATGGCCAGACAGAATAATTTCCAATGATGCACTACACAAGATGTGTAATACGTCCCACTGTCTATAAATGTCACCCAGCAAAGATGGTCCATATTTGGCCATGGGCTAAGGATGCCAGAAGGCACACCAGCACAGAGAGCCTTGGAATTCTCCCTACTCGGAGCCAGCAAAGATAAATCCAGGAGAGGACGTCGTTGCATAAATCTGCTAAGCGTGCTACGAGGTGACCTCAAGAAAGCAGGACTCGCTACACTTAAGTCAAGAATGGACCTGAGGAATCTAAGAATTTCGGCTGAGAGCAAGAGACAGTGGCCAAAAGCGAAGAAGAACTGATTGCAGCTGTAAGATGTTTCTACTACTACAGCCGCAGAATACAGTAATCATATATAATTAATGAATGCGGTCCAAACATATAAAGTACAGCTCGTAAATAAGTTATAATGTTTCCAAAACAAAAACAGAAACATGTTAGTTAGTACAATTTTGAATACGATGTAAGAAATATTCTGTAGGCAACAATGTCTTCCAATTTCAATTATGTTCAAAATATACAACAACACGTTTTATTATGTTTGGAAAGCATGTTAAGTTATTTCCGAGGATTACTTTATAGGCATATCCGATTCAGTATACATACAGCAATACGACGTTGTTGGACATTTGTTGAAATAAAACGGCGAAACATAACATGGACTTGAATATACATTACACATGATTACACGTTCAATTTTGTTTTTGAAACATTTAAAGCTTTTCCGAGCTTTACAGTATAGGCATATACGATTCACTGTCCCTCTGAAGATGACGTAGCAATAACATGTATTTTGCCGGACATTTGTCGGCGTAAAGCGGCGAAACATAGCATGGACTTGATTAATGTGAATACCAATTTGCTGTTTCTACCATATTACATTGATCTAGATCGCCTCTAGCAGACACCTATGCTATCTCTATATCTATGTATCTTTATCTTCGTCGTCGTCGTCTTCGTCGTCGTCGTCGTCGTCGTCGTTGTAAGACAGCAACCGTTGTAACATTAATTGGGCAAATCCTATCGCTGGTTCGTTCTTATATTCTATATATAGGCCTAGTCTATATTCATGACATGTGCGACAAAATCAGAAGTCACATATTGTCCACGATTAGACATGCATATTAATCCTGTATTCCATAGGAATATGCATAGTCCTATTGCACGATGCTCGCTCTCCCTGTAACGCCACGAGCAGAGGAGCTATGTGAGTGGGCGTATATTAGTACGATGGGGGCATATGTAGAATTTGTGGTACTTCAGCAGTCTATTACGATCTGTTATGATCCAGGCGATTATGAATTGTACGACTATAAGAAGATAGCCGAGTGATAGATTTTTTGGAGGTGTTGTAGTGTTAATGTTTTCCCATGGCAACGCCGTCGTATTTACTGTTTATTACCTGAGGTCTCACAAACAACATTTCATGCCAACGATAATGATAAGTTGTTGAGTACTTTGGACCTAATTTGACAGGAACCTTCTAGTTTAATCATGTCAAAAATATTCAGCAGCATATTTGATACATTGCATTTCGTTTTATGAATCTGTTCTTTCTTGCTTAAACTGTGAACCACGGCCTTTACTCCCCACACACCAGAAGTAACATGCTCTTTCTAACATATTACTCTGTTTAGTTTGAATGAGAGCTGGCGCTTCCTAGGTTAGAGTCAAACTAGTTGCAAAATATTCAAAAACCTTTTCCTGTAGCCTATATCTGTTCTGAAATTGGGACACTAAAATGTCAATGGTTAAATGGATACACAACCATTTCTCCCTCAACCTGAAGATAGGTACATTCATTTGCTGATATTACAGTAGGGTCGCAATAAATCGATATCTCTAGATGAATAAAAGTATCGCGATATTTCGATATATCAACTGTTTGTAAAGATGTCGTTACCATACGGTAGGTCGGCGGTTGCACAGAGATAGATATCCACAATTCTGCAAAACATGTGTCGATAACAACTTGAAAATACTTAACAAACTTCAGAGAAGTGTGTCTCGTAATAGAATCAACACATCTATACAGGCTGTCATAAGAGCATCCAAATATCCCATTTTGTATTTATAGTGCTAAATTATGTCGAGATTATCAAACAAATTTATACAAAGACGACAAGCGACATTCCTCATGATCTGACGAGTGGATTCTCGTTCATTCATGAATTATTCATGGCCCATAAACAGCTATAATTTAGGACGATTTCAGAAGAAAAGTTATTTTCCATTTAAACGTATCGTTATCGGTTACTAAGCAAACGTATGTAAATCATATGCATTGTCAATATTGGAATAGAGGGCAACTCAAGACGAAAGGCAAACAACGGTAAATATCCATACTCGAAGAAAGTTTTTGGCAATTAAGAGTACACCAAGCTTTAGTACGGGTCAGAAATAACTTAAACGTGCAAATTTGGACAAAATGCTTGAATTTTTTTGTTAGATTTGTATTCTATTAGAGGTAAATTGTGTATGTCAATGTCATGAAACGAAATACATCGTAAGATATTATAATTTTATTCCATATAAATTAATATAATATTTTAGTGATCACGTTGAATTAGGGACTGGTGTCTCTAATTCAATTTGGTAATTTAAAAAATGTATATTAATTAATACGTAAGGAAATCATCATATGTTAAGATTTATTTCGTACCATTACATTTAGATACGCAATTTAATTTTGGTGTGAATATGTACCTTTAACACATACTGCTGAATATTTTGAACATAATTGGATTGGAAGACATTTCTGCCTATGGATTATGTTCAAAATATTCAGTAGTATACTTTAAGTTACTTCTTGGCTGTACTGTATAACAAGCTATTCCAAGCATCTGTTTAAGCATGTATACGTTAAACTCCGCCTATAACGACCGCTATCTTTGTGACCAAATAAGGTGGTTTTATAAGACAGGTGGTCATATAACCAGTAGCCTTAAATGACCAACTGTCACGTGGTACCAACACTAAGCAGTTACCTGTATTTTAGTGACCACTTTTTGTCGGACCATGTAATGACCGTTATACGCAGGTGTCACCGTATATACTATTAAACTATGTTTTATAAGCGATAAACGTGTATTTACTTTCCATTTTAGATGATAAGTTTTCTAGGCATATGGCCAGACTGATCTGTTTGTAACTAAATATCAGATCCTTTTCGTTCGGTCTAAATACACAATCTGTTTAGAGAGAAAGCAAACATGTTTTCAAATTTGTTTAGAGGTCTCTGATGGCTGGCGTAACTCGTCGAACTCGATTGATCAATCACGTAAAACTGCATACAATATAAAAACTGCTCATTTGAATATTTTGAAACTAATTTGACTGGGACCTGTTGCTTCCTCTCAGCTCCATGGCAAATTAGCTTCAAAATATTCAACAGCTTACCTGTATGTAGGAGTACTTCTCCTAAAATTGACATTCCCGAACCTCAGAGTTCAAAGCATTTAAAACGGCTCCACCTGAACAGGTTGTTTGCGCGAAAACGTAAATCCAAACCGTATCGAATTATAAAGCCCTAGAAGTATGCTATTGTTTGCTAGCGACTTGCCGAGGAATGTATCAGCTTCCGCATAAAGGCTAGTCAATATTGACATCGGAAAATTCGTCAGTCCCGATTTATGAAGTCCTTGTCGTCACCCTCGTATACTATAGCCAAAGGTAGGCGGTACCCTAACCTGTAAACGAAAGAGAGGTCTGCAATGAAATAAGAAAAGTTAAGTAGATTGGGTTTTTTTTAGTTCTGATGTCACGTAATAGTAAACTTCATTTGTTTGTTTTTCGTGTACTCAGGGCAGGATTACCGATTTCGTGGCCGCTTGGTGTCTTGGTGATGGGTTTAGGAGGGAGAGTGTGGGGTGTGGGTGGGATGCCACCAATTTGAGAGTTGGATGCTCAGAGACGCCATTCCGTAGCTACTGGGTGATAAACACAGCCCTTTGGTCTTCATAGCGTATGCTCTAAGGCACATGCTAATTTAGTGATATCTGACCATGTCTTAATCGTAACTGAATTCCCAGATTCTTTTGGAGAATTCGACGATTTAAAATTAGACACACTCACGCTTTATATAACATCAAACAAATCTGCGCAATCCGAGCAGTAGCTTATTAATCGCAGACAGGAAATAGATCATTCTATTAATGTTAATTACCGTTCTTGTTTTTCCTTTAACAAATGTCGAACGTTCCCTTAATTTCGTAATTGTCATTACCATTCGTATCACTATTGGACATCCTTATCTCGCCTTACCCCGCACGTGCTTATATAAAGGCATGGCTGTGTATTGCTCTACAAATAACGTTCTTAATACATTCAGTTATCTATAGCTAAACTTGCTCGGCCAGGTGTGATGTTGTTCAGGCCTGCTTCGTTTGACGTGAAACCTATGTTATATGGATGCAAATCGAAGTATGCCTTTCAAGTGTATTTCCATGTACGTACCTACGGTGGTTTCTGTTAGACAAACTACCTCTATCCTACAAACCACTAACCACCAAACTTGTCCATATTGAGCATGTTTCATAGGGACATTGGGTTATGTTAAATTAGCAAATTCTGGCAAGATATTTGGTTTCCTAGCAAGCAATTGCCATCCATGTTAAAAAAAAGATTTAACATACGCGAAATGACAAATTTCTTATGATTTAAGGAATATCTCGTTAACTATTTTAAAATTAATTTGCCAGAGGGCTGTTGTTGCTGCATATGGTAGCAACATGTCACAGTCAAATTAGTTTCAAAATAGACAATATCTTTCCTGAGAAGTTGCCTTGCATTAGAGACAATGTGATTTCAAATTTGTAATGATAATAAATAAGCATACAATGTATATGTTGAATTATTGCTATATTGGTGAAGTATTCCAGTACACAGAACATGTCTTTAAATCAACAAAACTGGCTAGGAGAATTATATAACTCTTTGAGGGGGTAGACGTTATATTTTAAGATAGCACTTTGCATAGAACCACGTGTGCTGATAAGCGTTTCATACCACGGTACTACTGTAAGAAACCAAACTACTATGAATTCCAAATACTACTGTCGACCTGTATATTTCACTGCTTAAATCACTTTGTGGCCGGCTTGTTCATTGGACGTTCTGTGAATATCAATTACCCTAAAATAAAAATGTTAGTTGAGTTTGCACATAGATATATCGGATAGTCATCATCATGTTCATGCTTGGCAAACAATGCTTAATCTTCGAGAATAGTTTGACTATTTCATGCATCATCTATATCACCATCCAGCAGACTTTAGATACTTACCTTTGGTGGCCAGCACGATGATGTTATCGGAATGTATTGTGTGATCACAAAACCACAAGATAACTATAGTGACTATTTTAGCATTTAGTTTCTCAATGGACTTTCCCAGTTTATCCATCCATCATATGACGTCATAAGCAAATACGAGACATATAGGATGCCGTCATAATCAATGGTATCATGAATGACGTGATAAGTTCGTCAAGAACGCATAATTGGTGACGGACTATGCGTTGTTGTACGAATTGAATGTCTTTACTATTTAATAAACACGCTGTTGTCAGAGGCAGCAACGGCAGCCAGTCAAATTAGTTTTAAACTATTCAACAGGTTACCTGTACAGTTTTAAGGAAATTGATAGTGAGGGAGTTCAAGAATCGATCGAACCCAACACGAGCAAGATGGTGGTGGAGAGATGTGCGGGGTATAGCTAAATCTGGATTATCCATTATTGAATTTACCAAGAGCATCTAAGCTATATTCTAATTGTGTATGATGATTGTACATGATGCAATCTTGCGTTTGAGCTGAATTGATATCTGCATAATTACTAGGTAATTTTTTTTATCTTGTCACGTGATTAAAAATGAATAAACTTATTGTCTTAATCGACTCGATAACCGTTGAATGCTGTTATTTTTTTATCACACTTATGACAGCTACACATAGTACTCAATATATAAATACAGTGTTTCTGATGGTATCTAAATGTGTGGGGTCCCAGGGATGACACAACAATATGGAGGCCACAAGCTGATATATGGGTGTCACAACTTGAAATTTGATGGTCCTATGCAGTGTTTCTCATCCATGCTAAAATTATAATGTACCATGGACTCACAACTATGAATTAATGGGGGGTTTTACGCTAGATTTTGTAGGCATATTTGTGCAAAAACTATTAAAGCTAATTAGTACAATTTATCAATTGTACAAATGTACACGATTTTCAGGGGTCCAGGGGCCCACTGCAATTGCATTTAGGGGTCCTGAGCTACATTTTGCGGTTAAATACCCTCAAAACGACTCTTACGAGAATTACTGTATAAATGTGTTGAAATTTTACATCGGTATTCATCCAGGTCTCGGATAAACGATATACGTTTGTGAGAAAATACACCTCCGCAACTTCACGTGAATGACTATAGGCCTATCTACTACCTAACATCACATTCCCCCAATGATGGTACTAAAAAGATGCAATGATCTTCACCCTGCCATATATTATATAATAGAGTATCATCTTGTGCTTATGGAATTCCTAGAGAATTTTGTATATATGTTCCTATTTAGATTCCAGAATTACACAGAAATATAACAGAAATTATACACAAAGTTCTACCAATACGTCCCTCACCTCGGAATGCTTACATTATATGGAAACAATAGTATTTTAATCTAACAAGAGGTCACAAGCGTATACTCGTATAGGGCGTTATAAAGCACCCGAATTACAAGTTTGGAAGCACTTCACTTTATATAGAGATAGAGGTATGCTTACCTAGCATAGAAAACCTCTCTTAAACGACCGCCTTATGGGGCATAAACATATAGTTAGCATACATAGGCCGTCTCTTAATACAGGTGGTATGATTTATGATATCCCTTTTCAGGGCCATCGGTTTGTGGTTCATTAAGACAGGCGGTCTTACGACCACCTGTCTTAAGGAGCCACCGTCTTTTGGCCCCGACATTCAAGGGTTTCGAGGAAGTTTATTTGTGTATGCGAGCAGGAACGTATGTATGTATTTAGTGTTTAAATCTTTATAACTCTTGTTTAGTTTAAGGGGATATATGTCGAGATTTGTCAAACATCATATTGTCATTATGAGAAAAACAAATACGTTTCGGTTATATTTGCCACCTAAGTAAATAATATGGCTTAGGAATAATGTGTGGTCTAGTTTCGTGAGCGAGTTTAAAGATATCGATGATAATCGTAAAAAATGCGGCTCTTACAGGATTGTGTATATATACATTATTTATGTATGCGTCGATGTACTAACCGTAGGCTTCTATAATTACGAAAATTAGATTTACTATTTGTCATTTGCGCAAAATTTAGCGTAAATCTTTCAAAATATTTTCAAAACATCGTTAAAAGCTGACTTTTTTCACTCATCCCTCAAACTGGTGCCATATTAACGATATCAGTGGCCAGTTTAGCAAATGTGCATAAGTTGCGATCTGTCGTAAAGTAGAAAACAGACCAATCAGAATGCTTAATTTAATATTTACGCCATAATTAAGTACTCTGGTGTACCTAAGTACCATTTGTGAAACTGGTCCCTGGTATATATATTGTTGCGTTGGTTCTATATTTTTTGCACATTGGTACAAAGATTTTCTGAATTTTCCTAACTAATTATGCTTATGAAATAAACAGCATTTTTGTCGTTTATTTATTCCAGCACGCTATTTCGCTGCCGGTGTGTATACCCAACTGGGGTCTAACCCTTTCATGATTAAGCCGGCCAAAACCGCTTTGAGGAATGCCCATTTGTAGACGAAGGGGAGCCTATTTTTGAAAATTTACCACTGGATTGACTGGCTCGGTAACCGAGCCAGTCAATCCAGTGGCAAATTTTCAAAAATAGTCGTCTCTTCGCCTGCAAATGGACATTTAATAAGTGAAGATTTTGATCTTCTTGACCAAGTTTGGTTAGTACAGTGTTATAAAGAATATTGTAAATTCACAAAATACATACGATCCAGACACTTTCGTGGCGGCCATTTTGATTATGACGTCAGATACAGATCGGATCCTTCCATAATCATTCATTTTAATGTTGTTCACTATATTTTCTATAAATCGAGTTAATTTGGTATAATTTTCTTGAGGTCTAAAAGACCACAAAAGGTGATGAATTGTAGCACGCTACCCCGCCTTCCAATTACAATATAAAGATAATGAGGTAATTACATTTATTTTCACTTTTCTTTCTCTCTTTGCCAATAAAACCCCCATTTAGTTTAATCCTATTCAGTATATTTTCTCTAAATTAAGTCAATTGTGTTTTATTGTCTTTGCGTCTTAAAAGACCCAATTCGTAGTTTTCATATTTAGAATATGTCGGTAGCCTGAGGGATATTTACGTTATATTTTTTTCGGGCAATGGAGGAATCCAGTTTCTCACTCAATCATATGACGTCATAATCAACTACATCACATGTAGGTTGAGGTCATAATCAATTGCGTGATAAATGACGCGATTTAGTCCATCTTAAATCACCAACTCAAATTAGTTTCAGAATATTCAACAGCTTACCTGTATAATCTTCTGGAAATTGAGATTAAGGGAGTGCTGGGATCGATCGATCGATCACAACATGGGATAAGCGTGGGTGAAGCTTAGCTAGAGATTGGAGGGCATAGCTAAATCGGGATGCATCCATTGCATATATGATGATTTACAAGAACGAGAAGAAAGTATGCCAAGTAATACCGTAACCCTTTAACCGTTGAATTGGTTCAAGAAAATTTGAATTTTCTCATGGAACATGTCAATTTGCAGACCAATAGAATACTGTTTTTGAAAATGTACTACTGGAATGACCGACTCGAGTCAGTTATTCCAGTGATTACTTTTCAAAAATAGTCTTCTTTTGGTTCGTTGCGAACGCAGCAATGATTCGTCACGAAAAGTGTCTGAATCGTATGTTTTTAGCACGTTAATCAACATTTTATGGACTATTTTCAAACTAATTTAACTGGGAGCTGTTCCTGTTATAGGCAAAGTATTCAACGTCTTACATGAATAGTTACTTTGCAATTGAGATTCAGGGAGAGTAGGGTTCAAAGTGTTAAAATCAATTCAAACACGTATAAAAGGTGGGTGGAGCTTTGCTAGAAATGGGCGGGGTATAGCTCGACATGCACCCCTCTATCGCATGCATTTTTAGAAAAGAGAACATTCCGTATCCTAGATATCAGTAGCAGTGCAAGATCTTGTAACTAACGTTGTCCTGGCATGAAGTGTACGCCAGTATTTTAGATCATCTGCTTCAGGACCAACCCTGAGTTTCTTTTCGTTTTCTTGTACATTTTATTTTTAACATAAGCCTTGTTATCTTATTGGATCATCGGAGAGAAATGTAAAGACTAAGCCACGGTTAGATTGATTTGCCTTGGTGACCTGCTATTAACACCACTTTTGTTTGGGCTATTGAGCTTACTGAAGCGATAACAAGTCCAGCATGTCCACCGCGGAATGGCGCGGATACTAAGGTTGCCGATAGATCTGTGTCAGTAGTCATGTCCAAACACTGGGATTTCCACAAAATGAGCATTGACATGTCAGGAGCTTTCAACACAATTAAACGCTCACGGATCCTAGATGTACTACGCCAGGCCATTTGCAATGAAGATGAGCTACGATTAGTGAGACTACTACTTGCAGACACCAAGCTGAGAGTACGAGTCAAGTCAGTGAAGTCTGTAAAGTTTGAGACATCAATCGGCTCCCCACAGGGAGATGGTCAATCCCATGTGCTTTTCACCTGTTACCTTGATGCTGCATTGCAATCCGTGCGGGAAAATTCCAAACACCCAGTGTCCATACTGGGTATGCCGTTAGAGATAGAATATGCCGACGATGTGGACTTCATAGACGAGGAAATACAAAACAGAGTTCACCTACATATATCTACAAAGCATGAAACTAAAGAAAATGACGGTCCACCGAGGGGGAGTAAAAACCTAGATTTGTGTACAGTGAGTGGTGGTGTGTAGGCTGCCAGAAACACTTTGTGACAGCCATTCTGCGTTTCCTTGATGCTGTATACATGTAGCGGTTGGGCAGCCCCAAAGGCAGCTCTAGACAAACTCGATGCCTGCGGCCGCAAACACCTACGCACCCCCACTGGACACCGATGGCCAGACAACATAATTTCCAATGATGCACTATACAAGGTGTGTAATACATCGCCGCTGTCCGGAAAAGTCGCCCAGCAAAGATGGTCCATGTTTGACCATGTGCTAAGGATGACAGACGATATATCAGCACAGAGAGCCTTGGAATTCGCTCTACTAGGAGCCAGCAAATACAAAGCCAGGAGAGGTTACATAAATCTGATAAAAGCGAGGTGACCTATAGAAAGCCGGACTCGGTAACTCAGATCACGAATGGGTCTGAGGAAGCTAAGGATTTCGGCTGAGACAAGACACAGTGACCAAAGCAAAGAAGAACCTTTTGCAGCTGTGGGATGTATCTACTACTACAGCCGCGGAATACAGTAATCATTGATAGATCTTAGAGATAATGTGATAGTACCATATCTGTCATAAGCGATCCACGGCATTGTCAACTGTATGACCAGATGTTTTCCATTTCTCTGATATCCAGCATTCTAATTCCTGCTACGATTTCTCTTTCAGTCGTCTCTCGTTGTTTTTTATGCGAGTAGTTGCTCTATAGCTCGCCCTGTCCCTTAGTTAGTTAGTCAGTCAGTCAGTCAGTCAGTCACAAAAACGTATTCCGGGTTGAAATTTTAGGAGTTTTTCCTGTACAGTAATCAAACCTGGGAACGGTCTTGGAGAATTGTAATGAATTCGCGCTCAAAAGTTCAAAACTCAAGGACACAGCGACCGGTTTAATATATTTATTTTGAAAACTATGTCCCTGAAGAACACATTCTTGAAAAACTCTGGTTCTACTGAGTGAGATCTTGACAGACTTGAGTGGAAGGTTTACTAGTGGAGTCCTAAAGGGCTGAACCAATGTTGGCTTCGAAATTCCAAATGTCAAGGTCACAGTGAGATCCGCAGCTACCGAGATTATATCGACCCTTATTTCTCTATCTTTTCCGTGTTAATTTTGTCTTGCTATGTTAAATATGTTCATCATTATCCGAGCAGGCTATGATATGTGTTATATGTTTACGAATAATGAGCAAAGACATAATATCTATTTTGAACATTGTTAAATATATGTTTCTATAGCATTTTGTAAGTGTTTTAAGTGTATTTAAAACTGGAAGAGTGACGTCACACCCCTAAATTGCCATAATAAGGTTTTTCAACATTGCTGAAACCAGAGCAAAATAATAGGTTTATATGTGTCTAGTATTATAAACTATTCACAGTCTACAGTGAGGCTCATAAATAAGTTAACATGTTTCCAAAACAAAAACAGAAACATGTTAGTACAATTTTCAACATGGTGTAAGAAATCTGCTGTTGAATATTTTGGATTTGATTTGATTGGAAACCATCGGAACCCCTATTATAAACGGTATGGAACAATGCCATCCAATTAAATTAATTATACGTTTCTAAAGCGAAGAAAAATGTACTGTTGAATACTGTGTTACGTTATTTCCGATCTATATTGTATGCAAGAGTCATGTGATCATAGATAAACCATATAGTCGGGGGCAAGAATAACAATGGTGAATGGCACGTCAGGTTAGACTAAGGCCAGCGTTTCCAAATGGCGTTCTAACCATTGGTGCCAATAGAATTATCATTCATCGTTCATGTAAATACTCCTTTTTGGGAAAATGAGTCAGATAGAAATTCTAGTTTTGGACATTTTACGCTGTCCAAACCTATTGTATATGGACAGATTATATTGCTGTTTAAACCATTGTCTATATTACAGTCCACACAACTGCTATAAAAAACTTACCAACTAGTTTAATAGATTATACCGTCCCAACAAAATGAAGATGTGGCGCACCAATAGCCAATTGGTTATCGGCGCGCCCATTTGTCAATTGCTCAAGGTCCAACAACAAATTGGTCATTGGCACACCCGCTGGTTAGTGGCACGGGTCCACTACCCAACTGGCTATCAGCGATTCCGTTTGCCATTACCACACGACCCAATGACCAATGCCATAACTGCGCCAATATAATAACCCATATAACACAGCCTACTGGGCCGATGCTGGGCCGATACAGTGTCGATGCTTTCGGTATCTGTCCAGCATCGGGCCAGTAAGCTGCGTTAATAACCAACACACGTAGATATCGAAGAATTGTGTTTTGCACCCTCGGCTCTTTGGGCCTGTATGTGTATTTGTTTATTTGGTTGCAAACGGAAGGACACGTGTCTACAATATGTCAACTCTGTCATGAACTGTATCTCTCTAAAACATTTAGCGCTACATTATATACCATGTCAAGCCTAAGTTCATCAAATTTCAAGATAATCGTAGGTGTATCCTGATTGAAAATAATTCACGGTTCAAATTAAAATACGCAGTGGTGTTTTGTAGACGGCCAGACGGCCATAATAATAAATTGTTGAAACAAATACCATGCAACAATAATTGTAATAATATTTTAATTTCAGGGTTAGTTTTAGCGCATGTGTTCGCGGCCGTGTACAGCTCCAGTTATCGGCGGGTATCTATGGGCAAAGAGTGCTACCAAAAACTTCAACACATTCGGAAACGGGTTGTCGACGCACCATTTCCACCTCATCTGACCGGAGACTGGACATCGCACAGGTAATCGAGGAATCCAGTTTTAATTATGACTCGCTCATCTCTAGCTCCACCCACGTTTTGTCCGTGTTGGGATCGAGTGATCCCTGAACTTCATGACTATCTGACTATCACTTTCCAAAAAAGCTATACTGGTATGCTGTTGAATATTTTGAAACTAATTTGACTGAGTGCTGTTGCTGCCATAGGCAGCAACAGCGCCCAGTCAAATTAGTTTCAAAATATTCAACAGAATGTTTATTAAATAGCAAAGACATACAATTCGTACAACCACGCTTATTCCGTCATCAGTTAAGCGTTCGTTACGAACTTACCTACGTCATTCATGTAGTAGTTGATTATGACATCATATGATTGACGGATAAACTGGAAAGTTCAATTATATAAAATCAGACCTGTCTATAGCGGACACCCGCTCTGGGACCAGACTCGGGTTCTTTTGATACGAGGGATTTTATTGCCACCCCTGTTATAAACTCACCGGCATTATATAAATACAGTGACCCTAGACAAACGTAGTGCTCTGGGGGCTTATGTTAGCCAGTCTTAAAATGTTAACAAATGTGGTATTATCCATCTGACTACTGAGTTTTTTCAGACGACATATTCCAGGGGTTATATCTCGGGAACTGCTAAATATTTTGAAAACAATTTGACTGACAGTTGTTGGTGGCTAAGCCATCAACAACTTTCAGTCAAATTGTTTTCAAAATATTCAGCAAGTCAACAGTTTTTGCTCATTGAAATTATGGTGGCTTGCAGCAGAGAGCAAGAGAGTTAAAATAGGTTTCTTGCCTTAGGTACGAGGACACAGTTCTGCTTATTACTTGTAAATATTTATAAAAAAATAAAACATAGGTATGATTGCGTCTGAAACCAACAGGCAGTCCCTTTTTTCTTTTTATATTTCTGATTATTCTATTTTTAATACACTTTCTGATTTTGATTTAAACATATTTTATTGTAACAATTGCACAATGGGATCGGGCACAAGTTCTTACAACTTAGATTTGCCCTCTCCCTACAGAATTATTATAAGCAGCCAATGATTGAGAACACTAAAACGAGGTGAGAGAGAAACAATAAATTAAGAGGTGTGTGTGTGTGAGAGAGAGAGAGAGAAAGAGAGAGAGAGAGAGAGAGAGAGAGAGAGGGCGGGAGTGAGAGAGCGAGAGAGAGAGAGAAAGAGAGAGAGAGATATGTAGGGGAGAAAAACGATGTAAACAGATTAAAAAAGAATAGGAAAGAAAAGAACAGCTACTTCAAACACATTCATTGTCGGATAGCAGTTAGCCATTAATATAATATATTAAACAATACGAATAATTGAATTAACAGACCATATTCATGGTTATTCCATACCGTCGTCATTTACCCCCCATTTACCCACCCCAACCCTTCCTCTCAACTCCCACCATGCTTTCACCAGGTCTTCTCTTCTCGTTTCTTACACGAAACAAAACGAAACAGAAACGAGAAATGAGACCCAGTCACCTCCAACCCCGCCCACCCCACGCATTCAAAATGGCTCCACTCCTGTGTATTTAGGTAAATCTGAACTTTTAACCTCCTCATAACTTGGAACGAAATGTTTGAGGAGATTAACGGTTTAGCGAGCCTTTATTGCATCCCCATCATCCCCTCTCCTGTCGTCATCGTCGTCATCGTCGTCATCGTCGTCATCGTCGTCATCGTCGTCATCGTCGTCATCGTCGTCATCGTCGTCGTCGTCGTCGTCGTTGTCGTCATCATCGTCATCGTCGTCTGCGGCATCGCATTATCGTGGATGGCCCGAAAATACACTTCTTCTACCCATGCACTTCTATCTCCTCCATATACCTCCCATATTGATTCGTATGTGTATTGTCATTTGCAATACTTATGCTAAATTAATCTAATGTGTCAATTTTTTTATTAAATTGTGCCTAATTCAATTAAAGATGCTTTAATAAAAAGGCACCACCACCACCACCACCACCACCACCACATGACAATTAAAACACGTGCTGTTGGTATCGATTCGTTGTTTGACAATATACTTTCAACGCATTCACGATTGAATTCCTAGTATCTCAATTTCAGCACAGCCATACAGGAAAGTGGCTGAATATTTATGAAGTTCAGGGGAGCAGTTTGTCATGATTTTTTGTCTGGAAAATAAGTTTGGACAAGCGCGAAAGCGCGCGTTTTGACTTTTTTGGACATAGCGCGAAAGCGCGTGTTTTGTCTCTTATAATGTTTGCATATGTGAGCATGAGCAAACGCATACATATCACCAATTTAAACTATATAACTTGTCTATTTCAAATATCAAAGGCATAAATATCATTCAACAGATTGATTTATTAACACTATTATTAACTATTTTTTGATAGGTCGATGAAAAGAATCCGGATATTTCACCCGGTGTCCAGAAATCGGGGGGTGGGGGTGGGCTGTTAGAAAATCAGCATTTTTCGCGTACATCTGGAGAGATGATCACCCTGGAAAATAATTTGCTTTAAAGTGCAATATCTCCCAGTCAAGTTAATTTCAATATAATCAAAAGAATACTCCCTGCGTCATCAGGAATTTGTTGTTGTATGTAGGCGGTGTGGTGGTGGTGGTGGGGATGTGTGGGTGGTTGTTGTGTGTTAAAAGTCAAAAGCTCATCGTCTGACTGTATAATCCAAAACATGTGTACAACATATCACCGATTCTAATAGCTGCCACCGGGTCACGCCGTACGACATACGAGAATAAGATTACGTAGGCTATGTACACTGATTCCACGGCAATTAACTCACGCGATTTCACAACGGTTGAAAGAGTTCAGTTCGTAATTACTTGTATTACATATAATACGAAATCGGAGTAGAGTGATAGAATGCACAATATCTATCTATTCGTTATACCATCTAATTTAAATAATACACGTTTTCGGTTTTATTTTGCGAACAAATTTCTACTGTGTTTAACAATATTAATGGACCACAATTTGAGCGTATGTCAGTTCTGTGCAGCGTATGTATGTATTTTTATTTTATTGACGCACTGGCAACGTGCGGCTTCAATTTCCATGTGCTAACTTAGCCGACAGTGCTGCACCCGTTAGTTTAATTTGTTGATCACCATCTCCCGGTCGGGGGATCGAACCGCCATACTGCAACTCCGCATAGCATCAGCAACCAGACATCTTTCCACTGGACCACCGCACCAAGACTGAAAGTCAAGGATTGGCCGACCAGCTTTCACATGTCTGATATACTGACACACTGACGATTCATATGGGACTATCTGTGGATGCATCTGTCACAATCAATCCTAGGCTTTTACGCCTATTGTACTCTGACTCCAGCACGGCTCTGGCAGTATATGTATTTTTATTTTATTGACGCACTGGCAACGTGCGGCTTCAATTTCCATGTGCTAACTTAGCCGACAGTGCTGCACCCGTTAGTTTAATTTGTTGATCACCATCTCCCGGTCGGGGGATCGAACCGCCATACTGCAACTCCGCATAGCATCAGCAACCAGACATCTTTCCACTGGACCACCGCACCAAGACTGAAAGTCAAGGATTGGCCGACCAGCTTTCACATGTCTGACATACTGACACACTGACGATTCATATGGGACTATCTGTGGATGCATCTGTCACAATCAATCCTAGGCTTTTACGCCTATTGTACTCTGACTCCAGCACGGCTCTGGCAGTATATGTATTTTTATTTTATTGACGCACTGGCAACGTGCGGCTTCAATTTCCATGTGCTAACTTAGCCGACAGTGCTGCACCCGTTAGTTTAATTTGTTGATCACCATCTCCCGGTCGGGGGATCGAACCGCCATACTGCAACTCCGCATAGCATCAGCAACCAGACATCTTTCCACTGGACCACCGCACCAAGACTGAAAGTCAAGGATTGTCCGACCAGCTTTCACATGTCTGATATACTGACACACTGACGATTCATATGGGACTATCTGTGGATGCATCTGTCACAATCAATCCTAGGCTTTTACGCCTATTGTACTCTGATTCCTCAGGCCCATTTTTGATCTGAGTGTACCGAGTCCTGCTTTCTTGAGATCCCTTCAAAGCACGCTTAACAGATGTATGCAATGACGTTCTCTCCCGGCTTTATGGTTGCCGTCTCCCAGTAGGGCGAATTTCAAGGCTCCTTGCGCAGGTGTCTCTTCTGGCATTCATAGCGCATGGCCAAACACGGAGCATCTTTGCTGGGCGACTTTTACAGACAGCGGCGTTTTATTACGCATCTTGTATAGTGCATCATTGGAAATTATGTTGTTTGACCATCGGTGTCCAGTGATTGTGGTGAGGTGTTTGCGGTGGCAGGCATCAATTAGGTTTGTCTAGAGCTGCCTTTGGAGCCTCTCAGCTGTTACAGCTATACTACATCAAGGATACGCAGGTTGCCTTGTATAAACGTTGTCTTTTGTATCAAGGGCGTCTTTGATCTACGAATCTATGGCTTCCAGAAGGACTGGAAAGCTATGTTCCCCATGACGCAGCAGTACTGCAGAGCAGTGAGCCCAGGATTTTACTTTCCCTCCAGGGTCCCGCCACAAAAGTGGATTGTAATTTTCGTTAGTTTCATGCTTTGTAGATAGGTATATATATGTGGGTGAACTCTGTTTCGGATTCATTCATAAAGAGATTATTAATTTTTAGTTTGTTTGCAGCTATTGGGTATAGTTCTTCAAGGGATTACTTTCCTCGTCTATGACGTCCACGTCGTCGGTATATTTCATCTCTAGCGGCTTACTCGGTATTGACAGGGGTTGGAGTGGTGATGGTCTTGCTGAATTTTCCCGCACAGATTTCAGTGCAGCAGCAAGGTAGCAATGGAAAAGAGCAGGAGATAGACCATCTTGGGGTGAGGTGTCGATTCATGTCTTAAACCCTGCAGACCTAACTGACTTGACTCGTACTCTCAGCTTGGTGTCTGCTAATAGTAGTCTCACTAGTCGTAGCTTATTCTCATTGTAAGTGGCCTGGCGTAGTACATTTAAGATCTTTGAGCGTTTAATTGTTTCGAAAGCTCGTGACATGTCAATGCTAGTTCTGTGGAAATCCCAGTGTTTGGACATGACACACCTATTGCCAATACAATGTATGCACACCCGCGTCCACATTTACAACCACTTTCGCATTATCCGATGAAGTCATTGATCCTGTCTCGGGTGCGTCGTAGAGTAACATTAGATATGATTTTCCGTATGCTGTTGAGGAGCCCATTGGGCCATAGATTGGCTGGATGGTCGGTGGCGTTTTGGGGTTTGGCAACGTGGTAAAGGTGTCTTGGTTTACAACATTGATGTGAGGGTGGTGCATAAAAGCTGAAATTGGTACATAAAGGCTGGTTTGATTAGGTGCATGATCGATTTTTAGACAATGCCACTTGCGTATATGAATAGTTCATTGATCATGCCATCAGGTCCAGATGCACGCCCATTTTTCAGGGCTTTAGGTACCTTCTCAACATCTGCTGTTTTAATGGGTGTTAGTAATGGCGTCGTGTCACCTGAGAACTGGTGCAAGGGCTCAACATTGTGGTCCGCGAACTGCTCATTGGACCATTCTCGAATTGCATCGGCTTTGCTCCTGGTCGGTCCCGATAAAGTGTTCTTCAGAGTTGTACATGGTGAGTGGTGGTGTGCAGTCAGTAACTCTCAGAACTCGAGCTGCTCGAAACATTTTGTGACAGTTATCCATGGCAGTTATTCCATCTGCTAGTGAGTCTGCTTGTTTAATAGCAAGATCTTTTAGGCGGTCGCTAATGTGGCGCAACATGTTATTGCATTCTCTGCGTAGTTTGGCATGGTTTTCATTTTGGCAACTTTGGTAGGTGTGCAACAGTACCACCTTCCGCTCTGCTGATAGTTCTACTAATACAGGTTAATCCGTATAGCTAGTTTGTGTGCTGCTTCTGAGAACTCTTATGGTGCTGGTAGCTGATGATTCAATACATTTGAGCATTTTGACAAGGACCTCGTTTGGACCAGAGTCGACGCCAATGTTAGCTATCTGCTCCCCGGAGTGCCTTCTTGTATGGCATTTGAGTGCCAGTGTCGATGATGAGCTTGTGTAGGTAATAGAACACTCTATTCTTGCCTGGTATGGCGTTTGCACATATAGGTAGAGATGGTTCATCTGAAGGCGTGTAACGACTGGCTTACTTTAAGAACTGAAGTCTACCCTCCATAGAAACGAGCATTATGAAGTACGGACTTTGCTTCTGCTTTGCATAGTATGAAGTCTATTTGGTTGAAGACTGCAGTTGTCGGGGCTTTGCGATCAGCAATGTCTCCTGTCCATGTTTATCCAACGACGGCATGGATGTTTGAAAGCAGTATTTGTGGCAAATAAGCTATTGGAACTAAGGATTGGCAGCGTCTCCATTGTTGTTGCATGCACCCTCTCCGTATGACCTCATGTACAAGCCATGTCCTAAAGTCTTGTTTGTCCACATTGCTGAGCTTCCCCATCTTGAAGTTGCAATCACCACATATGAGCAGTTGCCATCTGGCTAGGATTGTAATGGCGGAGCTCAGTTTTGCATAGAAGAAATCTAATATTGATGGATTCTCTTTGGCTTTTTCATTAGTTGGATCACATGTGTTGACTACGCGGCACTTAATGGTGGTACGTTTTCGCGTTGGTATAGCCAGATCGATGAATGCAACGCGATCACTGACGTATCCAAAATAATGACATGGTCAAGAGCCTTGGTCCGATTGCAAAGTCTAAACTCCAGTATATGGCCTGTTTTTGCTCAATGAGTACTAGTTTATGGCTTTCTCAAGCTGCTGCTCTGGGTGTTTCTTGAATACCGATGGTTCACAATCTGCACGTGGTGTTTGCCGCTTTGATGTTGCACTCAGGTTACATACATTCCACGTAGCTATAGTAAGTTCCTGGGAAGATCGCATTGTCTGAGGCTGTCGAGCACAGTTTCTCGTTTGAAGAAGGTTAGACGCAGTCAGAGCTGTCTCTGTATCCGAATGTCAGCCCTTAGCCTTTGATGACTAAAATTTCCAAACAATGGGGCGTATCTCTCCGCAAAATTGGCATTTGTCCCAATTGCTGTCCAAGAAAATCGAGTGTTCTTTGTAATTTCGATAAATTATTTACGTTGTACTGACCAACACACGCCTAAAATATTTAGAAAACTTCATTGCGGGAACTTGGTCATTGCCCTTGAGCTATTTGCGCCAAAATGTTTCTGAAATCTTGATGCATGCGCATAAAGATATGTTCCTGGGAATCGTTGCTATGAACAAAGGAATTAAATTTAAAACTAAGCATATAGGGCTCAATAGCATGTATAAAGTTTTGATCGTAGGTTCTCAGAGCTTCCAACACGCGATGGCTAAATGTTTAGAGCCATGTCAGAAGTCCGTAGGTTCTCCATCCGAAATCGTTTACAGTTAGATGATGTGAGACCACAGATATGAATAGTATAGATCTAACCCGATCGACGACAGATTCCAAATACAAACAGTTTAAAACTCATTCGAGATACCGTCACTGTGGAACGAGTTCTCCCGACCTTCGGTGAAGTCAGCTCAGTAAAACGCAAATACGCATGATCGGATACCGTATTTAGACGCCATCCAACCGGTAGCCGATCTATGTCCGGCGACCTAACGTTAAACTATCACGAGAATTGTCAATGACATGTGTCGCGTCAACTTTTCCTGAAGGTAATCATACCAGAACATAAAGATGCTGAAGGAGATGTTTTTAAGGATTTTAGCAAAACCACAATTTTCCAAATTCCTACAGGAATAAAAACAATGAATAAGGCTTATGCATTGTGATTGAGATGATGAAAAAGTGTAGTTACCTGTTTTCGTAAATATCATCATATGGAATATCATATTTATTAATGTTAGTAAAACAGGGTTCGCTATTTTAGTCTGATATTTTATTCAAATAACAAACACCATAGAAAGACATTGGTGACGTTCTACTAGTCTGTTGCAAACGAGATCGGCCGAGAAAATACTACAGGATATTCCTATCGTGTGACATTGGCATTCGGGTGAAACACTGAACTACGAAAATACGCATTTGAATGCAGCAAAATCTGATAATCAGTCGATAGATTATGACGCCAATGTTTGAGACATTATCGCCTCCAGTTAGAGTAATTAACAACATCCGTCTTTTGCTTTGTAACTTCTATAATACGTCTATTACTTTGAACCTGAGAGGGACATCGACTGCCCGTCCTGTTATTACAGGATACAACATCTATATGCAGTACTAGCCATTCAATAAGAAATGCTGTGAATAATATTTAGAGCGATATCTGGCAAACTAATGAAAGCTACGGGGGTGGGCTGGTTTGTTAGCGCAAGCCTGTTTCATTCACTTCTTGGGGGTCCCGGCCAGTGTGCGCTGTATGTACTGTCCCACGTTTCAATTTCCGCCGTGTTTGCTTGGTTGGCTAGAGATCGAGAAATAATTGAAAGTTTTGGATACGGAGTTATAAAAGCAGAAACCTTCTACGTATTAGACAGATTCCAAATACACAAATTTTAAAACTCATTCGAGTATTCTGATAACTTCTAGGAGCAAGGCATATGAAACTGTCTAGTCTATTCCATCATGATGATGATGATAACGACGACGACGACGACGACGACGACGACGACGACGACGACGACGACGACGACGACGACGACGACGACGACGACAACGGCAACAACGACGATGATGTGACAACGACGACGACGACGACAGCGGTGACGACGACGACGACGGCGACAACGACGACGATCACCACCACCACCACCACCACCACCACCACCACCACGACGACAACGACTACCACGACGACGACGTGGCGATGACTATGGCGATACTGCTTCTCTTGATGCAGCTGCTGCTGCTATTGCCGCTGCTACTGCTGCTTCATCTTCTGCTGCTGCTGCTTTTGTTGTTGTTGCTACCGCTGCTGCTGCTGCTGCTGCTGCTGCTGATGATGATGATGATGATGATGATGATGATGACGATGATGATGATGACATATTACACAAGAAGTAAAAGGATCTCTTCTGGTATTCCAGGTTAACGGGGATAACAAATTACATTGATAGTTCGTAGATTTACAATATTTGCCTTCTAACAAACACAGCATCTGTCAGCTAATGGCGTAGATAAAGATACGCAGTGCACTGACTGAACGCGTAACTGACTTGAACAATTCATTGCTGTTACAGTCAATCCTGAGTAAGCGACGACCTGTCTTTTGGTGACCAACTGCTGGTGTTTCTTTAAGACAGGTGGTCGAAAGACCACCTGTCTTAAAGAGCCACCATCAGTTGGCTACAAAATACATATTTTGCAAATCACCTTGTTAAGAGACCACTTGGGCTATATAGTGACTATATAATAATCTGTGGTGAGTAGGTGGTCGCGTAAGACGGGTGTTACCGTATGGCTTTGAAATAAATTTGGCAATTACTTACAATCGCACCTGGATACCAATCAGATGCTGCAGACTCTCGCCTTCCCGTTTCTTATCAGACTGTAAAAGAGTTTTCGGATTTTCCGGAGTTTTTAAAGGATTTCCGGACTTTTAAAGGAATTCTAAGATCACGCTCAAAGTTGTGGGAGACTAGTGTACGACCACACCCCTTTCTTGTGTCAAAATTTAATCCAGAGTCCTAGCAGTTTCCGAAACACCTATATATCTATAGTGACGTACGGTGGTCGCGTAATACTGATTTTACTTTCTCTCTTTGAAATAGATCTTACAATTACGTTTAAGAGAATTTTGGATCTGGATATTTTCAAAGACACCTCCAACTAATCAACAAACAGCAGGATGAAAAATATGCTTGTTCTGAAGAATTAATTCTGTCTAATATAATTGGATAGCAATCTGAGGAAGTTAGAATAATTCAGAAGCGACGTGGGGTAAGCCGTGCTCATACAGTGAAGCTCAGAAAGAACTTAGGTTATTAAAAAAAAGTAAAAAACACGACAAAATAAAACGTACTGCTGAATATGTTGAACATAAATGGATTGGTAGACATTGTTGCCGAAGGTAGCAATGTCTTCCAAACCAATGAACCTTTCCAGATTTAGCTATGGCCCGCCCACTTCTCTCTAAGCTCCACCCACACCACGCTCGTGTTGGGATCGAGCGATCTCTGAACTCTCTGACTATCAACTTCCAGGAAACTATACAGGCAAGCTGTTGAATATTTTGAAACTAATTCGATTGGGTGCTGTTGCTGCCTATTAAATAACAAAGACATACACTTCGTACAACGCGCCGGACTATTAAGAGTTAATGAAAGGGCCAAATAGAATCATTTATGGCGTAATAATTATGACGTTATCCTACACGCCACTTAAACGATTATGACGTCATATGACGTCAGATTGATAGATGGATACTCTGGAAAGGTGAACTTTGTTCCAAATATTCAACAAACCATTTTTTACTAACTAACACGTTTCTGGGTTTTAAGACTTCGTAATTTATTTATGAGCTATACCTATCACCATTTAAACATAAACGACGAATTTACAACTTAATAAATATTATACTGGATACTTTGAAACAAACCTTATTTGGAGATGTTGATTCCTAAGCCATATAACAACAGTTTTCAGTCTCATTAGTTTTAAAATATTCAACCGATTACACGTAGCCATATAGTTATGTCCTGTCTTATATTTGATTTTCTGGGAATTGGATAATCAATGGATTAAGAATAACGTGGGCAAAAGCCGGGTAATAATAATTAATATTCTGTTCTGATATATTTTCTTTATACACCCGGGAAAATCAACAAGGAGAAGATCCGCAGTTTGTCAGTGAACAACACTCTCCTGCGTTTGTCATAGTGTAAACAGTTATTATATTTCCGGTCTTTTCCTGATTTTCCATTCGGATCACGCACAAAAGTGTATGGTCACACCTTTTATTATGTTAAGTTTTGAGTCAGACCGGTCCAGCAGTTTACTAGATAGGCCTATTCATAGATCCAAAATTTGATCTGATCCAAATTCGGCTTCTTTTATCCGGATCACAGCCACCTGGAAATCCTCACGCATGGCAAAATGCTTCGTTGTGTTAAAATTTGAGCCAAGTTGGATTAGCAGTTCTTGAGAGAGACAGCTCCGAACACATGCACTCATGCACTTACGCACGCACTTACGCACGCACGCACGTACACACGTACGTACGCACGCACGAACGCACGCACGCACGCACGCACGCACGCACGCACGCACGCACGCACGCACGCACGCACGCACGCACGCACGCACGCATGCACGCACGCACACAAACACGCATGCACGCACGCACGCACGCACACAAACACGCACGCACGCGCAGTCAGACCCGATCGCAATATCCTCTCCGCGTGACGGTGCGAGGGTAATTAATATTCTGTTCGGATATATTTCCTTTATAAATCTAACAAAATCAACAAAGATATACAGTTTGTCACTGCCAAACAAAACTAATCTACTGAACTGTCGTAAGTTAAAGACGGACGATATTGCGTGAGGGAATCGATTACAAGTTTCGGACAAATTACTCGTCATAGCCAGCGATTTTCTTGCAAGCCGACATTCCAATAAACTAAGGTTTTCTACTAATTAATTGATTCACTGATTCGCGAGATAAGCGCCTGACAACGTAAACTCTGTAATTATTGACGCTAGATATTATCCCAGGGGCTTGGGAGGAATCTACAGTACAGCGCAAAAGCTAATATGTGTAGTTATGGAGACATTTTCTTTATAGATTATGTGCTTTGAGACCAACAGATTGGTGTTCTCTAACCCTACTGCGATTTTAAAATTTTTAACTAAATTAAAATGTTCATTTTTTCAACAAATTTGGCGGAAGTTGTTGCTGTAGACAACAACATCATCCACTAAAGTTGTTGGAAAATGAGTGATAAGGAACATTGCAGGTGGTCATCAGCCCATCTACATTAAAGACCACTCATCTGTTTGGCCTAAAAGGCATGTATCGCGTAGGTGGACTTGCGTGAGAACTTGCTAAGAATGTATCGGAAATATCTTGCGTTGTACGATTGCGGCAACTGGGTTCGACTATTCCTTTTTACGAATCATTCTTGGAAATGGTTCTCTAATCCTAATTTCGAAAGTTCTTTAACATACACACACACAAGTACAGTTTCTGAAAATGCGTCTAAGGCCGTGTTCTGACTGGAGAGTTAATCGGGAATAACGCCATACCTCAGTATTGCTCTACGCCGGTTAAGTCTCTCGTGAGAACACAGCTTTAGACTTCAACAGGAAAAAATTGGTGCAATAATAGACGCTCAAGAGTATTTGCAACTTTTGACTAACCACGTGATATGAACTACTTACCTGATTGGTTGGCGATTGAGAAACAGTACAATTTCTGGAAACAGTTAAAAATGTATAAATAACCTTCTGAACAGAAATATTGTAACAACACGTTTTTAGGAAAGCTAAATTATGCACCAGAAACAACTGGTTCTGAACCAGGATTAAGTAAAGGGTTCGAAACATTAATATAATTTATGCTAAAAGGTGTTCGAAGTAAGGTTTCCGAAACATGTTGTTATATGTTCAGATTTGGAGACAAACACTGCCGTTAAGTAGAGTTCTTCATGCGACCGTAAGGACTACTTTCATTGACAGGCAGGGGCGAACTTAACGCAGTGCAACAAGTGTATTTGCACAGGCCCCGCCCCCTCAAATTTCCACCTCCACAAAAAACGTGACACGAAAATTTTTGTTGGTTTTAATGTTTGGGGACCCTGCGTAGCTTCAAGTTATGCACAGACATCTATTGTACAACTCATGAATCAGTCAACATATTTCCAAAATAAAACAATTTTGTATACGATGTAAAATATGTTCTGTTGAATATTTTGAACATAATTGGAATGGAAGATATTGCTGCCTTAGGCAGCAATGTCTTCCAATCCAATTATGTTCAAAATATTCAACTATATCCGTTTAATTCAAATTTGTATTTGAAACATTCTAAATTATTTCTGACCTGTACTATTTAAAACTGATGTGGCCAAACCCCACACCCCTCTGGCATCAGGGCCTCAACAGCGTTAGTAGTGCATTACGCCCGAAACTGGACCCTATAGCTTTCTCGAACGGCAGTTCCAATGGCCCCGGGTAAGAATTTCAGAAGCGTTGCACAGGGTCCCCTGAGTTCAAAGTTTGGCCTTGTCGACAGGATTGTGTTGGCCTTCATTTCACCTACAAGACAGTTCGTCCCCTAAGAATGATGGTCCAAACTTCTATTTCACCATGTTCGTGGAGGTTCATGGTACTAAATTTATGCTAAGCAAGCACGGTAAAACCTTTCTGACCGTATCACATATAAGCACCCAGCAAATAATGATACACTGAGCCAGTCTTGGGTCAGCGTAAGCTTATTTGTTAGCCCAACGTAGTTCTGCTCGTTGGTCTTACGTTGGCCCAACGCATAGCATAGTTTTTCCTACGTGTACACAGCGTTGGACCACCGTAACTATACTTATTCCTGGCCAACAAACGTACATTGCACATTGGCCCAACGTAACTAATTTTCTCTCAATCATCAACTTAATGACAACGAGCAAAACTACATTGGGCCAACGAATACAACTTACGTTGCGCCAACGGAACACGGTTTGCTGGTCAAATACATGTAAATACCTGACATGCGAACCATAGCTACGTCCTCTTATCTATCTGACCTTACATAGCCCAAATCTTTAATGGAATGCCATCCTTTTCGCAGACCATTTCCAAACCTTTTTCGGACACTTAAAAACTCGATTTATGATGCTGAATACTAGAACTAGGTTCTGGGAACTCAGGGGCAACGACTACAATCTTTCCTCTCTCAGAAAGATCATCGTGTCCAGGCCTTCTGTATGACTGTGTATCTGCTATTCTGCGGAACTGATTGTAAGAAACTTTCCACCGGGACTGTAGACTACGACAAACGGCTGAATGAAGGAAATGATTAGGTGGCTCACAGCTTAAAGAATTTGTTCTTGATTTGAAATGGGAGTAATTGTAGCGGGCAGACAGCTGAGCCGGGAGCGTTGATTCAGGGGGATTTTCTGTGTACTTTGAGGTCACGCGGGAGATTACAATACTGGCTTGATGAGTGACAATGTCTGGGAGAGAGCTCAGATCTCGTGTCAATTTCGCGTACTCTCCTGATTATTTTCGACGTCTGATGGACTAATTACAAAGCTGGAATTGAGCAAACGCTATTGATAATAACACGATGCGTGGCAGCGAGAGTGACGGAACTAAGGTATAGCCGTAGGAATATGGGAGGGGAGGGGTTGGTGTGGTTGAAAGCAAATTTCCAAAAAGAAGTCCGAAAAACAAGGTCGGTAGGATTTTTGATGTTTTCTATCAATAATTGGTTATTTCTAAGCAGTCAGTATAAACCTTGTGGAATACGGGAGATGGTCGCTGAGCGCTTCTTCATAAAATTGTACAGGGTTGGGGTATCCCCCCCCCCCAGATCCCTTAGGAGCTTCATGCGGTACTATATAATGAGTAAGTCCCGAGAGCATCAAATAATCTGTTTGTTGTTTGTCTATTTTATCTCTTATTTGTCTCGTGTTTCTAGGTGACATTCAGGCCATATCTATGCTGGCTTTATTTCACTCAGTACATGTTGCTTGTAGCTTCGCTGGTTACACTATTGCTCATTTATACTCCTGGGGGAGAGAGCACAGATGAGCAATTGAGATTACCAATGTTGTTAAATTTAACATGATAATCATGCGGTGAGATGCGAACCAGATTCGCTGGCTAAGAGCGTAAGTGCGTTGTGCAGAACTCGTCATGTTGTTACTCTCAGTATCACGTTTATTCGTACAATCTCAGATCACGCAAACATTTACATTAGTTCGTCAGACCATTCATTACCTTTCGTAATACCTTCAATGGACACTTGCCGGTTCTTTAGGAAATTACGACAGAAAGGCTTTTAATTAGTAACACATCGGCGTCAAATAAAAGGAAATTGTCACCGACAACTTTCACAAGTCTCGTGTGCGTGGCAATTAAATAACTAATAACATCATTAGTCGCGTTAGAACTACTCAGGGCCTAACAATGAACACTATTCTGTTGAATATTCTGAAATTAATGTGTCTGGAGGCCGTTGCTGCATGCATCAACGGCCTTCAAGGCACATTAATTTCTAAAATAGTCAACAGGTTTCCTGTACGATTGCCTTGGAATTTAATATCAATGGAATTATTCAGGAAAACGTTAACCCGGTGTGTACATTCGGTTCATTAAAGCTGTTTCTATGTTTATTCATTTTCACACCAGGCCGTCGATTAAATAGTCACAATTAGACTCGCATGCTGACACCTCTTTGTTGAAATGAAAAAAGGTTTGCAGAAAGTGGTCAAATATTTACCAAACTAACAAAACACTTATGTGTATTGAATGACTGGTTCAAAAATATGCACGCAGGTTTGAGCGTTTGCGCTTACGTTTTACGCTGAGATAATTCCGCAAAAAGTACGTTTATATCTCCTCAGATAGCTAAAAAGTTGCGGAATCTAGTTCTGGCTATGCTCCGCCCATCTCTAGCTAAGCTCCACCCACGTTTTGGCAGTTTGCTCTTGTGGGCTCGAACGACCCATTCACTCCATGAACCTCAATTTTCAGAAAACTACATAGGTAAGCTGTTGAATATTTTGAAACTAATTTGACTGGGCGCTGTAACTGTCTATGTCACCAACAGCGCCCAGTCAAATTAGTTTCAAAATATTCAACAGAATGTTTATTAAATAGAAAGGAAATACAATTTGTACAACTTGACAGACGTTTGTGAAGGAGTTAAATACGTCATTTATGACTTAATTGGTTAATTTAACCTCTGTAGTGTTCTTATTGTCTGGGATTTAAGTTTATGGACGATGATAGTGATGTGTTCATGGGAATTATTACCCTCGGCCCTTAAGTGGAGGAGGGTATTCACCTTTCCAGAGTATCCATCTATCAATCTGACGTCATATGACGTCAACATCAGCTCAGCGGCGTGTGGGAAGACGTCTTAATCATTACGTCATAGATGATTCTATTTGGCCCGTCTTTAACTCTTAACTCTAGTCCGACACGTACGAACTGTATGTCTCTATTTTTTATTATAAACATGTTGTTGAATATTTTAAAACTAATTTGACTGGATGCTGTTGCTGCCATAGGCTCAACCATTAGCTCCGAAGGGACGTGCCGTGCAAAAGTATTTCCAGACTATGTACATGATCCAGATAACATAACCCGGATCCGGATCGCATCAAATTCTGGATCGGTGGATATCTCGGAATCTTCTGAAACTTTTTACAATGTGAAGGACGATGGGTATGCAGTCTTTCATTTCTCTCGTTCTTAATTGCTTTATGACGAGTGTTATGCCAATCTATTGCACCAACTGTTGTATGACTCGGTCACAAGTTATTATTGTGATCGACTCATAAAAAATATTAAATGTGGTAGCTTATGTTGGAAAATCCAAGGTTATATTTCGTCCAGATGCGAAATCCAATATGGTCACCAAGCGGCCATTTAGAATAATGGACCTTTTCAGTCTTTGCTAAACTCCGCCCATATCTAGCTAAGCTCCACCCATACCACACCCGTGTTGGGATCAATAATAATAATAATAATAATAATAATAATAATAATAATAATAATAAAAATAATAATAATCTTTATTTCAAGAGGGTACATCGTCAGTGGCCTGATGTTCCCGAGGCCCTTAAAACATATATACACTATGTACAATAATATATAATTATATACACGCTAGGTATGTACAAATAGACAAATGTACAATAATTGCGCTTACACGCACGCATGCGCGCACCCACTCAGATGCGCAGGCGTGCGGGCAGGCAGGCAGATAGGAAGGCAGGCAGGCAGGCAGGCAGACATGCAGGGAGGCAGGCAGGTAGGCAGACTTAGGCCTGATTTATAAGTCGAACTTATCATGTGCTGTGCCGGCTAAATTTACCTGAAAATGGAAGAGTCCAAACTAGCGCCACAAAATCGATCGATCCCAGAACTACCTGTGTATCAATTTCCAGAAATCAATACAGATAAGCTGTTATATATTTTGAAATTAATTTGACTGGGTGCTGTTGCCGCCTATGGCAGCATCAGCGCCCGGTTAAATTAGTTTCAAAATCGTCAACATAATTTTTATTAAATAGTAAAGGGATACAATTCGCACAGCAACGCGTATCCCGTCTTCAAATATGCGTCCGTGACGTACTTATCTACATCATTCATGACGTCATTGATTATGATGTAGTTCTACACGTCACGTGGTTAATTATGACGTCATACGCAGGATGGATAGAGTGGAAAGATCTAGTGATTTCCATTTCCGCTATGTAACTTTTGATCGAATTATTGAAACATTTGAAACCTTTTGCGTATGATATTTAAAGGATCGCTCTCAAAATTGGTATGAATGCAGAATTTAATCAGACAGCAAAGTGATTTGCAGGTAATAAAATCTTTGTAGCTTTAACCGAAAGATTAATAAGTTTGGAAATACATTAGGCGTGAGGTGGTAAGGATGTTATTCATAATTACTCAAGCCTCAAAAATAAAAATGGCTACAAGGCAGTCATATTGAAAATCAGTTTCTGTGACATAACTATGTACTGTTGACCAAGTGATTCAAAACACTGGAAATCGATTTGGTCTGGTATGGGGAGGATCTTTATAAATCGGTTCAAACGAGAAATCCAATATGGCTACCAGGCGGCCATCTTGAATACTAATTTCCACGAAATCACTCTGTAGCCTTGAACAATGGAGGGATCAATTCCAATTTATAACACGCCCATTTCTAGCTACCACACCCCCCACCCACGTTTTACGGGCGTTATAATAGAGTTGAGATTTTGAAACTTGAATTCGCAGAATCTAAATTTCAGTGTAACTATACAGGTACCATGTTGAATATTTTGAAACTCACTGACCGGAAGCTGTTGCTGCCTATGGTAGCAACAGCGTCCAGTCAAATTACTTTTAAAATATTCACTAGAATGCTTGTTAAATTGTAAAGACATACAATTCGTACACTTGACAGACTGTTCAATGCCACTCATTAGGCATTCTGATTGTGACGTCAGCCTACATATGACGTAACCCATTATGATCTGATATAGTTGAGCAACAGATTGGATTCATCAATTGGAATTGACCTGGTGTGAGATTCATGATTACAAACTAGTTACTATCTTGAAAATTGATTTCCGTGCGATAATGGACCTGTCCAGTTTTAGCTATGGCCAGCCCATCACTAGCTAGGCGCCACCACACTTCAACGTGTTGGGATTGATCGATCCCTGAATGACCTGACTATCAATTTCCTGAAAACTATACGGTTAAGCTGTTGAATATTTTGTAACTAATCTGACTGGGTGCTGTTGCTGCCGAGCAAACTACTTTCAAAATCTTCAACAGGATATTTATTAAATAGTAAAGACATACAATTCGTACAACAACGCATAGTCCCGTCTTCAACTATGCGTTCGTGACGTACTTATCTACGTCATTCATGAGGGATAGATACGGTTGAAAGGCCCATTCTCAGTAACTTTGAGCAAAAGGAAATACCCATTTCTCGCTATGGCCGCCTATTTCTAGCTAAGCTCCGTCCACATTTTGAAAACTTTGAACCCCAAATTTCCATAATCTGCATTTCAACGTAAGCATACAATTAAACTGTTAAATATTTTGAAACTAATTTAACTGGGGTTTGTTGCTGAACAGCAGCTCTCAGTCAAATTGGTCTAAACATTGAACAGCATGTTTATTAAATTGTAAATTCATCACAGGCAGACAGGCAATTCGTACAATTTCTTGATCTGTTCGATAAATCGTGACGGAATTACACCATTTTGATTATGACGTCAGTTATTACGTGACTACTACTACTACTACTACTACTACTACTACTACTACTACTACTACTACTACTACTACTACTACTACTACTACCACTACTACTACTACTACTACTACTACTACTACTACTACTACTACTACTACTACTACTACTACAACTACTAATTATTATTATTATTATTATTATTATTATTATTATTATTATTATTATTATTATTTCAGGTGTGAAATCCGTTCCGGTCCTCAATACTTGTTGCGAAAGTACAGCTTTACAAACACCTCATTTAATATTGTACAATACTATTACTCAGACGCTGACTGTATCAACACTCTGTACGGTGTGACGGCCAGTGGGGAATATACCATTAAGGGGAAGTCATGGAGTGTAGTTGGTGGTACAGAGCTGGACTATACTCTTCACAAACTGTATCTAATTCCATACACAGAACATTTCGCCGAACAGATGGATAGAATTTCGCGCCACACATGTCCCATGAAAACGTTGACAAAATGGGAATCATTCAGTCCGCAGCAGATTTACAGATTCGACCGGTACGATCCGGTTTTAAACTTGACCGCTGACCAGGAGGTGTTGATGAACGACTACGATTGTCTGGCGATGGTCAACTTGACCATGCACGACCTACAGTTGATGAGATTGGAGAGACGTCTGAACAGCGTTCACCATTATGGTCATAAACACAGAGAGGATAAATATATAGAGGAAGAACTTCGGTTGGGGAACGTGCATACAGACGTACGATTACGTCCCTACTACCGCCCGAGTAGCTACCAGGAAGCCTTAAAACGGGCCGAGGTAAATATCCAATGACGAGCTCTAACTAAACCTGTCTACAACAACTCCTTGTTTTAGGGGACAAAAGACGGCGATTCTTTAAGACCACCTGTTTTAAAGAATCGTCAACATTTATGACGTCATCCTACACGCCATGTACTTGGTTATGACATCATATGACTAATGGATAAACTGGAATCCCAGTGCCTGCCAGGTCTCCAAAAGAGTCATTTTACCGTATGACGTATGACAGGCAATTGCTGACTATTTTGAAGATTTAGGTCAGGAAACTGTCGATTCTTCTGAAGAGATGTGTCAGACAATGTTCACTATTTTGAAGGCATATGCGTAATATTATATTGTTGAATGTTTTGGTTGAAGACTTATGATATGCAACCAGTTGACTATTTTGAACATGATCAATAACAAATAAGGAACCACCCCAAGGGCGCAGGGAACCTTACAAATTATGGGTCATCTAGATGTTGTCAACATCGCGAAAGAGCGGGTGTGTGCGTTGGGTGGGGTGGGATGGATGTGGTGGGTATGGACGGGGGTGTGGAGGGCCCTCATCAGGTTCTTCATTTTAAAAATCAGAAATCTGGCGGGACTAACCTGAAGCTTATTTTGACTCAGAGTTATTTCAACAAATTAGGATACACATGCATGTTATATACTTATTAAATATTTGATTATTTGGCAAAATGGTACAGCATTTAGATTTCTATTCTGACTAGCAGGCTAACATATCATATTTTATTGGACGAGACTGAATTTAACTATTTGGACCGCGGATTCCAAGATTATGAATTTCACGGTAACTATATGTATAAGTAAGATGCTGAATTATTTTGAAACTAATTTGACACGAGCCCGTTGCTGCGTATGCGCAGCAACGGGCTCCTGTTAAACTAGTTTCAAATTGGAAACGAGTTTTGGAATTCGAGCTTTCGAATTCAAAAGGGTTAACAAAATATACTACAGATGATACGATTTGTACGGATGCGTATTCCATAATCTACACTATAATTATTCTCCCGCTTATTTCTCGTATTTGCTGATTTCTTCTGTTCTACATGGTCGATAGCTATCTCTCGCTAGCTTCTTCACCGCACTTGAAGCCCAACAGATGTCTTCGACGTACTAATCCGGCTGATCCGGCGTAACCTGCCGGGATGCATTTCGCTTCCGTCTTTGAACACGCTGAGATCTCCCTAAGATTTGACGGCTGACATGACAGCGCGTCAAAACATCTCCCCGTTAGCCCGGAGGAAACAGCCTTGTATTTCCCTTCAACAAAGGCAGACGCGCTTTTGAATTGTCATGTATGAAGACACCTCTAAAGATAAGGAAAACAGTACTGATTTCAGCACGTGGAAATACTTAGAATTTCAGACATATAATTCGATAAATTCCTCTATTAACCGAGTTTGTGGAGTCTTATAATTCCCCTGATCGCGCCCTTTGAAGCCATAATGTGCACCGTTGTTAGAGGCGTGTAATGTTAAGCCGTTAATAACAGGATAGCTGTATGCGTTGGAATGGATAGCCGCGTACAACAGTATTGATAACCAAGAACTGTAAAATTACGTGTAATCGCTTATTTACGCGGAGTGACTTATATTGAGGTAGTTGCCTGCCTATCTGAATAAGTGAATAAATCAACGAACGATTGGAAGGAATGAGTGACAGACTAAAGTAAATGACCACCCACCTATATACGACCAGCATACTCCCGCAGGGCCGCTAGCAGTAGCCACACAACACCACTTGTCCAGTCAACCTTCAGCCCAAACATCTGTTCGTTCCCCTATATTTATCATGCTACATACACTCGTTTGTTCATCCACCGCTCCATCTGCCACACCGAGATGCCGTATCTGTGCTATTCGTTTCTATGTTTGCCTGGCTGGCTAGCTGTCAGGATGATCGACTGAGAAATTGGCTTTCCATAGACGAATGAATGAATGAATGAATGAATGATAACATGGTGAGAACCGAAATGAAGAGGACGGATTATTAAACGTTGCATTCGACTGTAGTAGTAGTAGTAGTAGTAGTAGTAGTAGTAGTAGTAGTAGTAGTAGTAGTAGTAGTGACGGTAGTGGTAGCGCCGGCGGCGCCGGCGGTAGTAGTAGTAGTAGTAGAAGTAGTAGTAGTAGTAGTAGTAGTAGTAGTAGTAGTAGTAGTAGTAGTAGTAGTAGTAGTAGTAGTAGTAGATCTATCGTTTTAGACGATTTTTTTGCGTTTGGTCTCAGTGGTTCAAAGGGTTATTTATATTCATTGTGACGGATTTTCAGAACTACGTTATGGGAGGTAACTCTTAGGATTTACGAAAGCTTTTCGAAACGTATGATTAGCTCCCTTATTAATATAATCAGCATTCGCGCCGCCATAAGCAACGGCTCAGAATTAACATAGAATGTATTCAAAACAAAAAACCGTGTTATTGAATATTTTAAATATAATTAGATTGGAAACCATTGTTGCCTTAGGCAGCAATGTCTTCCAATCCAAATATGCTCAAAATATTCACCAGAACATTTCTTACATCGTGTTCAAAATTGTACTAAAATGTTTCTCTTTCTCTTTCGGAAACGTGTTAACTTATTTTAGAGCTGTATTGCATTGCTTGGTGAACATGGTACACGCACGCACGCACGCACGCACACGCACACACACACACACACACACACACACACACACACACACACACACACTAACCTATCAACTGGTGAAGCGACCACTCTGTCTTTTAGACCCCCAATGCATGTAAATGTGTTAATACCAGTGGCGATGGATCTATTATTATTATTATTATTATTATTATTATTATTATTATTATTATTATTATTGTTATGCTAAATAGTAAATGGCTTAGACACCGCTAAACGTCAAAGAGTGAAGGTGGCTCTTCTTATTCGCGTGTATATCCTTCCTCATGCTTAGATGATGCGCCATATTTACCGAAGACTTCTCATGTAATTAGCCACTAGTATGGCCTATGATACTACTAGTATGACCACTATCATGTACAGCACTGCTAAGAAATAAGTTAACATGTTTTCAAAACAAAAACAGAAACATGGTAGTTAGTACAATTTTGAACATGATGTAAGAAATGTTCTGTTGAATATTTTGGACTTAATTTGATCGGAAGGCAGCAATGACTTCCAATCAAATTACGTCCAAAATATTCAACAGTACATTTAGTTTTTGTGTTGGAAACATTTTATATTATTCTTGAGCTATGCTGTAGACATTATGTCCTCTTCCAAGCATAAAATAGTCACCACGTCTCCTCAAACCTCTGCTTCACTAGAACGGTGAACGAATCAAAGGGACCACCATACCTGCTGAGTCTATGACAGAGGATATCGCCGCCACAGATTATTGTCACATACTGTTTTGGGAGTCTTGAGCGCTGAGAGTTGCTGGTCCAACATCATCGCGTTCTGCGAATAACACTGTTCGAGACGATTTCATTAGGGCCGACCAGGGAAAAATTAATCTCAGTCTAATTGATGGTTTCTTTCATTTAAGCATGCTTATATGGCATCATGTCGTTTTTCACTTTGGCTGACTGGTTGATCAGTTGATCGGTCGATTAATTGGTCAGTCAGGTGGTCTGTCAATCTGTCAGTCTGTCAGTCAGTCAGTCAGTCAGTATGCCGACTTGGTCGGTTGGTCAGTTGGTTAGACTGTTTGACCAGTCAGTCGGTCAGTCGATATGATCATATTATTATTATTATTATTATTATTATTATTATTATTATTATTATTATTATTATAATATTATTATTATTATTATTATTATTATTATTATTATTATTAATATTATTATTATTATTATTATTATTATTATTATTATTATTATTATTACAGACTGATGCATGCACTGCGTGTGGGAGGATTGCAAACGCGAATGAGTATTATCCGCCATCACTGCGCATGCACCATGGCTCTCATATCCGGTTGAATAGAGAGTGGGTGAGCATGCGCTGTGAGACGCGTCCACATGGTATGTTTCTGACGCGGTATCTCAATTTCAAGTCGGCAGAGGAGCGATGGCATGGTCGCTATGACTACTATACCGACCCCTCATGTAGGAGGCAAAGTTTCACCTTGTACGTCTCTGGTAGCTATTCCTCAGGCAAGCAATCAATGCACGTTCCTGGTGCGCAGGAATACGATTTTCGAGTGGCAACGGCCAAAATAGTCCCTTATGACATCGACATGGTTCACAATTTAAACGGGTACAAAGGATATGGCTGCGGAAAATCACGATTTTGGCGAATCGGACAAGTACAGGATGTGACGTCAACTCACGGATGTGTCACCATTGGCATCAGTCTACCTCATCTGGAAGAAGAGCTACTCAGGATGGAACACACGCATGATAGAATGGAGCTGTTCATTGGCGAGCGGCCGACAAATTCCATTTCAGGCAACCGACCGAGGACGAACGTGAGACCGACGTCGTTTCAGCCACCATTGGTAGAGTGTGACAGTCATAAACCAATGGCCATGGCGTACAGAAAACAACACGACCGAAGACACGTTGACGTCAAAGAAAAACAACAGATGGCAAATAATGGAGTAGGAAATGTCGTTTTTAGTTCGCTGATCCTGACTCTTTCGCTTGTTATACTTGTCGCCTAAAGATTATAGGTTGATGCATCAACGGACTGCGCTTCAGATACCGATACCGACATGATAGAGCAGCTTTCTCGTATCACCTGCCAACCACGGGATGTCGCATGTTATTGAACATGTTTAATAAACGTGTCTGTCGGTAAGACATCGTTTGAAAGGGAAATCTATGTCCACAGACAATGTCTATTCGAATCATGTGACTTTTCACGTCCTTTTTGACTAACTGACAGCTTGCTGCCCGGCGAACATCCCGACGACAAGCCGATAGAACATGACTACTTATCGTAAGCTATTGGTTACTAGATATGTTATCTCAGAACAATAAACCGATTATGTAAGTTATGTTCTTTGTATCCTTTTCTCGATATCTGTTTTTAAAGACACGTGGTTCGATTAGCCATCAGCATTGGACAGGAGATTCTAACCAATGAAGGCCTGTTGACGGCACAGATGTCGCATCGGTCTCGTTCTCGGAAGCGTATTATGACGCGCCATCGAGTCACATTTGTGTAATGTGCACCGGACTTTACTCGATGTGCTCCGATTATTATGGTGTAAATGATAACGATATAATGGGTTCCGAAAGGAAATGCAGGCCATAGACACAATTAATTTGCCAAAATCAAGAAACCAGGATTACAGTTTCCCATGAAGTGGGATGAACATGTTAGCAGAGGATATCTTAGAATTGACGTATTTCTATTTCCCATTTCAACACGGGAGAACAAATACGCAAGATCCCGCACAATCTAATTCATATTTCTCTTGAATACTTGCACACTATTCTGATTAGAAGTTGTTGTGTATACACAGCAACACCTTCCAGTCAAATTAGTTTCAAAATATTCAACAACTTGCCTGCGAACTGAATGGGTTAATCTACACATCAGTGTTGCACAGCCCTCATAGCCTACATATTTTATCGCTACGTACAGATATTCCGGTAAGCTCCATCCATGCGGTCAGTCTGTACACTTACCATTCCGTACCAGTCACTCCCTAGAATATTTCGTGGTTATTCCGTACCACACGATTGGCTATTCCGCACCCAGTATTAATTATTCCCTACCACTGGAAGGGGATATTTCGTACTTAGTGTTATTGACCATATCATTGTGGTACGAATTAACTAATCGTGTGGTACGGAATAACCAATTGATCGTATATTAATACGCATCCGCGTAATGCCACGAAAACTGATAGATTCACGTAAATTGTAGTAAAGAATTATGTTAATTTTCTGTATTGGATAATTTAACTATATTGACCAAATTCTTAGGTACATATAAGCTAATCGCTTAGGTAGGCCTACGCAGAAAACATATAGGTACGGATTGGCCAATTTTCTTAGGTACGTATCTCTGGGATCAGCCAAATGCTTAGGTTTGACGTAATCTATGGTATGGATTAACCGAATTTACAGTACGGAATGAATGACTTGTGCGGGATGGTTTGTGTACAAAATGATTGGTACAGAATGGTCTGTGAACAGAATGGCTGGTTGGGATTGGTTTGAATACGGAATGATTTGCATTCATCTGGGCTATATACGGACTTTGTCAGAAGCCATTATCATTAGGCTACCTCTATAAATGTGTACTGTATATATGTAAATAAAATGACAATACGATAAATTATTCCTCCCAAAAAATTATTACGTCATTGTAAATAGAGATATGAAAGGTTCCGACTCCGGTATAAACGTTGGGAGTAGACGGTGAATGGGTACAGTGCGTTGGTACGGTGTAGTGCTTTGAATAATATACTGAACATATCCGAACGTATATATGTAGCGGGCATGAACATACTCCCATGTTTTTTTTCGAATCGGGAGAGGAAGAGATTCTTGATTTACGTGATGCGTGACTCGACTATTTGCAGAAATGTTAGCCGCTAAATGTAAATGACTGTAAGCTGAACAGTAACATACACACTCCCATGGTTTTTTTTCGAATCGGGAGAGGAAGAGATTCTGGATTCACGTGATGTGTGGCTCTACTAATTGCAGAAATGTTAGCTGCTAAATGTAAATGACTGTGAACTGAACAGTCAACGGACTATTGCGACTGTTATGTTCGGCACAATAAACAGTGGAAAATGACAGATATGAATGTGTAATTGCGATAATGGAGGGATCCAGTAGCTCAGTCAATCATATGACGCCATAATCAACTACGTCACATGCAGGCTGACGTCATAATCAAGTACGACGTGATGAATTACGCGATTTAGTCCGTTTTAAGTGCTTAATAGTCCGTCAAGTTATACGAATTGTCTGTCTTTACTATTTAATAAACGCTATGTTGAATATTTTGGAACTAATTTGACTGAGCGACTGAACACCCAGTCAAATTAATTTCAAAATATTCAATAGCTTACCTGTATAGTTTTCTGGAATTTGAAATTCAAAGAGTACAGGGATCGATTGATCCCAACACGGGCAAAGCATCGGTAGAGCTTAGCTGGAGATGGGCGTGGTATAGGTAAAACTGTATTCATCCATTACAGTTTTACTGGACGTGATTTTGTGATGGTACAATCGGCTAGTAATGGACCCCTTCACTACAAGTAGGATTCGTCGCTTGAACAAGAAAACGCACACTTGAATGGCGGTTCCAGTCTAAGTATTTATTTATTTTCTCAAAATGAAATGCCAAAATGATGACATGGAAAGGCTAATAAGCTAAAAATAAACGGCAATCCAAAGAGTAGAAGCCGCTATATAGGGTCCGAGTAGGAGCATTACACAATTGTACGAAATTATGTGCTATTCATGTACTGTATAGAAAAAAACGCGTAATAATATATGGCTTGAAATGCATTTAAGAAACTCATCATTTCCTCTTCTCTATCTCTCAATCACGTTCCTCTTTCTCTCTCTTCTGTTGCCCTCTCTCTCTCTCTCTCTCTCCCTACCTCCCTCCCTCCCCTCTCTCTCTCTCTCTCCCTCTCTCTCTCTCTCATCTCTCCTTCTATCTATCTACGTATCTCCCCATTTCTCACACCTCACCACTGACACACAATAATCCACACTTGTCTCTCTCTCGCCCTACCTAACTTTCTCGCATTCTCTCATTTGTTAGTTGGTTACACTTGCACCTGCCCCCTATCCCTATTACACCTCCCCCCCCCCCCTCCTCTCACAATGCACGCACGCACACGCGCGCGCTCACACACACACACACACACACACACACACACACACACACACACACACACATACACACACACACACACACACACACACGCACACACTCGCCCCATAATCCCCCTCCCTCTTACTTACACATTCTCTCTCTCTCTCTCAAGCTCGTATGACGGTATATTGTATATATTTGCATTTTATTCTGCATAGCTAATTGTGATTCTGTTAAAATAAATAGTTATATCGGCTATGACTGTATTAACGTCGTCCACTAATTACACCCAGTATCCATTATTCGCCATCTGATAAATCATTTCTCATTTATTTCCCTGTCATGACTTTAATATAACACGTGACAGAATCTTCATTATGAAAATAGCGGACGAATGCAATTATGGGGAACAGAAAATTAAAAAATCTGCATAATGTTGGGTAATAAATAACCACTCATAATGCTTCTTCTAGTGTCCATTGCAATTTCATATATGATTTAAACAAATCAGGTGAGTAATTACGACATTGCTGTGACTGCCAACGCCCTGATAAAGCAATACTTTGGCGTTGCCGCCTTATAAAGTGGTTTTAGTCTAAAGACTAGAAAATAAGGACCGTGAACGTTTTATTCTCTGGGATCATGTCAAGATGTTTGATTTAGAAGCTAATAATGGAGGATTCCCAGTCAATCATATGACGTCATAATCAACTACGTGAAGTGTAGGCTAATGTCATAATCAATTACGTCATGAATGACTCGATTTAGTCCGTCTTATACGCTTAATAGTCTGGCCGTCAGGTTGCCCGAATTGTATGGCTTTACTAGTTAATAATCATGCTGTTTAATATTTCGAAACTAATTTGTCTGGGCGCTATTGCTGCCTATGCTGCCATAGGCAGCAACAGCACCCAGTCAAATCAGTTTCAAAATATTCAACAGTTTACCTGTATAGTTTTCTGGAAATTGATAATCAGGGCATTCAGGGATCGATCGATCCCAACACGAGCGAAGTGTGGGTGGAGCGTAGCTAAGGAGAGTGTAGTTCGGATCCACTGGTCAGGTGCCAGCCGTACCAGCTAAGCTGGGTACGCGCCGCCCGTCCTGGATTCGTTCACTGAACACGCCCACCACCTGGGTAGAGCTATAAGCGTATATGGGCGTATTTCACGACCAAGATAGGATGACACTTTTAGTGTACAGAGTAGGTACATTGTAATCCCTTTTAATTACTTGTTCCTGCCGAATCTGGCATTAGTCAGGAGCAGAATTCGACGGAATTTCCAAATCTGTAAACCATTTCAAAATCGGTTAAGAAATGGTTGAGTTATCCACGGAAAACTCCTTTTGATTATCTTCAAAATATTGCCGTGACGTCGTAACCACGGGTACGCAGAACATTTAGAATGTTCTAGAACATTCGACTGCATTATTATCAGCTACGCGCTGATTGGCCGTTGCTCGACCGACGATTGGTTGAAGCGTGCGCCTATGACTTCACGAGTAGTATAAAAGGAGATGAAATCCAGAACTCGAGAGCATCCTCGGCCAGGGACCGAGTAGGTTGGATCTGTGTCAGCTACTATCAGAAAGACAGGCATTAAGCAGATTACTTCGGTCTCGGGAAGTTTCTCTCCCGTAGCCACAGCAGCAATCCAACCCACCGCACTAAAAGCAATTTTGTATCTCCCGGTTGTGGGGGAGCATTTTTGGAACTTTTGAATATTGTTCACGAATAAATCAAGAACTAACTCGGAACACAAACTTGTAGTGAGGCCTTTCCCGGCCTGAATATGTGATTCTACAGATGTAGATGCAGCGATGTTCTTTAGTGAATGACTCGCCGGATCTGCCGGCCACGCCAAAAGGTGGTTATTCAACCCCCCCCCCCCCACCCCCGCACTGATGTCGTGCAGGTTTATTTAAACTTTTTGACCGCAGCAAGTAAACTTTGCCCGGTACGTCTTAAGAGCTAACTGACGTACCCCGCACTGTTAAACTTAGTTATGTATCTTCATTCGTATTCAACAACGCCCCCCCCCCCCCCCCCCCCCCGCTTATTAACGGGTTGTTATTAACTTCCATCCGTGCCATCGGTGTACGGGAACTTTCTTCCTAGCATTAATGTTATTGTATTACTTACTGACTGCTCGTTAGACATTCTTATATTGTGATTACCGTCCTGAGTTCGATCCGCTCCCGTCCTGGACTGCATACGCGACTCCTGTTTGCGGGAACCAACATGCGGGAACTTTCCAGCTTCCAGAGAACGTGTCAACTCACGTCACACCAAGGGTGAGTATCAATTTCAGTAACATGATTGCCCGTCCTTAAGAATGGCTACAGATTATTCAAGTAACTATATTTAACATTTTAATTATTCCGTTAATTACAGTTTTCATAATTATACTTTGTCTGTATAAACGGTCCCGATGGCTAAAAGCAACCATAACGGTCTTAGGACCACTAGTTATAATTTCTTTATCTGTTTATAGTTATTCTTATTTTTCTGTAAGGTGTTTTTCGCTAACCGCACCATAGTTGGTCTGTCAACCTGTACTTTATATATCATTCTAATCATTTCACAATGTATTACTCGTTCTGGTTAGTTTTATATACGGCAAGTAGCCATCAGTTCATATATTTTGTTTATTTGTAGAGAATGTAGGATTGCAGTGCACGTAGGAAACACTATACAGCAACATTTTTATATGCATCACGTTCTCCCGCCACCAACAATTTTTCACTAAGGTCGCTGTCCATGCTATAACTCTGTTTAGCCCGATATGCTACCGACTAAAAAGCCTTTCTATTCAGCTCGATAGTATAGGTTTAATATGATTAGAGACAATTTCTTCGTCAAGAGACACATAGTGTACGCCTCTTTTCCGGTAGTTGCGATAATTTAGCCCTGCACTCCGGCAAGGCTGTGTAAAATTTTCCAACATACCTATTTGGCCTCGTATTTATAAGTTATTGTCTCTCTTCATGTTCCACTAAGCCTTATGGCTTCTTAATTGTTTGAATGTCCCTATCCGCACCATGGACTGATCCGACCCTGGGAAACTCGGGGTTTCCGAGTGGTGATGGCCAGGGTGTGGTGTCACATACATTTCCTGTGTATCTTCGGATACCTAGTAGTTAGTTATCCTTGCCAATGTAGGAAGCACTGCAAAAACATATTTTTATTATTATTTCCTTTTTCATCTGCTAGACAACTCTGCCGCACCGCAATGCATAACTGGGCAACTTGCATTTAAACCTAGCACCAGGTTAAAAAGATAGCTCCATAGGACCTGGTGACGGGCGAGATGCGCATCCCCACCGAATTCCATAAGAATGTCTGGGCATGATGTTAAGATCTGCCACGCCCTCACGGGAAGGACATTCACGGTGGGTATTCGTCCATAACGATAGATCAGTTGCCTAAACTTGCTTTTGTGAAAAGTAACCAATGTCCTGTGACGTTTTATGTGGTTATGTAGCAAGATGTCCGGATTCTCACCCAGCTCGGAGATCTTGCGAAATAACATATATGCACGCTGTCTTCAGTATTGATGCCATAGGACATCCGTTCTCAATGGCAGCCGTATCTAAAGCTAGGTAGGCGTCCGCCATTTGCGGCCTAAAATAGTTCTTGTCTCTAAAAACTAAACGATAGGTTAGGCATAGAAGAAGGCCCGCATAAATAAAAGCGGCAACTACTAATTCAGCATATTAGAAACTACATAAGACGGTGGCGTGGGAACCCCTCGGGAATCGCTCGTCCCGTCTTCACGTAAAACAGCACGCAACCTAATTGTCATAATTTCACTAGGTATGGTCTTTTCTTCACAGCATTTTGGTTGAATTTTAGAGTTGGCCTTTTTTTGGGCCAATGCTCTTCTCACGCTTTAACTGATGGCGACAATTTCCTGTGATGGAGGCCCGCGCGAGGCACTTGCCTCTCGCAAGGATTCAGTGGTGATGGCCCACGCGAGGCTACTACTTCTCACCCAAACTAGCACCAGGAGTAGTGCCCGCGGGAGGTCCATGGCTTTTCGACACTATAAAAGATAATTTTCTTTCCTTTCAGCTTAGAGGTATAATAGCCTATATTAAGTTAATTAGCGATCTCGTGTACGGGAGCCTCCCTTGCGGGGATACCTCTGCGGACCTACGAGTCTGTGTGGTACCTCCGGGAGTCCCGCATTTAAAAGTTCACCAGGCTGTCTCTATGTCTTGTATTTTCGTATGCTTATTTCTATCTAGCATACTTGACGTCTGTTTAGGTAAAACTATTGTATAGACTTATTTTAATTAGGTCACCAATCAAATCTTGTAAGTCCATAGATCACAAAATTGCTATGGACATGCATACTGGTGACACACACTATTGGGATGAGATTGTTGTGTTTAATGTTCGTAACAATGGTCGCATGGCCCCACTGGAATGATTGGGTTCCACCGGCCTTAAGAGCCGGTATTTGTTACCTGTAGGGCAGTATCGCACGGGATCCATAACCCTGAGACCGGAAGCTAACCAGCGTCATCACTCGTCGTGCACATGCAACGTGGCGAGTCGACACCAGACACCAGAACTGCCCAACACTACCCCGTGAGCTACAATAGTCAGGGCATAGCTAATGTGGATTCCACCATTAGCCACGCCCTTACCGGGGCAGTGAATGCATGTCTGTGTGCGTGCTGGCGTGTGTGCATGCGTGCGTACATGCGTGCGTCTGTCCGGGGTCTACTGACCCAATTTTGGCTCAAATCTTAACACAACAAAAGAAAACGCCATGCACGAGGATTCCGAGATGATGTCTGTGATACGGATAAAAGAACATGGTTACGGATCTGATCAAATTATGGATCTGTGGATGTTTCGGAAACTGCTGGCACCGAGTGTGCACAAGAAAAGTTATTCCCCGGAACTATCTGGGAAAAAATTCTGGAAGATTCAAATACATCTGGAAAATCTGAAGTGAAAACTCCTTGCAATGTCACAAAAGGCAGGTCGAGGGTCCCTGCCTTTCGTCACATTGCAAAGAGTTTTCAGATTTTCCAGATTCTGATTTCTCTTGTGTCTGTATTTCTGTATAGTGGATACACCATTATTGAATTGGCATTTGAAAGATTATATTTGTATTTGGTAAAATCGAGAATTGCATATTTGCATTAGTATTTGTATTTGAAAGATTTTATTTGTATTTGGATCTGGTCAAATTGGGAATGACATATTTGTGTTTGTATTTGGAAGAAATAAGACTCTCATAGTTGTATTTGCATGTGATCAAACGTATTTGACGCAAGTCTGCATTATCAAGAAGTAAGCACCTAAGAAAGTGTCACTGGAGTCTACCAGAGCGCCTTAGCACTTTAACCATCAAATTTGGTCAGGAAAATTTAAATTTCATCGTAGAAAATGTCCATTTGCAGACCAAGAGAAAACTACTTTTTGAAAATTTACCCCTGAAATGGCTTGCTCGCTTATCGCGCCAGTCATTCCACTGGCGAATTTTCAAAAATATTCTTCTCTTGGTCTGCAAATGGACATTTCTCAAGATCACTACAGAAGCCGTTTTTCGCAGATACGAGTGTTAACGCGTTAAAAAGAGGACGCAGCTGGGGAGCAGTTATGTCCAAATCACTGGAACTTTCACAAGATGGGCATAGACACGGCACGGGCTTGTGAATCCATTGAATGAGCAAAGTTTCTATATGAACTGCATCGGGCTGGCTTCAATGGCAAATGAGTTGCTTGAGGCTGCCATTAGCAAATAGCAAGTTGAAAGTGCGAGTAAAACGTATGGGGTAGGCAGCGTTCGAGACCTCTATTACTTCTCCATAGGGAGATAGCCTTTCCGACGCTGTCTACACGCTACCTTTACCGCAGCGTTCTCATTCGATGTGGACTTTAAAGATGAAGAAAAATTCCGCTCGATAACCTTTTCCCTCCTCCCTCTCCCTTTCGCAGCAACTCAAGAATGTGAACCGCTTCATGAACGATGCAAAGACCGAGTTTAACCATGTACATCTATCAACGACAGACGACGCCAGTGACAGACATCGCGCTGGGTGGTGGAGAGGAATGGAGGAGGAGGGATGTGTGGGTATGGATTTTAATGGCGTATATCTGATCCCTGTCTAGCAGGTCCCATTCACGCCACGACAGTGCGTATTTAAGACTTTAAGGGGTGCTTTTCAATGTTAACAAGCGTTAGTGCGCTATTTATGCGCATTTTTAATCCCTTTAGGATCATCAGTTGGCTTCCGTGGCAAAATTCGGTGGTTAAACAATTTCTATTCGGCAGGCAAAGGGCCTAGTGCCGCAATGGAGATGGATAGGGACCTAGATTGGGACTGTACCTTCTCGCTTAACGAGAGGAGGAGGAGGAGGAGAAACATTATTGTTTCATTTATACGCTGTGCAGCTACACTTATATCGCTGCACGATGCATCCTGGACACATTGCCTTGCAGTTCTTCTGTAAACTGGATCCGTTTGTCACGGATCCCTCTGGTAAAAGGAAAACTATGCTTGTATGACTTGACCTCTGCGTGGCTGATGTTTTACAACTGTAACAGCAGGTATCTCCGAATGCAGTTCTGGATACGCTTGATGGCTCTCACCGCAGATACCTTTGCACTATAGTCCAGCATCGCTGGCCGGACATTACATTTTCAACGACTCTGTGCCTAAACAGGTTGTAGAGGACGCCACCGTACAATCATGCTAGGTATGCTAAAGAAGCCGGACTTGGTACACCGACGGCAAAGAAGAATCTGAGGGAATTAAGGACTCACGGAGGACAAGAAACAGTAGCAAAATAAGTGGTACACTCGTAGAACATAGTACACATACGCACACATACATAAAACTACACGCACCTATCAAAAAACAAATACTACTGATGTTGCAGATGTGGAGAAGTGTATTCAGTAAACATCGGGAAACAATGAGGCACCTAAGTACATATGCTCACATGTGGAGGGCGATACCAGCCTGGCGCACCAAGCAATACCCGACGTCAAAAACCAATAGCATGCCAGAGTGCTGTTGCTCGTGCATCGGAAACTAACATTATAGTTATCCTCCTCTATCATGTCACACAACTCCTGGCTAATGCAAGATGTTTTGGAAATTTCCCATTGACATAATTTATACAAAAAATAGATTTATGTTATCCTGAGAATGGAAAGTCAAGTCACAACCGCTACAAATAACGTTTTGGTCGCCTTGATCGTTGATGGATCAATGGTCAAGAAAATCGAATTTTGTTTAGTCAGCATTTTCAAGCTAGTCATTCCAATTTTAAATTTTCAAAAATAGTATTTCCTAGACCTGAACTTGGTGATTGCTCAAGATGATCGTGTGTTCTATGGTACCGGTGAATAAGACATGTGGCCCGGTTGGTGGTTCTTATAGGGATTTAGCTCGCCGCCGTCACAACCCGCGTACCGACCGGCATCTTCCTTCTGGCGGAGATAGATGGAATGGATGGCACAATGCTGTATTCTATTAATGATGACTCGTTTACTGAACTTTCTTAATCCTATAGTTTACACATATAATTCCAAATTCTAGTCACGTGTCGCTTACCTATTCTAAACCTATTCTACTTAATTACAATGGATTCCTAAGAGAGAAGTATTTTAATGAAACATAACAACGTTAACCTTACGCTCTTCTCTCTCTAGATGACCAGCCAGCTAACTACATAGCTGACGATCTTACTACTCACTACCTGTGACTAGCGGTCAGAGACCGCTGTCTAAGTCCGTCCGAGTCAGTAACAGTAACTCTCACTAACTGTATCTGTCTAACTCCCTGTCTAACTGTCCGTCGTCACCATCTGCCCACTCTTAAATGTGATTCGGTCGTTACGTCAGCACATTTGTGTGTAGTAAGTGATGGCATGTCTGTGCGTGAATGAATGTGGCCTATGAATATAATTAACTAATTTAACTAATAATAATAATAATTAACGTATACAATATAATCGTATAACAGCATATTATAACATGGTTACAATGAATTAAAGAAGTTATACTCTGCAGGTGTCCATTCCGACTAATAACTGATTGTTCCATGGCGTGTCGATTAATAGTCTATGCATATATTTGTCCATTTATTGCAGTAAGGTTCGTGACCTGTCCGTTCTAGTTTATCACCTGTCACTGGGCGTGCCCATAATTCAGCGTATTCAGTAGTCGTGTCGTCGCGTGTGCGTGTCTGGGCGTGGCTAATGTCAAGCGCATGCTTGCGTTCGTGTGTGCGTTCTTGATGCAGATGCGTCCATGCGCGCGTGTGTCTCTATACCCGTCCATATGTGTTGGTGTGCCCATGTGACTATACCCGTGTACCATATTATCGGGAGAGTTTCAGCACACGCACAAAGACACGCACAAGAACACACAACTGACCACACGATTCATAAACAGACATGCCACATGCGCACCAGGATACGGAATATACACATCACACTCCATGACAGAACTGGATATACACACGCACATAAAGGAGCACGCAGAGGACGCCAGGCACGCGCGCACAGGACAGTCACATAACATGCATGAATAAATGAAAAAGCCACGCCCACAGATAAGCACACACGTGAACTAGCATACATCGACAGTGACACGCACCGCCATTGACTTACACACACTACTACGAATTATATACACACCAGGCTTATAGGAAAGAGGATTGTTGCATATGTTGTGTCCATACGTTATTGTTATAGTTAATCTAGTAATACGTACTGTATATACTGAACGTGTTGTAACAGATCAGGTGCAACTGTTTGTCACAAAGGGCTGTGACTATGGACTGACGTCACATGTTTCGAATAGAACATGGGACGGCAGTCAGTTGGAGTTTGGCGTTGGGCACGGTCACTTGTTGTTTTGGATAGTTGGTCCCTCTCCGATTTGAATATCAAACTGTGGATTGTGGTCAACTGTGTAAACGAGCCAGTGACAGTGTCCCAGCGTAAGTTGTATATTAATAAATTATTACCGTAACTATAAAGACGCGTGTGTGTTATCTCAACAGCCAGATGAAAGATCCTGGTGTATAGGCAACCGAACGGAAATTAGATGGCAGACCCACTACTGATAACTGAAGAAATTCTTGCAATTGAAAGAAAACTATTAAAGAGCATCAAGAGAATGACAATGAACTTAAACCTTACATTAACTACTTAGCAAATAGGGAACTGCTCGAAAATGATAATGAATCTCGAATGTGAGGAATGTGAGGAGCTCACCATAACGGATTGTATAATGTATCATGTGTACTATCCAAGAGGCAAAGGTAAACGAGCTGATAGAATAATTAGGCAATTAATAGTACCTAAAGTTTTACAGGATGATATTCTCAAGCCATACCATGACGCATTGTAAAGCTGTCACCATGGGATTCAAAGAACACTTGAACATATTAGGCAGAAATACTTTTGGTGGGGCATGTATAATCCATAGACTACTACATTAAATCTTGTATATCATGCCAACAAGCTAAACGTAATCATCACTTTGCGAAAGCTCCATCACGACCACTTCCGGCAGAAGAATCGTTTAAGAGGCTTCATATCGATATTTTGGGCCCACTACCAACAAGCACAGATGGATTCAAACATATATTATTGATAGTGGATTCATTCACAAAATGGTGTGAGGCCTTTCCATTATTAAAGACACAAGAGGCATCAGGATTTGCTAGAATTGTATACAATGAAATGAAATGTAGGCATGGCGCTCCACACACCCTGTTCTCTGATAGAGGAACACATTTTCTGCCAAAAATTATTCAAGAAATGTGCAACGTGTTCCAGATTTCTAAGGGTCAAACTAGTTCATATCGCCCACAGACCAATGCAACTGTTGAACGTATGAACTCTGTGATAGAGCAGTCACTCAGACAATATTGTAATGCAACACAAACAAATTGTCCAGAGTTAATACCAAGCATTATGTCTGCATACAGATCATCACCGGTAACGAAATCTACAATGTACACACCGTATAACCTACTATATTATACTATACTATAAGACCACGGATACACATCTAACAACCTTACAGAATATATGAGAGCCCTAACAAATAAATTGAAAATTGCCAAAGAAATAACAGCAGAAATCATTAGAGCTGCACAAACCAGATACAAACAAAACCATGACAAAAATGCAAAAGTATCCATATTTAGTTTAGAACAACAGGTATGACTCTACTGCACGAAAACACCAGTGGGTCTCTCCCCAAAATTCCATTGCAAATGTGTAGGGCCATATTATATAGTAGATGTAGGTACCTACTATACATACATAATTAGGCGAAGCAGTGATAACCAACAAGTGCAATCATGAGTCCACGCAAACAGATTGAAACCATTTATAAACCCACAGGATAGGCCCACAAATACACCTCTAGAGCTAATACAAACAGATAACCTTGATCCTGAGCAAATTGATAATGAGTTAGCCATGCCTCAAAGAAATGAACAACCACAAACAGTTACTACACAACAATAGAGACAAGACACAGTAAACAGGCATACTGACCAACAGATACAGAACAACCAAATACCAAACACAATAGATGCCAGCACAGACTCCCCCATAGCAAATGCCAGTGGTAAAAATAAGGGACCAATCAAAGCAAAGCAAAACACTAACAAACACAAACAGAAATTAAATAAGGATTCAATTGACAGTAACCCAAAATCACAAAAACAACAGGTTGTGAAGAAAGACAACACTTGTTAAGTAGCTGAACAAATTTTGACTACAAAACTCATTGATGGCACCAGACACTTTAAGGTCAAATGGCAAGGTAACTTTCCAAATTCATGGGAGCCACAAGATAACATTTCAGAAGCCCTATTAAGAGCATACTACACAAACAGAACACAAAAGGGTATGACACGTAGGCGTCCACCTCCAAAAACCTCGATAACAGCAAAATATTATAATACACCCACAGTCACAACAGTCAGCACATACAAGAATTGTATATACAATGAATCAATACCAAAAACCACAAGACAAAATGGAGAATATCAACAAAATAGTAGGTTCCTCAATAATAAATGGAATCACACATTACAAATGTAAACCCGAACACACAGAATGGCTCCCCATTTGGAACCAAGGGGACGGTTCACTACGTAACTATTATGTACATTTGGATAGAAAGGCAAGGGAAAGGGATGACTGAACACAACAATAGACATCTACATCCACAAAGGAGGGACACACTTCGATACACCTATTATCAAGACGATAGGTATAGCATATCATATGATCAACAGGAAACTTATAAATATGCTCAATTCAATGAGTACAATAGTTCATCACAGTATAGACATAAATATGTTGAAAGACCAAATGATCAGAGGAAAGCAAATACATATTATGACTATAATAAGGGCTATACATTGCCAAATGGTCAATATGAACACAAACAGAGAGGTCAAATGATCAAAGAAATGCAGAGTGTTATTGTAATACGTGCTACTATTCATCACAGATGAAACCCAATGATAGACAGTCAAATGGTAAAAATAAAGAACACAAAGGTGAATGTAATGCATGTTCTCAGGTGACATATGCAATGCACTAGATACACATAGCAAAATTGTGAAATATTTCGATGATCTGGTATGCATAGCACAACAGAAATTAATTGACGGCCAACTCAGACGAACTGACATAGAGGGATTAATGCAAATAAACGAAGAACCTAACAGCCTCGGCAGAACAATGGGACAACCCCCAGACAAACCCCCACAGTAGCAGATAATCTGGAGAAGGTATTAGAATCAATGAACTCGGTTCCTCGTGAAGCAGACCACCCTATGCCCAAATCAGTCCGTGGCCAATAAGATTACTAGATGCATATGATATGGTAGAATAATCTAATTACATGGCACTGCTAATGAAAATCATGGTATCAAGTAATTAAAGGTGATATGTATCGCATAGTGTATCATATTTAAGTTATATGTTTATTAGATCTGATAATAATCAAGTACTGTTTATGTTCAAAGGCATACACAAATATTCATCCATCCTAAAAAAAAGCAACCATATGGCAATCTAAATGATTAAAATGATTCTGCTGTGTGTTCTTTGCCTTTTATTTTGCAGGACAGGCAGCAACCAGGAGACGATTGAAACACGAGGCGAGGATAATATGTATATAATGTAAACCATGATAAAGGTAAGTTTATTGTACCAAAGTGACTATTACGGAGTCCAGTATATGGTCTAAATGTGAAATTGTTAAGTATCCGATGCAACCGTTTCTGTATCCTAGTTCGTGGGGGGGGGGGGAATATGCATGGATTTAGTATGCAAGCAAAGACTACTTACATAATAGCCTGGTATCTAGGATGGCAGTACTGGTTGCACACAATACTACCTCCGCTGATTCCGGCTTTCGTTCACTGGAAAATCTTTTGGGAAATATTGTTCAGGGAAGATGTTCCTAGAAACTTGTACACGGTATCTTTTAATGTATTTGTCTGTTGCTGTTACCAACTTGAAACCATATATCAGGTTCTTGCCTGGTGTCATGATCATCTAACCGATTCATTCTCTCATAAAACGTTTAAAAACCTCCTCTTGTGTCAACAGCGCCTCAAAACGCTCAAAATACTACTTGATATATCAATTAAACATTTTGATGGTGAATATTTTTCAAGATATTTTAATTTTAGAAAAGTATTTTGGTAAATTTAGCACTGAATTTTTTTCGCCGGTTTGACCATTACTGTTTTTACTTAGTCAGGGACTATTTTTAGTCAGCTTGACCATTAAGGTTAACAGAAGCATATAATAATAATAATAATAATAATAATAATAATAATAATAATAATAATAATAATCTTTATTTAAATGCACATGTTGAGTAAACATCAGCAAATACGTCCACAGATTTTGACATTGAAAACGACACGGATGAATAGAATATGACTCTTTCTAACCTACACGTTCTTTACAATTCAAGAAATATTGTGTCAAATATTATGAAATTAAATTTGACAATTAACGAATAAAATGCACAGTTGTTCAGAACTGATTTTTGTTTTTTCTATTGACTTAATGGGGTTAATACATATTAGGAGAGATATGTTTAACCCTTTCACGACGAAATCCGGCCAAAACTGACCTTTGTAGTGGTCTTGATGAATGCCCATCTGCAGGCCAAGGGAAGGCAATTTTTGAATATGTTCCACTGGAATGACCGAAACAGTCACGCCAGTGGTAAATTTTCAAAAATGGTCTTTTCTTAACCTGGGGATGGACATTCAATAAAAAAATATTCTGATTTTTTCTTGACAAAATTTAGCCATTAAAAGTTTAATGTAATGATTAACTATATAAAGAACGATCCAAAAATACTAAGTAGTTTGTGTCATTTGTTAAAATGCCGTGACAGTTTCGGGGTAAGGATCATCTTAACTAAAATATACAAGATGATATGTTGCAAATGAAGTGTTCATAATTCCTCCTAACGGGAAACAAAATAAAGTTGACATTTTCTGGAACGATTCAAGCAGCTCTACCAAGACTTAATGATAGGACTACGAAATCAACCACTCTCGTGTCAACAGCGCCTCAATTAAGCATTTTAATGGTCAACACTTTTCAAGCAATTTTAATATCAGAATAGTATATTTTTCTAAATTTACCTCCGAAGTTTTGAACGGCTTGGTCATTAAAGGGGTTATGGTAAAGAAAATGCAAGCTTTTGGCTTACCCAGTATCCATTTGCACCGTCACAAACACTCGACGACTCCCATCTGTCAGTCAAGTATGTGACGTCATAATCAATAACGTCATATATGGGCTGACGTAAAAAACGAAATGAATAGCCCCTATTGGCCACTTAATTTGATGAATCTAGGTATAAAGATGTATTTTATATCAGTAAATAACCCAGTGAAAATCTTACAAACATATAACTATAATGCATTAATGTTTAGACAATTGGATGCGCTTTTCAATGATGTGTGACTTAAATAATATAGTGATTTTAGTTTATCATAGGAACGGTTTAAATTGCTGCGTATTTTAGTGCAATAGTAACTCAAGGCGGGTCAGCTGCTAATTGGTGGCGTTAGCAGCGAGCAGTTTTGCCTTGAGCGTTGATTCAGGGGAATCTCGGCGTAATGACGTCAATGTGGGAAAGGTGTATTCAGAAGTGTTCTCTATACATCTTTTAGAAACCAACATGAAATAAAACTGTACAACCCAGATAGGGTCAACATCATGTTTGATAACTTTGAGAACTCTGGGCCCCAGACTATTACTTCTAGCAGTTCACTCCGCTTTAGGAATCGATACGCGGGGGTGGGTTGGGTGTGTGGGTTGGTGTGTGTGTGTGGGGGGGGGGCGGTTGGGGGTGGGGGTGGGGGGGATGGGGGTAGTGGCTGGCGGTTCTCCCAGCTATGTTCATCAAGAAGCTGGTGGAAGTTTGGCACTATATATAGCATGTCACTACAGTCACGTGGTACTGTGGTCTGAACGCTTATTATCTTGTCATTCTCGCTGTCCAGACAATTTGCAAACAGTGATGCTGAAAAGCTGTGTATTGATTTAACAATTACACTTTAAAAGGTGCGGCCGGTTAGGATGATTCTGACCCGCCTCTTGATACTGGCGTCTGCCAATGGACCTTTCCAGAGTAATGACGTCATACGAGGTCATAATCAGCTACGCGGTGTGTAGGATGACGCCACTCAGTACGTCAAAAATGATTCTATACGGACTGTCTTTAACTCTTAAAAGTCCGATACGTTGTAAGAATTGTATGTCTCTACTATTTAATAAACCTGCTTTTGAATATTTTAAAACTAATTTGACTGGGCGCTGTTTCTGCCATAGACAGCAACAGCATCTAATCAAATTAGTTTCAAAATATTCAACAGAATACCTGTATAGTTTTCTGGATATTGATAATCAGGAAGTTCAAATATCGATCGATCCCAACACGAGCGAGGTGTGGGTGGATCTTAGCTGGAGAGGGGCGGGGCATAGCTAAAAATGGAAATGTCCATTGGCCTTGCCTGTCTATCAGCAGGTATGTTAGAAAGCGTGCTGATTGGAATGTAAAATGACCATTCGCAACCGCTTGGGCATGTATTCTGGAAAAGGCATCTCACTACACGAACGGTGTTGGGGTGAGGTAGGGTGGGCGAGTGGGGTGGGGTTAGGTGCTGTCCTAGATGGATGGTTAAACACTGATCAGTGTTCGTGGAACGAGCGCTAAACAATCTTTCATCTATCCTTTGCATCTTAGCATTTTTCTGACATCAGATCTCACAGATTCAGCGGCAAACAAGTATATCCAAGGATTAATGGCAGAGTTAGTGTAGGCAATTTGGAGAAGAACATTCAGTACAAACACTTCCATTCGGTTATAAGTCATCTTGAGCAAATATACACGAATTGCTTGAACTATAAATGGAAATATAGTGATGAGATACTGCATAATGACGAGAGCCGACGCACGTGAATCTGTTTGTCTACGCACTTTTGGTTTCCCTCATCTTGTGACGTCACGGTATCTGAGTTTGATGTTACGACAGTCACCTGCTTAGCAACATGAAATCCACTCGTGGATATAAAAGGTACTAAGAACCACAATATTACGATCCAGGTGTGGAAGACATGACGATTTCCAGTGAACAAACACACGTACATAGGACTGTCCTCTGTTGTCGATGCGTCAACTCCCTCACCGTATCTTGCTATGACAAATGTTTGGATAGAATGAGCGATCCATATTGTCAAACAAATTTTGAACAATAGGCCGGTTCTCACTTTAGAATGAGAGGTGAGAGGATATACCAGCTGGATGAATCTGTAATAAAACACAAAAATAATGCATAGAAATAGTTATCTGGAAAAAGAAAACTCTGGGTGAAAAGATATTACGTTTCCGGATTCCCCTGTAACTGTAACATCCCTTACGTCAGTATCAAAAGTCTCAAAGTATATCGTACAAAGCAATGTCATGGTCTATTCAGGGTAACCACATAATATGAATATCCTTCCAACATTCACGGCCATGCAATTGATTGATGATAGGCTTTACCAGGATATACGTATCCTATACTCTACTAATGTTCAACGCAATGACACTGGCAGCAGACTTAGGGAGTGTACCTCCACCAAACCGCCTTCTATTAGTCAAATTATGAATGTGCACCCGAAAGTACAAACATCAAAATGAGTTAATGAGTATACAGTTGACTCTTTTGAAACTAGTTTGAGTGAAAGCTTTTATTGCCAATAACCCGTTATCGTTATCCTTATCAAATTTATTTTAAAGTATTCAAGCTAGGGCGTTATCTTGAAGTGGATAAATCCAGTTTTAGTTATGCTCCGCGCATCACTAGCTAAACTCCATGCACGCGCTCCATGCATCTCAATTTCCAGAAAACTATACAGGTAGGCTGTTGAATGTTTTGAAACTAGTTTAACTAACGAAATTAGTTTCAAAATTTTCTACAGCATGTTTATTAAATAGTAAAGACATAGAATCCGTACAACTTGACGGACTATTACGCGTTTATGCCGGACTTAATTAGGTCATTCATGGACGTCTTTGATTATGATGTCAGCCTACACCTGATTTTGTTGACTATGATGTCAAATAAGTGATCGATAACTTGGATTCATCATTTGAGATTCTGGCAAGTCAGTGTTCAGAGGGTTAGTACACCTGGGGCCAGCTTCCCAAAGGTGCGTAAGTCCAATATTGGGCGTAAACATGACTTAATTACATTAGGGGGTGGATCGAGTTTCACGAACATTGCGGAACTTAGATGGGGGTGTAGCTTAACTTAACTTGAAAATGTACCCATAATCAAGAGGAGGTTAAGGGCTGAAAGGGCTATGTCTAAAAAATCCCATAATATTAAGTAACAGAATTATGCTTGGGTGCGATCGCTAGGTCCTTCTTCTAAAAAAGTATTTTAAACGGATGGCATTAGATGATGATGATGGTAATAATGATGATGATGATGATGATGATGATGATTATGGTGGTGATGATGATGATGATGATGATGGTGGTGGTGGTGGTGATGGTGGTGATGGTGGTGGTGGTGGTGATGGTGGTGGTGGTGGTGGTGGTGTGGGTGGTGGTGGGCGTGATGATGATGATGATGATAGTGATGCTGATGAAGACGACGATGAACCAACAGGAAAGTGGAAGAATAAAAACTATTTACCCGAGTACAGCAAAAACAGCTATGTGATAATTGCTGGCTAAATATCCGAGATACAGCAGTGCAGTTATCACTTTACATAACCATATTGGGCCTAGAATGAAAGGAAACACCACACTATAAATAAGAAGTCCACCGACGCAAACGCTCAAATCCGCGACACCTAGGCTTAGTATAATACAGAAAACTGGCGTCTTATAGCGTTTATAGTAGATGAGGGACAATGAGATGTTGGCCAAGATTCCAAATGCGTAAATGCTGTTAAATATGGTGTTAGTTATTAATACAGGACATGTTTGTAGGAATTGCTTAAGTGCCACAGCGTTCACCCTCAACACGTTTCTAGGTGAATCGATATATCCAGACCAGTTGCCATTCATGGATGGTGCATAAGCACAAAAAAATAGAAGTATAGTTGGTATAAGCCATTACGTGGTCCGAATGACTCCTTCGTAAACCAAGCTTTCTCTTAAATTTAATTATCAGCCGATTGAGAATGAATTTAGATAAGCTGTTGTAGGCCTATGTTATTGTTATTGAACAGTGCTGTGACTTATTAAAAATCATGGAGGGCATGTGGAACTCAACAGTCAGATGCCCTCATGCCCATGCCAATTTTTCGTACTTAGGAAACATATCAGTGCCTTGAATATTTATAAATCCATAGTTTGTTGATTTTTATCTCATATCATTGTGTAATACAGATGCAATTTTAGAATGGTGACCACTGAATCTTGATAAACAACACGTTTACATAATATTTTATAATAGTGCAAGTATGTGTACCGATTTATTATATGACATAGAATACGGGCAGCCTAAGTTCATTGAGGGCACTTAATATTTAGCAGGCCCTGATGGCATTTATCTCTAAATGTTAAGTTATAGTATTGTTGAATATTAATATGACATTATGAACAATATGAAAATAACTAAAAATTAAAACGCCTTCAACAAGATTGCCAGCTTATCAAGTGAATTTCAGGACACGCACACACGCTTCACCAGGGCCAACCGACCAGCAGCTTCTCCTACAGAAACAATGGTATATTATATATTGGTCTACCAGCCATGATGCCTTGGTGCAAAACAAAGTACATAAATGGTTTACAGTGTACATCATTGTACGCGAATATCCCTCTCCCGCTCAAACAATGTTATTTTCAAAGCGAAATTGATGCAAGGCATTATTTTATCTACGTTATCTCTATGCGTACATTACTGTCTGTTTGATTGATTCAGGATACGGCAATAGCACGTCTCAATAATACGTATCTGAACGTAGGTATAAGATCTACCTTACCACAAAGAAGAAATCAAAGAACTGTAATGGTCCTTTCCTGTTTTAGCTATGCCCCGCCTATCTTATCTAAGTTCCACCCACACCTCGCTCGTGTTGGAATCGATCGATCCTTGAACTCACTGAACATCAATTTCCAGAAAACTATACAGGTAAGTTGTTTGATACTTTGAAACTAATTTGACTGGGCGCTGTTGCTGCCTATGGCAGCAACAGCACCCAGTCAAATTAGTTTCAAAATATTAAACACAATTTTTCTTAAATGGTAACGACATACAATTCGTACAACGTGTCGGACTATTAAACGCTGAAGACGGACATATCAATTTAATTATTACATCATCCTACACGTCACTTTTGCAAATTTACTCATGCAGTTGCTTGAAAGTATAACATATTATAACTAGCAACATTATACACGTTGAACATGCTATATAAAGCATCCCCAACCAGATCACCCCAGCCTTAACCCCCATCCCCCCACCCACCCACCCCTGATAAGGCAAGGGCTAACAGGATAGCATTTACCCATTTGAACCAGTAATTTCAGTAGCTCTGTTTTACAGTAACGATATGTGTAAGCTGTTGAAAGTTTTGAAACCAATTTAACTGGAATCTGCTGCTGCCTTAGGTAGCTCAAGCTTTCAATCAAATTAGTTTCAAAACATTCAACAATACGGACGTAGGGAGCTTATTGCACTTAGGAGCAGCAGCAGCAGCTGCGGAAGCAGTGGCAGCCGCAGTAGCAGCCGCAGCCGCAACAGCAGCAGCAGCGACAATTTCCACCTCTGTTCGGCTCTGTCTCCAACACATTGCCATTTCGTATTGTTTATCAAACACATTCAGTAAGATGTGTGGTTGGAATTAGCTTCAGAGATCTTGCTAAGCGAGTGCGATAAATGCGGTATGAAATGGTAAGAGTGTGATAAATTTGGGATGAATGGTAAGAGTAATAAATTTGACATGAAATGGCGAAAGAGGGTGATACATTTGATATCTTATGGTAGAAGTGTGATAAATTTGATATGAACTGATAAAATAGTGTGCTAAATTTGATATGAAATGGTAAAGAAGCTTGATAAATTTGAGGAGTTTAACATACTTCATATGGCCTAAGTTGTTACTTCAATTTTTCACATCGATTCCTGTCATTTAATTTGTGTTATCAGTCCCTGAACACCAGGATTACTGGGCCGGTACTGGGCCAATCCCGAGCTAGTAACCGAGCCAGTCACTCCAGTGGTAGATTTTCAAAAATAGTCTTCTCTCAGCCGGCAAATAGACACCAGCTAAGAGAATAATTGATTTTCCTGACCATTTTCATAGTCAAGTCGGCCAGAATACAGCACATGTAGTGGTCTTGAGTAATGTCTATTTGCACGCCCAGCCAAATTGGTTCCAAATATTCAACAGAATGTTTATTAAATAGTAAAGAAATAAATCCTTACAACAACGCTTAGTCCGTCATCAGTTAAGCGTTCGTGACGAACTTATCTTCGTCACTCATGACGTAATTGATTATGACACCATTCTCCATGTCACGTAGTTGACGATGACGCCATATGACTGATGGATTAACCGGAATCCTCCATCTACATTAATTCATCAGTATTCATTTAGCATTATTATATGCAGATACATATACAGTTATATCAATGTCCGTGCCATTAAGCTGTGTTGTGTACGTGCTGTGTTGAGCGTTATTATGTTAGTGGTATAACGATGGTGATATTCTTTGATTTGTGAATGCAGGAGTTTGAAAACATCATGTAGCTGGAATCAATCCTTCTTTCTGGCCACCCTTTCTTGTCCTCAGCGAGAATCCTGAGCTCCCTCAGCTTCTTCTTGGACGTCAGTGTACCTAGTCCAGCTTATTCTAGGTCCGTACGTAGCACACTTAGCTGATGTGCACAGTCGCGTCCTTAATGAACAACGTAGATGCCGGCACCGAGTACTGCAAAGTCCAAGACTGTGCTGTGCAGTGTTGTCTTGTGCCATTCGCAGAACATAGTCAAACATAGACTATCTTTGTTGGGACAACTTCACTGACATTGGGACTATAATCACTGTATTGCGCCTAGTGAATAGGGCGTCGTTGGAGATTATACTGTCCGGCCAGTGATGTCGGTTACTGTACGAAGGTACCTGTGGTGCATATCCAGGAATCCAACGTTTACAGAAGGACTGGATGGCAATCTTTCCCATGACACAACGTGTAACGATGTCACAGAAGCTTCACGTAGAACAAGGATATTGCTTTTTCTCCATTCCTACCCCCCCCCCCTCACGCAGTGTGGTACCTTTGTCACTGATGTCTGTCACTGATAGGGGTACATGGGCATACTCGGTCTTGGCTTCGATCATTTTGTGCTAGTCTGCAGCTTTAAGGAGACGGTTATGGAGAGGCTTCTTTTCCTCATCTGTGACATCTACATAGTCCGCGTACTCCGTCTCTAGTAGGCTGACCAGTGAAAATACCAGTGGGGTTGGTCTTGTGGAGTGCTCTCGCACAGATGAGAGGGATGCAACAAGGTGACGTGTAACCGGCACGTGAGAGAGGCCGTCTCCCTGTGGAGAACGAATAGCGGTCTTGAACGCTGCATACCCCATTCTTTTCACTCGCACTTTCAACTTGGTATTTGCCAATAGCAGCCTGCAACAACACCCAGTCAAATTAGTTTCAAAATATTCAACAGCTTACCTGTACAATTTTCTGGAAATTGATGATCAGCGAGTTTATGAATCGATCGATTCCAACACACGGCGACGCGTGGGTGGAGCTTAGCTAAAGATGGGCGGGGCATAGCTAAAACTGTATTCCTCTATTATATTACCTGGCCATCTGTTTGTAGTCGCCGCGGATAAATTATAGATGTTTTGTACAGTGCTATAGACAGGTTTCGCTGTATATAGATGGCGGATATTATGAATAAAATTAAAAGTAGAATTGAATTATACATAGAAAATTTCAAACATTTTATAAAGTAAAACTTGATTGTAGAAATAAAATGGCTTTACAAAGTAAAATGGAACAAAAATTAATGCAATTGTTTACTTTTTAGACATAATAAGATGACCTGTTTGTTGAAGAGAGGTTATTTAAGTACACGTGCCATAGTGTCTTACTTAGTAACAATTTCCAGTCTAATGAATTCAAAAAATATATATCATCTTTTCTGTATGATGTATTAAAACGAGATCTCACCGTTGAAAGGGAAGTCAACAGGCCACTTATTTGTCATTACCAGCAAATAGGATACACATCGGTTACTCGTTGATATTAATAATAAGGTGACAGCTACAGTAATGGCCCTTTCCAGTTTATCCATCAATCATATGACGTCATAATCAATTACGTGACATGTAGGCTGACTTCATAATCAAAACCGTCGTGAATGACGTAATTAACCTAGTCACGAACGCATACTTGATGACGGACAAATGCGTTGTTGTACGAATTGTATGTCTTTACTATTTAATAAACATGATTTAATAAGTATGCTCTTGAACATTTTGTAACTAATTTGACTGGGCGCTGTTGCTACCAGCAACAACAACCAGCCAAATTAGTTTAAAAAAATTCACCAGCCTCTCTGGAAATTGATAGTCAGTGAGCTCAGGGATCAGGCGATCACAACACGGGCGAGGCGTGGGTGGAGCTTAGCTAAAGATGGGCGGGGCATAGTTAAAGCTGGATTTCTCCATTAACAAACCATATATACAACGCGTGAAGATGACACTAAATACACATAAATGACCAAAGATTGCTTCATTACTGATACGCGGTATTTCTATAATGGCATTGAAATAAACACCTTCTAATGGGCGAAAATGGCATTATGATTGAAGCCATTCGACTACAAAATTATGGTTATTATTAGTTGTCTATTTGGCAGACGAGCGCAAGATTTTTGGACAAGATTGTCCGAAATCGTGTGCTTGACTGGGAAATACTCAAACGTAGTTAACTAAAGTTCACAAGTTGAACGCCACGAACGTAGCTTAAGATTCGATAATGACAACAGCGAATGGTCATTACTTAGATAAACGCGTCTTGGTCCACTCATACCTTCATTAGCGAGGAACTGACTCATCGTAACGGTACATAAAGGTGAATACAATAGGGATAATTAGCTACGTTTGACCAGTGAAATGACCGATCTCAGAAGAGAAGAGATATTGGAGACGCCCGTAAAAAATTTCCAAGCAGCAATATTTCTCACGTGATATTTGGTTTAAGGTGGTACGTACTAACATTGCAGTATAGGTACGCCGACAGCTAGAAAATAACTTACAGTATTTCCATAGGAAAATAAAATCTACTGTTGTGTATTATTATATATCGTCTTAGGAAAATGGATTGGAGAAAAAGACGATGTACGTTCTGAAATAGCAACATTTAGTGTCAAACGATTTAAGACAGTTTAAACAGGAGCACCGCGATGTCTCACTTTCAAAGCATGTCGTAATAGAGAAATCTAGTTTTAGCTATGCCACGTCCATCGCTAGCTAAGTTCCGCCCACACTTCGTCCGTGTTGGGATCGATCTATCCCTGAACTCACTAACTATCAATTGCGAGAAAACTATACAGGTAAGCTGTTGAATTTTTTGAAACTAATTTGACTGGGTGCTGTTGCTGCATATGGCAGCAACAGAGCCCATACAAATCAGTTAAAAAATTCAACGGAAAGGTTGTTAAATAGTAAAGACATACAATTCACACAACAACCCTTAGTCCTTCATCAATTATATGCGCTCGTGACGAGCTTAACTACATGATTATGACGTCATCCTACACGACAGTCAGTAGTTGATTATGACGTCATATGATTGATGGATAAACGAGAATCCTCCAATATCTGTTTTATTACTAATAAAGGAGCTGGAAGACCTCATCCTGGCATTGTATAGTTCCCACGCGCCGTTACTCAGTGTACGTGTAAATTATTCAACATTCTATGCTAGATGCTTTACAATATAGATATTACGATTTCAAATGACAAACTTCACCGGTGGATTTTAATTCTGTGATGAACAATTCGGTCAACGATGATGGAATTTTATCTGTCGTCACTCAAGTACCCTACGTCATGTAATCAATTACGGTACGTCACTTGTATGTTGACGTCACGATCAAAATGACGTAGCTGCATCACGAAAATCGAAAAGCCCGTCACGAAAATGTACGACTTTATCTATGGCTTTTATGAATTTACAATTTAATAAACATTCTGTTAAATATTTTAAAACTTTTGACTAAGAACTGTTGCTGCCATAGGCTGCCATATGCAGCAATAACCCTCAGTCAAATTTGTTTCAACATATTCAACATCTTACATGTATTGGTACCTTGGAATTTAGATTTTTAGAATTCAGATTTCAAAGCTTTCATAGAAATGGGCAGGGCATAGCTAGAAAGGGGGGGGGCCATAGCTGGAAATGGGCGTGGCACAGCTAAAAATTAATCTCTCTATTGCATTCGCAGTGATTTTTATCAATTCATTTGGAGACCAAGAGACGCCGATTTTTGAAAACATTTCCACTGGAATGACCAGGTTGCTAATGCAGTCATTCATTCAGGATATACTATTTTAAAATAGTCTTATCCTGAGCGGCAGATGGTCATTCACTTAGCAAAGATTTCGATTTCTTGACAAACATTTGCGCATTCACGGATTTTATAAACAGCTATAGCCTACGAGATGGGAGAAGAACAGAGTTTGAGTAATGTTACCGACAATGCGTTCATGATAGGTCAAATTGAGATACAGTATACAACATTCGTTATTATTCTTACCTGGGCAAGAGTATCATTTGGGCTATTAATTCTAACATGGAACGCAATAACTTTGATTGTTTTATGGAAGACGGAACTAAAACACGAAGGTTTACGAGTTGTGTTTACGAGTATGGCGCTGAGTGACGCCACGGTCGGAGTGATATGTCTCTGTTTCAGTTTCCTGAAGTTTCATAGACGCTTAATAGCGGCGAGTATTTGTTTTCTACGGTTTGGAATTCAATACTGCGTTTTCATAGTATCTGTTGGAAATGTAGGTCTCTTGGCTTTAGACCGATGCCTGACTCTTTGTTTTCCGTACAAATACTTGAATGTTGTTACAAAGCGTCGTGCCATAATTGTGTCCATTATTCTGTGGACATCTAGCGGCCTTCTATCATGTCTGGCATATACTAGGGCGACACGGAACTTCCGTTTCTGCCGTTTTGCTATACTGGCGACCTTTGACGAAGTGTTACTGATTCCAATTTCAGTGTTCTTCATTGCGCTGGTATTGCTCATTATCAGCTATGCAGCTATCATTTACCACGTGAGGGTACAGCTCCGGAAGATTGCCCAAGACCTCCCACCGGTCCACCTATCTATCGCCTTTACGGACGCGACCACGTGCCAACATATTCAACCTGGAAGTAACCTTTCTATTGCTGCGCAGATACGTCGACCCAATCTTCGACTGCGTTACCTAAAAACTGTGACGTCACTATTGGGTTTATTTTTATTCTGCTACTTGCCTCTAATGTCATGGTTCAGTTACGTCATGTTTCGCCGGTCAGCGTTTGATCTAACTCCTTTGACATCAAGGTGAGTATCAAAGCGAGTTATTTCTAGATCTGCCTGCTCAATGGAGGCATTCAGTTTTAGCTATGCCCCGCCCATCTCTATCTAAGTTCCACCTATACTTCTCCCGTGATGGGATCGATCGATCCCTGATATTCCTTACTGTCAATTTCCGGAAAACTGTACAGGTAATCTGTTGAATATTTTGAAACTGATATGACTGGGCGCTATTGCTGCCTATGGCAGCAACAGCGCCCAGTAAAATTAGTTTCAAAATATTCAACAGCATGTTTATTACTTAGTAAAGACGTACAATTTGCATAACAAATCATAATCCGTCATCAATTCATCGTTCGTGATGTACTTATCTACGACATTCATTCACGTGGTCGATGATGAAGTCATATGATTGATGAAACACTGGAACGTTCGATTGATGAATCCAGTTTGTTTATTATTCATATGACAGAATAATCAACAACGTCGCATGTAGGATGACGTCATATTCAATTACGTCGCGAATGGCGTGATATAAAATTTCACAAACGCTTAAAATTCCGACAAGTGGTACGAATTGTATGTTTGTACTATTTAATAAACATTCTGTTGAATATTTTGAAACACATTTGACTGGGCGCTCTTGGCGTCATAACTTGTATAGTTTTTTGGAAATTGAGATGCAGAGAGTGCAGGGATTTGATCAATCCCAACACAGGCAAGGCGTGGACGGAGCTTAGCTAGAGATGGGCGTGGGATGACTAAAACTGCATTCCTCAATTCTAGCTAAGCTCCGCCCACTTTTCATGCACGCTGAATCGAGTTGAAACATTAACACCCGAAATGCTGGACTGTACATGTCAATGTAGCTAGGCTACAAGGTAAGTTGTTGAATATTTTGAAACTAATTTAACTGATGGATGTTGCTGCATATGACTTATGGCAGCAACACCTCCCAGTCAAATTGCTTTCAACATATTCAACAGCATCTTTATTAAATAGTAAAATCATCAAAGACATACAATTCGTTCTCTTTAGTAGCAGTCCTTTCTAGTTTCGTGGCAGAGATATATATTTTTTATCGGGACGTCAGGTAACATGTGAGGTATTTGATTTTGGCGTCAAATATTTTATTCTCTCTAACCCCCTCCTCCTCCCTCACTCTTCCCCTTCCTATCTCTCTCCGCCCGCCTCTCTCCCTCTTTCGTACCCTCACGCCCCTGTCCACCCCTCTCACCTCCCTTACATTTCTCTCCCTCATTCCACTCGCTCTCTCCATCCTCCATCCTCCCACCCCCTCTCTCTCCCCCTCTCCTTCACTCCCACCCCTCTCCATCTCTCTCTTCCTTACGCCCCTCTCCCTCTCTCCCCCTCCCTCACCCGCTTTTTCTCGTTCGCCTTCATCTCTCTATCCATACCCACTCCCTCCACTCACACTATATCGCTCTCCCTCTCTTCTACAGTCTCTCCCTCTCTTCCCCCCTCGCGCCCCTCTCCTTCTCCTCTCTCTCTCTCCCTCTCTCCCCGCTCCCCCTCTCCCATCACTCCTCTTTCTCTCTCTCCTTGCCCTCTCTCTCTCCCCCTCGCTCCCTCCCTCTGTCCCACCTCTCTCTCTCTCTCTCTCTCTCTCTCTCTCTCTCTCTCTCTCTCTCTCTCTCTCTCCATCCCTCTGTGGGAGCCTTTATTGCTTAAAACAAAAGATTCCTCGGCATCAAATTAGTTGTTTTCTAGATCCTTTGGTTAAAAAAGTAAATTTCCCAAGATGGTTGGTAGCCATTGAACGATTTTGTGCTCTATCGAAGTTAGCGTAATATACCTTTTTGAAGAATAAATTGATATTCCTCAATTTAAAAGCCTTAGAAGTATTATTTCAAGGTATACGTTGGTGAGTAGATAAGTTGTCAATGAGAACCCTAATCACAAAAATAAACTCGGGAATGGATTCCTTACCCTCGAATTAGTCGAAAAAGAGTTGATTATGAGTTTTCCGGACTGCTTGGTTAAACAGTTAATTTGTCAATTGGCGGCTTTTGACCATTTTAGATTACTCGCTCTACCGCATTTGGCCTAGATTTTCCAGGCTGGCATAGAAAGCTTATTTTGTAACAAATACCATAAAGTACCACAATCAACCATAAACGTTTACTCACTAGAAGTTGGTAACGGAATGTGAAATTATGACTCTACTATTGGAAACCTCATTACGAACATAAGAATATGAGGAGGCAAAGCCTAATTGAGCAATTTTATGACTTCATGGTCACGTGTTCATATGACGAAACGCAACGGTTTAAAGTATCCGCAGTTGTTGCAGCTGTTAGCGATTGTAAAATAAAACGGATCCTGGATGAACCAGATGGGCTAGTACAAGTTGTGGCTGATAAATATGATGCCAACTTTTCATCGCAAAATGGACTCTTATCTACGCATTCTCTTGTCACGCTACTGTCCACACTAGAGCGACCGGTTCCGGATCAATGCACCCAGACAATCAGACGTCTGTTTAGTGACATCATGCATGTCCACATAGATTCTGATAGGACTATTCACTTGTCTAACCACTCTTGCGTTAACTTACCTCTTTAGTGGTAAAAAACTGACTATGTAGTGGTCTTGAGGAATGCCCATTATTTCCATTCAAGAATATATGATTTTTGACAATTTACCACTGGAATGAGAGAGAGGATCGGTAACAGAGCCAGTCACTCCAGTGGTCAATTTTCAAAACCAGTCTTCTCTCAGCCAGCAAATAGACACTATCTTAGAAAAAAACCTGGAATTTCTTCAGTACCTGTACAGTACCTGTAGTGCTCTTGAGTAATGTCTATTTGGGCCAAGGAAGGCACCCGTCACAGACAGCAGGGCCACCCATCCCAGAGACTGATAACCGCTCATACGAGTGGCAGGCCTGAGTGCTGCATAGAGCAATTGTTTGCCTGTTTGCGTGAACAGGGGCCTGAGTGCTCACAGAATAGAGCAGAGCCGTCAATCCGGCAGACGACTGCTCAGGCGAGTGGGTGGCCTGAGTCACTGCATCAGAGAGCAAACCCGCCTGTGACCATTAATCATGACTTCTTGGGGGTAGGCCCGGAGGACGGCCGCAGCAGCCAGACATCAAAATGATCCAGGATACAGGATCGGTGGCAGCGGCGGCGACCACAGCAAGAACTAGAGTGCATTTGAGGGAGATGCTGACTCAGTCAGGCCTTTTGCACTCTGTCTTAGCAATATATTTAGTGACCACCGTGACCTAGATATTTGATTGGTTGACCGCAAACTGCAAACACTCATGAACTGTCGTAATATGAAGGTGTGTGCTCAATTTGGGGAATCTGTAATCTTGCACTCCGGAGCTATGGACCAAAATGTGTATTCCGGTATGCCCATCATGACCCAGATATTTGATGCTTTGCCATGAAACTCATAGAACTTCTAGCCACCTATAATTTGAATGGATATACCATATTTGGTGATTCTACCTACTCGTGTTCCAGATTTATTGTATTTCGTGGTGCACTAAGTGAACTGATGACCTCGACTTTTGAGCTTTGGATCCCAGCCTAAAGATTTTTCGTGACACTCATAATACCAATATATGTGCCGAATTTGGTGATTCTACCTGCCTGCGTTCCAGATCTTTGGAAAAAATATATCGGGATGCTGCGCGAGTAATAACCCATTTCCCATCCTGGGGTGGCTCGACAGTGGGCTGGGGAAGATGGCCGCAGCAATGCTCCTTCCTCCTCATGCACATTGGTGGTAGATTTCCACTGCGCCTCCTACACCTGCGTGCAGCATGGACATTGTCCTGGTTGGTGGATGCGCTGCTGTGCCTCCACTCCACCTGTGCACGGGCCAACATGTTGGCCTGGATGGTGGATGCGCCGCTGCATTCCCCCAAGAGAGTTCGATCTCGGATGTGTGTGTGTGTGTTGATGAGGGTGGGGTGGGGTGGCTGGGGTGGGGATACGCATGTATTGGTCTTTCGCTGAGTACATACAGAATTGTCAATTCTTTATGTGCATCAAATAAATCTGCGTACATAAAGAATTGGCAATTATTTATGTACGTGAAGTTTAATATAAGTGTTGGAGCAGACCACATGCCACTTGCGGGGAGCATTCCACCACCACACAGGCCAACCCAGCATGGCAGCTGGGATCATCTCTCGTGAGATGAAGGAAGGTTTTTGGGTCGTTATCAGCCCGAGCGCAGCATGTAAACCGGCTACATTCTCGCCGCAGTGGCCCAGCCTAAGGCTCATCTCTCTCGGGATTTAGGGAGGTCTATGGTCTGGCATCAGCCCATGTCATGCATTCGCTCTACCAGCGAGATTACCAATACTCTCGTGTGATGGTCACAGTCGCTCCTTGCCTCTCAAGACTGGACACTGGGAGACTGGCTTGTCTCTCGCCATGACCGGTCATCCCCGCATGCTGATATCGCATTTCTCAGGATGGGAGGCATCCTGGTCATACCGGTGGCCGGTCACCTCTTTTGTTCTCTATGCGACTTATGCCATGGCTTGCACCATGGTTTGATGCAGCTTGTTTCTCGCATCTCCCACATTTCTCGTGCTGTGCTCTCATGGTGGCGTGCCCCTCGTATCTCCCATGTCCTTCACGCCCACGCTCTTGTGACTCACCTGCATGCTTGTGGCAGCTTGCCTCGCTGCCAAGCTGCGGTAAGCTTCGAGTTGCGTCATTATTGCTGTGGTCACCGCCACCGCCAACAAGCATGCACAGAATGGTCTAAGCGCTGGCTGCTGTGGCCATCCTCTCAGCCAGCCTCTCGGTGGCCTTTGGCTGGTCTGCGTTCTGCTGTGGCCGCTCACTCCATCCACCCACCCACTCCACCCCCACCCCAACTCACGCGAGCAGTCTTCTCTGGGATGGGTGGCTCTGCTCTCTGGTGCAGTCGTTCAGGCCACCTGCTTATGCGAGTGGTCATCGGTCTACAGGGTGGGTGTCTCTGCTCTTTGTAGTGAGTGCTCAGACCGGCTCAGGCCACTGCATAAGCAAGCGGTCATTGGTCTCTGCTCTCTGTTTCAGGAGTTTCCCCAGGCCCACTGTGTGCCCGCGCAATGCATCGTTTCTCAAGATCTGCCATCCATGCGAGCGTGGTCTCTGACAGATGGAATGGGTGACTCTGCCCTCTGCTGCAGCTGCTGTCCTCGGCCTGCGAGCGCAGTCTCTGAGAGACAGGATGAGGTTTCTGCTCTCTGCTCGGCCGACCACGGCCCCGCATACACACAAGCGGTGATCAGGTAACGTGATCGCAGTCTCCCAGAGACAGGATTGGGGCTCTGCTCTCTGCAGCGGCCGTCTCCATCACCTCTCTCACGCTATTGGTCTTCTCTTCAGATTGAGGGCATTCACCGTCCTCCCGACCATTGGTCGTGCGAGTTCTGGTCAGTCAGGTCAGACGGGATGGGTGTTTCTGCGCATTGCTCATGCGTCTCCCGGGCTACAGCTTGTGTGATCAGTGATCGGGAAGAAATGGTATGGGTGGCTCTGCCGTCTTCCGAAGCCACCGTCTCGGGTTGGCGCCTGAATAAATGGGCGTCTCCAGATGGGATGGATGCCTAGGCTCTCGCTATGCCCGTTCATCAGTCCACTGCTCACGCGATCACCATCTTAGATGGAATTGGTGGCTCTGCTCACGCTGTGGTCACCCTCATCTGTCCACCGCCCGTGCGATTGCGCAACCCTGAGATAGGGAATCTAGCTGCAGCCGAGGAGGCCCGGCACTCACCTGAGCAGTCTCTCAACTTGGCTTTGGACCAGGTGGGGGCGGGCGGGGTGGGTGGGGCGGGTAGGTTGGTGGCTTGGGTGAGGGTGGGGTGTGTGGGGTTTGGGGTTGGGGTGGTAGTGGTTGAGATGGGTGGCTCTGCTCTGCTGCGGTCGTCTCCTTAACTCACATCTCCTAGTGAAATAATGATTGGTTAGAGCTGGGATTGGTGCCGCTCCTCTCTGATCGGCTGTGTCCTTGGTCCGTCGCTCGCACATGCGGTTGGTGGTTTCTGGGTGGCGCTGCTCTCTGCTCAGCCATCTCATTGGCCCATCGGCTATCACCGCTGAGTGGTCCCTGGATGTTCTGCTCTTAGCTGCGGCCTTCCTCGACCCGCCGCTCACGCAATCGGTGGCGGAGAAAGAGAAAGAGAGATAGAGAGAGAGAGAGAGAGAGAGAGAGAGAGAGATAGAGAGAGGGGGTGACAGACCGTGCTCTTACTTCAGGAACTTGAGGACGCTTCTTCAGAGCCTTGAAGCATTTCTTCAGGAACTTGAAGAACTTCGTTAGACGTTTGAGGAACTTAATTAGGAACGTGAGGATGTGAAAGCTTTTTCTTAAACGCTATCCTCTGAGGACCAGATTCCGCGACCCTCTTCTTCTGAAACCTCGCTCGAAAAATCCATTTTAGCCACGTTTTACTAGCAACTGATTTGTGAGCGGGTCTGATGAGGTAGTCTTGGCATTTTTCGGGGAATGACAGAAATGCTGCCACGTTCTTCTCCATCCTCTTCGCCCTCTTTGATTGAAGATGTGCTTCATGACTACCTTCTGACCCTCGGTCCGCCACCCCGACCCCCTCCCCCTGAGCACCTATCCCCGTCTACAGTGTTAAAAGTGCGGGACGAGGTTGTTTGCTGTCGATGTGATATACACCCTCTCAAGGATCAGCACGACACAGTCTGCCATTTAGCAGACGGTACGTACTTTAGCATTCTACCAGTTGAGCATTGCCAGGGCACTTGGACGAAACTGTGGTAATCCCATCATGTCGATGCAACACTGTCAGAAGGACAGACTATCACCAGACAGTCCACTACCTGAATCCAGGCGGACGGACAAAAAAACAACCATTTTCATATGTATTATTTTGAACACTGTAATTTTAACATAGGTTGATTTAATGCTGTTTTGTTGGTTTTCATTAGGCTTGCACAATTATTAGATTACTGGATTAATCACGATTATTCTTTAAAATATGATTGCTGACAATTACAAAACGAAATAATCGAATAATCGAGGACTTTCAATCTCCAAGACTGTTGTTTATCAAAATCTAAAGTAACGTGCATGGCCTATTAGTGGTCTAGGATGCTATTAGGACAAGAGTTTTTCAATTTCCAAACACACATTTCTGAGAAATGGGGTGGGCTTATGTTAGGTATGTTTCAAGAAAGTTGAAATCAATTCTCTAAAATGGTTAAAACCGATGGACACTAATACGAGGCTGCCTAAATATTTCGTAAAGGCCGTTTATTATATCAACATTAATTCAAAATTTGATATAAAATATCGTCGTGAAAAATATAAATCACGTGATATTAGTAATCCACTCAGGTTAAATCAAATTAAGAAGTATCAACAATTTTTAGAGCGAGTACTCGGATATAAATATCTAAGGCTCGGAACTCGGATATCACTGTATATTATCATCGCATGATGGTAACCGAGTAGTGTACTTTACATTCGATCTGATAATGCGGTAAAATGGGCACTGTTTGATAACAGGAAGGGTTATGATCAATGCCATCTAATTTCCCTGTCTCAAACTCTCGCTAGCGTAAGAAATCTCGCGAGAACATGTTATGCGCCTCCAATTGCAACAGAGTTATCTTGTTGCCAATATAATAAGCGATCCTCCTGCATTTTAATTCTCGGTAGTTCAAGCAGTTTTTTTCTCGCACGTTTGATTGTACTTTGGATCGTTTTATGTTGGTCGTTTATATTGGGCTGTCTGGGTCGTGCCAGATTGTATCGATATTGTGTTCGGAATTAATACTCTAATTGTTTAAAATAGCATTTCTGAACGCCTTTTACTATCTGGCAATTAGACTGGCGGCGGCATTAGCGGTCCGCTATACCAATTTGCGCTCTTTAAGCGTCTTGTTAGCAATTCTCTTTTGAACTAAGGTATGTAGGGCCTTTTCAATATTAGTGGTCGAACTAGTCGAAATATTCCCTGTTACATAGTTATTTGTGTTGAATAAAACTGTGTTCAAGTTCCACCACCCTAAAGCACAATGATATGTACGACATATTCTAAAATCGCGATTATTTTTCTAAATCATGGCGATTAGGAAAACCGAATTATCAATAACCCTGCAACCTGACATTCAGCCAGACATGTTGTTCAGGCATTATCAGTGCTGCTTGATCAGGGCTGATAACGTCATCTCAGATCTAAAGATGATACAATCTCAGATCTAAATATATTTTTTATCTTGGGTGCCCCGATGCCCCACGGCGCAGTGTCGTCCTTGTCTCTCATTCATCCTTTCAAGCTTGGGGATGCCAGCCGTGGGGAGGGGTGGGCGGAAATTAATTTGACTTGGGCTGTTCTTGCATATGGATATATAGTTTTAAAATATTCAACAGCATGTTTATTAAATAGTAAAGGCATACATTTCGTACAACTGACGGGCTATTCAAAGTTCATTTCACGAATCTAGTTACGTCATTCATTACACATTTTGACTGTCACGTCAGGGTCGTCAGCATTGATATGATGTAATTGATTATGGCGTCATATAGTTGAGCGAGCGATGGATTCATCAATTGCGCGCAGGGACAATACCTACTCATGACTCTTGAGTAGCGTTTTGACAATTTCCAGTAGATCTTTCATAAGATTTTCACCCCAAATAATTGACCTATCAAAATTTTGCATACAGGTTCTGAAGCCTAGCTCAATAGGAGCAGTCGAGCAAAAGTAAGTTAAACTCCGCCAAGCAGTTAATCAGTAGTGTTTTGACAATTTCCGGTAGATTTTTCATAAAATCTAAGGTTTTCACCCCAAATAATTGACCAATCAAAATTTTGTATACTAGTTCTAAAAGCCTAGCCAATTAGGGTCAGTCCAGCTAAAGTAATTTGGAATCCGCCAAGCAGTTAATCAGTAGTGTTTTGATAATTTCCGCTAAATTTTTCATAAAATCTAAGGTTTTCACCGAAAAACTGGACCAACCAAAATTCTGCATACAATTTCTGAAGCCTGACCCTATTAGGGTCCTTCCATCCAAAGGAAGTCGAATGAGGAGTAGCGTTTTGACAATTTCCGGTAAATTTCTCATAAAATCAAAGATTTTCACACAAGAAAATTGACCTATCAAAATTCTCTATAGAAGTACTCAAGCCGAAAGCATTAGGACCCTTCCAGCCAAGTTAGGTTCAGCCCCTCCAAGTGGTTAATGAGGTGTTTTTGTTTTCTCGTATTGGTGTTTTCCTAATTTCTGGTAAACTTTTCATAAAATCTGAGGATTTTACCAAAGAAAATTGACCAATTAAATTTCTCTTTATATGTTCTGAAGCCTACTCTCATAGGTCCTTCCAGCTAAATTAGGTTTAAATTCTCAAGGCGGTTAATGATGAGTATGTTTTTAAACAAAAGTTGATGGATGGACCACGGGCGAGACGGTCGGCCATGCATATCAGCGAACTTTACCTTTGACCTTTTGACCACAACATCATTGTGTGCTGCCGTGTCATTATAAGGAGGCATATATCCAGGTTTGGGTCCTGTATGACTAAGCAAATATTAGATATACACAGAAAAGTAGAGCTAAACGGAAATTTGACGATGCTGCCGGACGACATGCAGGGTATCGCAATAGCTCGTTTTACTTCGTAAAGTCGAGCTAAAAATATTAATCTGCTGTTTAGAATCCCACACTATCTGGAGTGAATTTTACACTATATCTTAACTATGTTAATTATCCCTATACGTCTGGGAAGGTTTATAGCTGTGTATTTAGTACTTGTCCTAAGAGAAAGGTGGATAAATTCATTAGGAAACTCAGCATTGTCACATGTAATACATAATAGACTCTGTTGTTGTTGTTGTTGTTGTTGTTGGTGGTGGTGGTGGTGGTGGTGGTGGTGTTGTTGTTTTTGTTGCTGTTGTCACTGTTGTCACTGTTGCTGGTGCTGCTGCTGCTGCTGCGGCGGCGGCGGCGGAGTCTACTGTGTTTTTTTGTCGTCGTCGCCGTCGCCGTCGTCGTTTTCGTCGTCGCTATTATTATTATTATTATTATTATTATTATTATTATTATTATTATTATTATGATTATTATTATTATTATTATTATTATTATTATTATTATGATTATTATTATTATTATTATTATTATTATTATTATTATTATTATTTTTATTATTATTATTATTCAATAGTTTGAATTTCTTGATGATGATCAACAGTTTATTCAACCCGATGTTATACACTTGGAAAACACAGGAACTGCAGATGACCTTTCTGAAACTGTTCTGTAGACGCACAAAGTATGGCCAGGCAAAGCTTCGTCGTTTGCAAAATATTGTATTGTGAAGACCGGAGCAGAAGAGGCATGCTTACTGACGGGTCTCTACGGTATACAGAATATAGTGGTGACGTAAAAGACATGTAATATGAAATACGTTATATGCTTTGCAATTCTTGCTTGTATGGTCAATCTAGCTAAGAGAATAGTGGTTCTTTATCTCTTCCAGCCTAAAGTATCATATTACTACGCATCCGGCAGATTTGACCTTCTATTGAATAGCCTGAATGTAATCTAGCCAGAAGCTGATGAGGACAAGGACAACAGCAGCAGCAAAAACATCCACAACATCAGCAGCAGCAGCGGCAGCAGCAGCAATAGCAGTTTATTATTCGCACGTATTAATTCTATGAACCCTGTGATTGACGACGCACTGGCACTGGAATATAGCTCAGTCATCATCGGAATGCAATTTTTACCTTTTTCTGTTTTCGACCTAGGCGGTGTTCGAACCGAGGCAATTCTGCTACACCTTCCGCCTAGCGCTTGGAAGGGGAGTACTCTGGCCACTAGCCCACCACCCAGAGGACAAAAACGCTCTTTCACCGGACTAGCGTTCAACTACCCATCTCACAACCACTCAAATTTACTGTTACTCTCCATTCTCCGGAGAATGATTCTAATAACATGTCTGACTGGTTCCATGTACCGTCATCAATCTCATATCAAGGATTTGTGGCGGTTCCCCAGGATCACCAAAGAGATCCCGATAGTAGGATCCTCCAATCTAGCCCGGACTGATTTCGATGCCCATCTTGACATCCAAGTTGAGTGCTATCCTGGTTCCCCATTGCCACATTTCAGAACGATGGCTATGCGACATCAGAATGCAATCATTCCCAAGCCAGTCATTGCAGTGGTAAAAAGTGGTCCAAAATAGGGTTTTTGTGGCTTGTAAATGGCTTGACCTCAAAACCAATGCAGAGGCCAGTTTTAGCTGACTTAGCAATGAAAGAGTTAAGCTGAATGTCAATAGCTCCCCTAACATTGGATTTTGAACACACATTGTCACTTTATCAATCGAGTAGGGTCTCTGACCATCGGAATAAATTACTCCTTGATCACGGCCTTACGTGTGTACCAACTCCAAAACAAAAAAACAATCGGAATAGATTTTCTCTTGGACACATAATTTATTGAAGTTGTTGATTTTAACTATTCATTAAAAATAGTCGGAAATCAAATGGTGAGTCAAACACATCTCCTTTCCAGTATATCCATCTATTATCTGACGTCATATGACGTCATAATCAGCTAAGTGCGTGTAGGATGACGTCATAATAATTATGTCATAAATGATTCTATTTGGCATGTCTTTAACTCTTAATAGTCCAACACATGTCTCTACTATTTAATAAACATGCTGCTGGATATTTTGAAACTAATTTGACTGGACGCTGTTGCTGCCATACCTGTAGCTTATATGTAAAGTTTTCTGGAAATTGATGGTCAGGGAGTTCAGAGATCGATATTCATTATTCGAAGGTCATGCTATCAAGAAATGAATGAATCCAGTTTTATGTATGCCCCGGCCATCTTTAGCTAAACCCCACCCACGATATTTCCCTGTAGGGCTAGGGTTAGAATCAAGCGATTCCCGAACTCCCTGACTATCAATTTCCAGAAATATATATGGGTAAGCTGTTGAATATTTTGAATATAATGTGACTGGGTGCTGTGGCAGCAACAGCGCCCAAGTCAAATTAGGTTCAAAATATTCAACAGCACTTTTATTGAATATTAAAGCCACGCAATTCGTATAACAACGCGTAGTCCATCATCAATTAACAGTTCGTGACGAACTTATCTACGTCATTCATGACGCTATTGATTATAACGTCATTGTCATCGTAGTTGATTATGATGTCATATTATTGATGGATAAACTGGAAAGGTCCACTACGTAGAAATCATAAATATTTGTGTATAACCTGCTGATAAAGCTTCAGCAACAAACATTGTGTCTAGAACAAACTCCATGCGTGAGGCCAATTTAAAAGACCTAAGTAACACAAAGCATTACAGAAAACGTTGTGATTTAATTTGCCCTCAAACTCGATTAAATTTCCTTGGAATACGTACTTCATGACATACAGGTATGTGCATGATAAGAAACAGGTAATGTATCTACTAGGTGACAAGGATCCACAACATGTAAACGTTTATGTCCTACCTAAAGCCATAACCCAATCAATACCTGCTTGGATCCATTAACCCTTTGACACTCGTATCAGCCAAAAAACCGGCTTCTGCAATGGTCTTGAGAAATGCCAATTTGCAGACCTAAAGAGGACTATTTTTAAAAATTTACTACTGGAATGAGTGGCTCGATAACCGAGCCAGTCATTCTAGTGGTAAATCGTCAAAAGAAAGTCTTCTCTTGGTCTGCAAATTGGCATTTTCTTTGACCGATCAGTTCAGATTGTAGCAGCGAGTTCTATGGCTTATCAGAATATATTGACTGTTATATAAAGCCCATTGCTAATAGACACAAATGGTTTGTCAAGAACACAGAACATTTTTTTTAAAACTGTTAAAATGGCCGGTTTCGAAAGATGCATATTTAACATTTAAACATTCAGCTAAAAGTTGTTATTATTGGAACATCATTGGCGCCACGATATGTAAGGATCCTCAATTTGATTTCTCTGGAAATTAGAATATAAAGTGTTCTTTAAGCCCACAGACTCACGTTAGTTATTGCGCAAAACAATCAATTAATCTTCCACACACATTTAAAGTTCTGATCAAATCTTGAATCCGTAGATTCTTTCGACACTCTAGATACAAAAAACAATTGAATGATGAATGCTCTACTCTGTCTGATGCTTTAAATGCACGGGGATATTCAGCCGGTCGAAAAATTAAAGCAGATACCATCAAGGAGTTTAAACATTTCAACCCACACAGTGGGTCCGAGTTTTGACATGCCCAAATTAAACAGAGCAAACTAACTATTGATGTATCATGTATCAATTTTTAAGCGTGACACAATCAGATGTGAAGTAAACAACTATATTGCAGACCAACAAACATTCCTGAGATTTCAAACTGAAAATTAATATCATATTGCCTTGTGATTCTGAGAATGCTGTCTATTTGACCATTGGACCTTTCCAAGATTATCTATCCATCATATGACGTCATATGACGTCATAATCAACTATGTGACATGTGTGATGACGTCATAATAATGACGTCATGAATTTCTCGATATAGCCCGTCTTTAACGCTTAATAGTCCGACACATTGTACATTTTGTATGTCTTTACCATTCAATACATATTCTGTTGAATATTTTGAAACTAATTTGACTGGACACCGTTGCTGCCTACGGCAGCAACGGTGTCCAGTCAAATTAGTTTCAAAATATTTAATACTTTATCTGTATAGTTTTCTGGAACTTGGTAGTCAGGAAGTTCAGAGATCGATCAATCCGATCACGAGCGAGGTTTAGGTGGAGCTTAGATAGAGATGGCAGGGCATTGGTTAATAGATGGGTACTCTGGAAAGGTGATTCTCAATCACGGGGGATCAATCCCAGCCTTTAGCTGTTGAGGCGTCATATTGTTTGATACACTTGCCCCCCAAACAATCTAAATGGTGATCCACTCTAAGTAACTCCAAACTTGGTCTAGATAGGAACAATTTAGGCAAAGAAATTTTGAATTAAAATCCTGTGCCAATGCGTTTTTCAATGATAAAACAGACAGACGGACGCACTCACGCAACTACACACACACACACACACACACACGCACGCAGGCACGTACGTACGTACGTACATACGCACGAAGGCTCCCACGCACGCACCTACATACGCACACACGTACGCACATACGCACGCACGAATACACGCATGCACGTACGCACGTACGCACGTACGCACGTACGCACAGACAGACAGGCAGACAGACAGACAGCATGCCAGACAGACAGACAGACGCATGGACGGCAAGACGGATGGCAGGACGGACGGACGGACGAACAGACATACAGACTCGATCACAATAACTCCTTCTTCCCGGGCGAGGATAATAATACAACACCCTCTTCCCGCTACGGGAACAGTAAGACATCGTTGCTACGGCTTCAAATTATATTTACATTGCTTTTTCCTTTAATCATCAATACAACAAAACTCTGAATAATTCGTTTGTAATAATATAGTGATTGAGTATCGATAGGTCAGACTGCGTCTGTAAACTACACGTATTAAAAAAAGGCGTGGATAGACATACTTTTTCCGCAACAGCGCCCAGTCAAATTAGTTTCAAAATATTCAACAGAATGTTTATTAAATGGTAAAGACATACACTTCGTACAACGTGTCGGACTATTAAGCGTTAACGACGGTCTGTATTGAGTCATTCATGACGTCATGATTCTGACGTAAGCCTACACGTCACGTGGTTGATTATGACGTCATATGATTGAGTGAGGAAATGCATTCATGAATTGTTGCCTGAAATTCGTACCTTATATTTGATCAATGTAGATCCCAGCATACACACCAATTAAGAAAAATACCTGAGAATGAAAAATAAGTTGGATTAACAAGAGCAGGATTAACCGTATATGAGGCCCATGACTAAATAGTTGTGAGTGGGATGGGTGGGGGTAGGGTGGGGGCTGGGGATAGGTGGGTGGGGTGAGGGGGGGGGTGTGTGTTGCTGATGGGTGGGTGGGTGGGGGGACAGCACCAGCTTCCTGTCAAATTGGTTTTAAAACGTTTAACACCGTACAAATATCATAACTGTAAAAGTTAGGTACTGGGATCAAAAGTTTCAAATGGGTAAAATGCGATCCTATTTTTTGACCTTGGGCGACTTATTTTTCAGTGCCACAGGGATGCATCCCCGTTAGCGCTTGCTTCTAAAATAGAGAGGGGTTTCTATATATCAACTAAGAGAAAATCAATTGTGTTTATATCCTACAGCTGCAATCAGTCCTTCTTCGCTTTTGCCCACTTTATCTTGTCCTCAGACGAAATACTTATCTTCCTCAGGTCCAATCTTGACTTGAGTGTACCGAGTCCTGCTTTCTTGAGGTCACCTCGTAGCACGCTTAGCAGATTTATGCAATGCCGTCCTCTCCTGGCTTTGTATTTGCTGGCTCCGAGTAGGGCGAATTCCAAGGCTCTCTGTGCTGGTGTCTCTTCTGGCATCCGTAGCACATGGCCAAACATGGCCCACATTTACTGGACGACTTTTACAGACAGCGGCGACGTATTACACATCTTGTATAGTGCATCGTTGGTCTTGTGGAACCTTTCTGCACGAATTTCAATGCAGCAGCAAGGTAGCAGGTGAAAAACACCGGAGATAGACCATCTCCCTGTGGGGAGCCGATTGATGCCTCAAACTCTACAGACTTCACTGACTTGACTCGTACTCTCAGCTTGGTATCTGCAAGCAGTAGTCTCACTAGTCGTATCTTATCTTCAGTGCAACTAGCCTGGCGACGTACATCTAGGATCTTTGAGCGTTTAATTGTGTCGAAGGCTCGTGACATGTCAATGCCCATTTTGTGGAGGTCCCAGTGTTTGGACATGACTACCGACACAAGCATACATTGAGCCCATACAATGTCTGCGCAGAGCTCTGCGTCCACGTTTGAAACTACTCTGACATGCTCTGGTGAACTAATTGATCTTGTCCCGGATGCGGCATGGAGTAATATTGGATAGGATTTTCCGTATGCTGTTGAGGAGCACAATGGGCCTCAGGTTGGCTGGGGGCCCATGTGGCTTCTTGGGCTTGGGTAGTGTGATAAGGGTGTCTTGGCCTAGAGCGTTGATGGGAAGGTGGTGCATAAAAGCTGAATTGATTGGTTCATTGCTCATGCCATCAGGTCCAGATGCTCGGCCACTTTTCAGGGCCTTAAGTGCCTTCTCAAATTCTGCTGTTTTAATTCGTGTTAGTAATAGCCTGGGGTCTCCTGAGGGCTCATCATCGTGGTCAGTGAACTGTTCCTTTAACCATTCTCGAATCGCCTTGGCTTTTCCCAGGTCAGTTCCTGACTACACCCAACCACTCACTGTATACAACTCTGAAGGACACATTACCGGGACGGACCAGGGAAAAGCCGAGGCGATCAGAGAATGGTTCAAGGAACAGTTGGGATTGTAATGGCGGAGCTCAGTTCTGCATGGAAGGAATCTAATATCGCTAGATTCTCTTTGGCTTTTTCGGTAGTTGGGCCGTATGCATTGACAATTCGACACCTAGTGGTGGTGTGTTTTCGCGTAGGTATAGCCAGGTCGATGAATGCAACGTGATCACTGACGTATCCAAAACAAATGACATGATACAAGACCCTTGGTCCGATTACGAAGCCTAAGCCCCAGTATGTGGCCCGTTTTTGCTCCATGAGCACTAGCTTCTGGCCTGTCTGTAGTTGCTGCTCTGAGTGTTTGGCTACTTTAGTCTCTTGAATGCATGCAATATCGATGTTATAGTTCACAGTCTGCACCTAAGGTTTGCCTCTTTGATGTTGCACTCAGACCACGTACATTCCACGTAGCTATGGTAAGCTCCTGGGAAACTTGCGTTGTCCGAGGATGTCGGGCACAGTTTCTTGTTTGAAGAAGGGTAGACATAATCAGAGTTGCCTCTGTATGCGGATGTCACATATGACCACATATGGTTTGCTTTAAATAGGTCCAGCGGTTAATCAGGACATCTTTTAAAGAACATATCGAAGATAGTCACCAATAAATATTGATTAATCAGACTTCTGCATTAGATGTTCTGAAGTCTACCCATGCTATATCTTTCCAGGCACGTTTGATTAAAATCGACCAGTCAGTTGTTCACACCAAAACGCTTGAAAATAAGATTGTTAAAATTGTATACTTCTAGATGCTTAAGTTGTGTACCTCAATGCAATGAAACGAAATAAATTTGAGCAATTTCAAAATTTAAAATATTAAATTAATTTATACGCAATGAAATCATCAATTGCTAAGATTTATTTCGTTTCATTACATCTGGGCACACACTTTAAGCTTTTAAAAGTATAAAATTTTAACAATTTTATTTTAAAGCAATTAATGTGAATAGGCACCTTTACGTCTTTTACATGATTACCTAGCATGCCTGAAAGTTTTTCAACAATCTAAGGTGGCTCCAAGAAATAATCAGATCTCTGCATCGAACATGATAAATGGCCAATATGATATGTTTCTAGTGGAGCGGGGAACTACAGTTTGTCATGTAGGGGATTACTATTTAACTTACCGTCCTTCCAAACAAACACCCCTGGCCCATTGTGTCTTCTAAGCTGAGTGTCTTTATTGGGACCAATTCATATACTTTGAATGTGGAATTCCCAGAATCTCAGTCTCAGAGTAATTATGCATGCAGCTAAACTGTTGAATATATTGAGGCTAATTTGCCTCCGGGAAGTGACTGTCTACGGCAGCTAAGGCCCTCGGCCAGGTTAGTTTCAAACTACTCAACATAACGTTTATTAACTTGTAGATTGATCAAAGACATACAATTTGTACACTTCATAACGGAATTGCTCAGTTAAACCTTGTAATGACTGTGACGTCAGCTCCCTGATGACCTAATTGTCTATGCCGTCTTCTAACTAAGCTCCACCTAAGTTCTGCGCAAATTGGGATGCATTTATATAACTTGAACCCCGAATCCCAGAATCTCAATTTCAGAGTAACTGTACAGTTAAAATGTTGTATATCTTGAAGCTAATTTGCCTGTGAACAGTGGCTGCCTATGGCAGCAATGGCTCCAGGTCAGGTTAGATTCAAACCTTTCAACAGAACAGTTATTAAACTATAAATCGATCAAACACATACAATTGGCACTCTTCATTGCGGACTATTCAAATTTTCCCGACTGTGTTAAACCTACTAATGATTATGACAATAGCCCTCTAATAAAGTAATTTAATATGACGTCAATTACTTGGGTGACAGATTGAATCCATCCAGTAGAAACTGTACGTATTTTTGAGACAGGTGGTATTCGGACCACCTGCCTTTGAGAAGCGCCATCCTCTTGCTTCCAGAACTATGTGGCTAGTCGCAGAAGGCTGACTGTATATATTATGTAATTTCATGGTCGTTCGAATTATGCTTTTATTTCTGTAAATTCTAGTTAAACTGTTGTATTATGCCAACGTTATATGTTACATTGTAGATCTCTATATGGTCAAAACGTGTAATTTCGTTCAGTACCAAATAAATTTCATTTCAAATTTCAATAAATTTCATTTATTGATGATCTATCTGTTCCAATCGGTTTAGCTGGTCCATGGTATCGTCGTACAGCTCTCTGGCAAGTTCCGATCTGCTAAGAATATTTCTACTTAAAAAAATCACATTGCCTCGCGCCAATGCCATACAATTAGCATTTTATTTTGAATTTCCAAGTTGTTGTCGTGTCTTGTACGTGCGAGCTTAAAGTAAATTAGATATCAATACGAATACAACGATGAACTGAACTTATTTGGTTCATAGCTATAGGCCTACTGCATCTCAAAGGCTTTAGAGGCGGTACGCCAGCTTAACGTGGAGAGAAGTATCCTGCCAATTTCGCAAATCAAGCGTGACAGCGACCAGAAACGCCATGGCGTTGAAGGACAAAAGCCGATTAACCCTTTCGTGCTGGGCCGAACTTAAGGCAGTGCAACAATTTACGTGGGTCCAAAAGGTGACAATTTATTTTGTCGTCATCTTAGGGCCCCTGCATAACTTCAAGTTACATGCATAGATGTCACACCTATTGTACAACTCATAAGTCAGTCAAAATGTTTACAAATGAAAACAATCTTGAACACCATATAAAAATCTTCTAGTGAAGGTTTTGACTATAATTGGATTGGAAGCCATTGCTGCCTTGCGCATGCCAATCCAGTTATGTTAAAAATATTCAACGTTATCTTTTTTAATTTGTGTTTGAATTATGTCAAATTATTTCGGAGCTGTACTGCATAACAGTGATGTAGCCAAATCCCACAGCCCTCTGGTTTCAGGGTTCAGTAACCATTACGGTCAAAACTGGACCCCAGCTTTCTCGCGATCCTAACGGCAGTTCCGAGGGCCCCACGTAAGAATTTCAGAAACTTTACACAGAGTCATAAATTCGACCGTGCTCTCATGACGCGGCACACAATATGCACCCTTGTGTCCACTGACTTTAATATTGTTACATATTGGTGCTTACGTACTACCGTTTTCATTCTATAATCTTACGATCTTAGATTTATCACTACGCCACGGAAAATTATTGATTAGTTTGAAAGCAGTTTGACTGAATGCTGTCCCAGCTTATGGCAGCAACAACTTCCTTATAATTGCTTACAAGATAATCGTCAATGTTCTGAAAAGATCATACGAAAAGACGATCGGCGAGTATAACGAATGAAAGGGGATAAGCACATTACTGAGTTACCTTTCTAATTGCATAATGGGAATAATACAAATCTTATATACATAGACGTATTCGACAGACGCTAGACTCACATTTTGTGTTTTTTGATATAGTTACGACTGACTATAAATGACCACAGTGTCGGACGAACGAGGGGAAATGGTGGAGAGAATAAGACAAATAGAGACAGACAGACAGACAGAAAGACAGCATGACAGCCAGAAAGACAGACATCATGCCAGCCAGCCAGCCAGCCAGCCAGCCAGCCAGCCAGCCAGCCAACCAGCCAGCCAGCCAGCCAGCCAGCCAGCCAGCCAGCCAGCCAGCCAGCCAGCCAGCCAGCCAGCCAGCCAGCCAGCCAGCCAGCCAGCCAGCCAGCCAGCCAGCCAGCCAGCCAGCCAGCCAGCCAGCCAGCCAGCCAGCCAGCCAGCCAGCCAGCCAGCCAGACAGACAGACAGACAGACAGACAGACAGACAGACAGACAGACAGACAGACAGACAGACAGACAGACAGACAGACAGACAGACAGACAGACAGACAGACAGACATACAGACAGACAGACAGACAGACAGACAGACAGACAGACAGACAGACAGACAGACAGACAGACAGACAGACAGACAGACAGACAGACAGACAGACAGACAGACAGACAGACAGACAGACAGACAGACAGACAGACAGACAGACAGACAGACAGACAGACAGACAGACAGACAGACAGACAGACAGACAGACAGACAGACAGACAGACAGACAGACAGACAGACAGACAGACAGACAGACAGACAGACAGACAGACAGACAGACAGACAGACAGACAGACAGACAGACAGACAGACAGACAGACAGACAGACAGACAAGGGTTGTAATTTAAATAATATCTAGACGCCACGTTTCTGATATTAACACCTCAGCAGATACCACAATTGCTCAACATTTCCAACTTCCGGATCATTCAGTTGAACATCATTTTGAAATCATGCCAATAGAACAGATTCCGACCTTCGATAGTGAGGAAGAAACGAGTTCGTTTCGCAAAATCCGAGAAGGCCATTGGATTAGAACACTCCAAACAAAAGCACCATTTGGAATAAATGTAGATTCGGGAATATCACAAAAGAACAAAATTATCCCATTTCACTCATATACAATAGACGTAATGTTGAATTAGCAAAAACCATGAAAGACGAATATTCACAGTTGCAATCTAAATTAAAGGAACCGATCAAAGCACGACCAGTAATAGCTTACAATAGAAATCCAAACCTGAAAGATTTGCTAGTAAGATCAAAGTTAGACCTTATAGTTCCTGATAACAATGACAAGGTTTCATCCCTCCCTACCTATTCTTAAATAAATCTAATCCCAACCAAAATCAATGGTGGGGCAACATGAAATCATATCCGTAGGACATCTTTTAATTTTGTGTCTGCAAAAGTATGTGTGCGTACGTGTGTGCGCACGTGTGTGTGTGCGTGCGTGCGTGCGTGCGTGCGTGCGTTCGTTCGTTCGTGCGTGCGTTCGTTCGTTCGTGCGTCCGGGCGTTTGTTCGTATGTGTGTATGTGTGTGGGTGTGTGCTCGTACATCCGCACGTGTGTGCATCTATACTTGCGTGGGTGTATGTGTGCGTGTGTGTATGTGGGTGTGGGTGCATTAATTCGTGAGTACATTAGTGCGTGGGTGTGTGCGTGCATGCATTCGTGCGTTCGTTCGTGCATGCGTTCATGCAAGCATTATTGCGTGCATTCGTGCATGTATTACTGTGGGCATGTGTTATTGCATGCATTCGTGCATTCGTTCAGATGTGTGCGTGCGTGCGTGCGTGCGTGCGTGCGTGCGTGCGTGCGTGCGTGCGGGCGTGCGTGCGGGCGTGCATTCGTGTGTGTGTGATTTCTCTATAATGTAGGATCAATCCCAGCCTTTACCTGTTAAAGCGACCTACTGATAAGTTCATTTTACCCCAACTAATCTCAAGGGGGGACCACTCTAAGTAAATCTAAACTTGGTCTCGATAGGACAAATTTAGGTAAAGAAATTTGTAATTAAATTCCTGTGCCAATGCGTTTTTTTCAATGTAAAGACGGACTTGCTTGTGCCAGGCCTCCATATTTGTCCCAAATCAAACAATTTTAAACTGTTAATATTTATAAATACACTGTCGGAATTGGTCTGCTGGTAGCTGATATTTCGTTTGCACGGTCGTCCATACCTGCAATCGTGCATGCATGCATGCGTTCGCGTGTACATTCGTTCGTTCGTTCGTTCGTTCGTTCGTTCGTTCGTTCGTTCGTTCGTTCGTTCGTTCGTTCGTTCGTTCGTTCGTTCGTTCGTTCGTTCGTTCGTTCGTTCGTTCGTTCGTTCGTTCGTTCGTTCGTTCGTTCGTTCGTTCGTTCGTTCGTTCGTTCGTTCGTTCGGGCGGGCGTGCGGGCGTGCGGGCGTGCGGGCGTGCGGGCGTGCGGGCGTCCGCGCATTCATATGTGCTTATGTTCATTCATTCATTCATTCATTCGTCCACCTATCTGTTCACTCATCCTGTCACCTGTCCTTGGCCTCTCTATTGGTTTACTGGTCTGTGCCTCTCAGACACCAATTGATTGTCTGTGTGGATGGACTGATGGATGGATTACTGGGTTGGTGTCCGGGTGGGCGCATGGATTGTTTGGACATATATGTTTGTAAGGGTGCAAACCACCTCTCTTCCGCAACCACCTGTCATATTTTATTCTTACTTTTTCAACAGCCAACTCATTGCAAAGAAGCAATTAGCACTTTGCAATGACTAAGTGAATAAATTAAACCAAATTCGGAAATCAAATTGTAGCTTTCACCCATTTTCCTATTCATTTGTTCAGTCGTCTAGTCATCCACCGGGTATCTGTCTATCAGTTTACAAATCTGTTCTCCCCTTAATCAAGTATTTGTTTAGGTGGATAGCGGGATGGACTGATTGATGGATTGATATGCTGGTGTCTGGGCGGGTGAATGAATGCATGGGTTGTTGGACATATAAGCGTGCAAAGCTCAAACAACCTGTGACTTACAACCACCTCTCTTTTGAAGGAATCTCACTAGACCAACAACATTCAGTCAATCCACAATGGATCATCCTATGTCAGAAAGACCTGCTCAAAACTATTTGTTTAATCCTATTTTCGAACACATGGCAACGCCAACTTATTACAAAGAAGTAATCAATGCTTTGTAATAACTGAGTGAACCGATTTGCCCAGATCAAAAAACTGTATAACTCCTAACAGTCAGAATTTTTACTATTTTCGAACACACGGCAACGCCAACTTATTACAAAGAAGTAATCAACGCTTTGTAATGACTGAGTGAACCGATTCGCCAAGATAAAAAAACTGTATAACTTGTCAGAATTTGTTTTAAATAATCTGTATTCAGGAAACCTGTCCCTTGCAGTACTCAAACAACAAGTAAATTATTCTCAGCCGCCATGATTAAACATATCTCGGCAGCATTTGATCTAATGACTGACCAAATAGCCCTCATTGTTATTTTCACACCTTAATCGCCTGAAACGAACCGGCGTACTAACCCATGCTACAGTTAGATAAGCTCAATATAATTAAGCAATCACGCCTTTTGTATTAGCTGTTTAACTTCAGTAGCGCACAAGGCGCACATTGATCTAAAGCAGGTCTTCGGGTTTAGTTTGATCTTTTGTGGAGAGACTGAATTAATAGTTAATCAGTAGTCACCATTGCAGTAATTCTCCTATAAATATGTAAGAATTATCAGTTGCCATTAGACCAGTTTTTTCGCTGCATGACGAAGACCATTACGTCGAAAGCGCTCCAGCAACTGACAGTGTAAGCTTTAATTTTATATATATATAATAATCTTGTATTAATTGTTCTTATTTTTCAGTCTCTAAATTGTTTCAACACATATCGCTCTAGTTAATATTTGGTATTTAACTTTTTTGAACTGTTCTGACTAAATTTGACATAAATCTGTAGAAATTTGTTCTAAAATGGCCAAGAATTTCAACGGCCCAGTAGGTAAAGGACGCAAATCTGGCAACCCAGCGTCCAACTTTTCTTCAACCAAAAGTGCTCCTAACCAGTCTGTTCAGGCCTTTCAGAGACTGGTTAAGATGTACTTCCATGTGTTGCAATGCTTGCATCACTATGGTCTTTTACGAGAGCATTTGGCATCAGACTCTCTCCCGAAATCTCTCAGCATGAAAATGGAGGAGATGAACTCGTTTTTCTGCCCTGCCTTACGAGATGACGAATTTTTTAAATCGACCAGCATGATAAACCAAATTTGGGCTCATAGCTGCTTAGAAAATTTAATCAAACATTATCGAAGCAAATTGGACAAATTGAAGGCAGAGGTAAAAGTGGCCGAATGTAATGTAATTCTTGATCTAGACAGAGCCAAAGGCATAGCATTGAAATGGGGTAGGCAAAATTTTGGAAATAAATTGGCCACAATGACAATCACAAATTTTTGGAAATTTTTGGCAGAAATAGCTAGTGATAAGCAAAATAGAGTGATGTCTCTACCAACACCGGCGGCCACACCGAGTACAGGTTCAGGTTATCATTCAACAATGACTAACAAACGACAACGGTCACCAACCACCTTCACACCCTCGCCTACCACTTCCAAGCGGACGAATCTGTATACATCACCAACACCAGCACCTGGTGTTGATGATGTAACAGAGTCATGGCCGGCTCTCCCAAAGACAAATTCTCCTCCTGTGCGCCGTTGTCGGGTTGTTACTCATTGTTCCCCCAATCTACCACCTAGCAACTCTTCCTCATCTCTTCCACTATCTTCTCCTCGCCACCTTCTGACTCGATCTTCTCCTCTTCCTCCTTCTCCTCTCTCAATCCCGCCTCCTCCTCTTCCTCATCAAACTTCTTCTCTTCATGCATCTCCTCTCTCAATCCCGCCTCCTCCTCCTCAAACTTCTTCTCTTTATGCATCTCCTCTCTCAATCCCGCCTCTTGCTCCTCATACTCAATCTTCTCCTCTTGCATCTCCTCTCTCCATCCCTCCTCCTCCTCTTCCTCCTACGCTTCATCTCTCTTCTCCTCACGCACCTTCTTCTGCTCCTCTTCTTCTGTCTCCACCTCCTCTCCCGCCTATGGAGAATAATAGTAACCTGTCTGACAGGAAGTTTGCTAAGTACCGTCATCAATCGCATAGCAAGGGCCTGTGGAGGATCCCCAGAATCACCAAAAAGATTCTGATGATAGGGTCCTCTAATCTAGCCCGAATTGATTTAGATGTCCATCCTGACATCCAGGTTGAGTGCTATCCTGGTGCCGCATTATCACATTTCAGAACAATGGCTATGCGACACCAGGATGGCCCTAGCCCGGAGAAGATCATCTTGAATATTGGCATCAACTCCAAAAATGAGCATCCAACCAAAGCCTCAAGCCATTTACGGTTCATGGCTCGTGAATTTAAAAACACCTTCCCTAATGCGGAGTTGCACTTTGCTGAGATTAACTTCTCTGATAGCTTGTCAGACAGGCAAAGGTACTGTCTCAAGCGTATCAACGAATCAGCAAGGTCCAACTGCCACGTTGATAAGGTCATCCCAAAAATTTCTGATGCGAATTTTCATGTTGAGAAGGATAGAATCCATTGGACCAAAGAAACAGCTAATTGTATTTATAACCATTGGTTGACGGTACTTAGTTTAAACTAAATGTGGGTCAAGGCAATAGCTCCCCTAACATAGGATTAGGAACAAACCTTGTCAATTTAGCAGCTGACTATGATCTCTCACCATCTGAAAAATCAATTCTCGATCGTGGTCTTACTTTTATACCAACTCCAAAACCAAAAACAGGATTAGATTTGCTTTTAGACACAGGTCTTATTGAAGTAGCTAATTTTGGTCATTCAGTAAAAATAGCCCATCATTTTCGAAATTTAAATGGAGAGTCAAAACCATTCACTGGAAAATCCGGTTGGGACCCTCCAGATAGGCTAGTTGATGACAATGTTAAAGCAACCATAAAAACGGTTGCTGGTATAGCCAGATCATTGCCAGTTACAAACAATAAGCAAAACCTTTCATTTCTCGAACGACAGGCTATCAACAAATTACGTAGAAATCAAAATATTATTATAAAACCAGCCGATAAAGGTTCAGCAACTGTGATTATGTCTAGAGAAAACTACATCCGCGAGGCCGAAAGGCAGTTAACTAACACCAGGCATTACAGAAAACTTGATAATTTAATTTGGCCTCAAAACCGACAAAATTTCATTGAAATACTTAATTCATTGCATACAGATAAGTACATCGATAAGAAACAGCTAAAGTATCTGCTAGGTGAGAATAATCCACAAAATCGGACATTTTATATCTTGCCTAAAATCCATAAACCTATCAGCACCTGGTTAGATCCATTGACCCCACCTGGACGACCCATCATTTCAGACTGTGGCAGTGAGTCTTATGGCATTTCAGAATATATTGATTACTATTTAAAGCCCATTGCTAATAGACACAAGAGCTTTCTCAAGAACACAGAACACTTTCTTTCAGAATTATCCAAATTGTCAGTTCCGAAAGATGCATATTTAGTCACATTAGACATAGATGCTATGTATACCAATATAGATATTGATGCTGGAGTCAATGCTATTAAGAATTCTTTTGTCAAATTTCCTGATCCAGATCGACCAGACACGGAAATTCTAAAATTATTAGAGCTAAGTCTTAAAGGAAACGATTTCCAATTTAATGGTGAAAATTACCTTCAAATCTGTGGATGCGCAATGGGTAAACGATTCAGCCCAAATTTTGCCACGATTTATGTTGCGGAGTGGGAAGAGGAGGCACTGAACAAATCAACCAAAAAGCCTCTTCTTTACCTCAGATATCTAGATGACATCTTCATAGTTTGGCAACATTCAGAAGAAGACTTTTGGGAATTTTTTCGCATTTTAAATAACCAAGATTCAAATATCAAGCTAAAAGCTACTATTAGTGGAACATCTGTTGACTTTTTAGATGTCACGATCTATAAGGGTCCTCAATTTGATTCCTCTGGAAAATTAGAATATAAAGTATTCTTTAAGCCAACAGACTCACATCAGCTGCTTCACAAAAAATCATTTCATCCTCCACACACATTTAAAGGTTTGATCAAATCGCAAATCATAAGATTTTTTCGAAACTCTAGCAACAGGCAAAATCTGAATAGTGCATGCTCTACTCTGTTTGATGCTTTGAAAGCACGAGGCTATTCAGCCCGTTTTCTTCGAAAAATTAAAGCAGACACCATCAATGAGCTTGAAAATCTAAAACCTCATAGCGGACCCGAGTTTGAGCCTGTCCAAATTAAACACAATAAACCAATCATGTGCGATGGATCAGTTTCTAAATGCGACAAAAATAGATGCAAAGTAAACAACTATATTGTAAACCAACAAACATTCCTGAGCTTTCAAACTAAAAATGAATATCATATCCGAACTAATATGCATTGTGATTCTGAGAATGTAGTTTATTTGATCAATTGTGCCCTTTGCCAGAAACAGTATGTTGGTGAAACAAAAAATGCATTTAGAGTGCGTGCTAGACGCCACGTTTCTGATATTAACACCTCAGCAGATACGCCAATTGCTCAACATTTCCAACTTCCTGATCATTCAGTTGAACATCATTTTGAAATCATGCCAATAGAACAGATTCCGACCTTCGATAGTGAGGAAGAAACGAGTTCGTTTCGCAAAATCCGAGAAGGCCATTGGATTAGAACACTCCAAACAAAAGCACCATTTGGAATAAATGTAGATTCGGGAATATCACAAAAGAACAAAATTATCCCATTTCAACTCATATACAATAGACGTAATGTTGAATTAGCAAAAACCATGAAAGACGAATATTCACAGTTGCAATCTAAATTAAAGGAACCGATCAAAGCACGACCAGTAATAGCTTACAATAGAAATCCAAACCTGAAAGATTTGCTAGTAAGATCAAAGTTAGACCTTATAGTTCCTGATAACAATGACAAGGTTTCATCCCTCCCTACCTATTCTTAAATAAATCTAATCCCAACCAAAATCAATGGTGGGGCAACATGAAATCATATCCGTAGGACATCTTTTAATTTTGTGTCTGCAAAAGTGTGTGTGCGTGCGTGCGTGCGTGCGTGCGTGCGTGCGTGCGTGCGTGCGTGCGTGCGTGCGTGCGTGCGTGCGTGCGTTCGTTCGTTCGTTCGTTCGTGCGTGCGTTCGTTCGTTCGTGCGTCCGGGCGTTTGTTCGTATGTGTGTATGTGTGTGGGTGTGTGCTCGTACATCCGCACGTGTGTGCATCTATACTTGCGTGGGTGTATGTGTGCGTGTGTGTATGTGGGTGTGGGTGCATTAATTCGTGAGTACATTAGTGCGTGGGTGTGTGCGTGCATGCATTCGTGCGTTCGTTCGTGCATGCGTTCATGCAAGCATTATTGCGTGCATTCGTGCATGTATTACTGTGGGCATGTGTTATTGCATGCATTCGTGCATTCGTTCAGATGTGTGCGTGCGTGCGTGCGTGCGTGCGTGCGTGCGGGCGTGCGTGCGTGCGGGCGTGCATTCGTGTGTGTGTGATTTCTCTATAATGTAGGATCAATCCCAGCCTTTACCTGTTAAAGCGACCTACTGATAAGTTCATTTTACCCCAACTAATCTCAAGGGGGGACCACTCTAAGTAAATCTAAACTTGGTCTCGATAGGACAAATTTAGGTAAAGAAATTTGTAATTAAATTCCTGTGCCAATGCGTTTTTTTCAATGTAAAGACGGACTTGCTTGTGCCAGGCCTCCATATTTGTCCCAAATCAAACAATTTTAAACTGTTAATATTTATAAATACACTGTCGGAATTGGTCTGCTGGTAGCTGATATTTCGTTTGCACGGTCGTCCATACCTGCAATCGTGCATGCATGCATGCGTTCGCGTGTACGTTCGTTCGTTCGTTCGTTCGTTCGTTCGTTCGTTCGTTCGTTCGTTCGTTCGTTCGTTCGTTCGTTCGTTCGTTCGTTCGTTCGTTCGTTCGTTCGTTCGTTCGTTCGTTCGTTCGTTCGTTCGTTCGTTCGTTCGTTCGTTCGTTCGGGCGGGCGTGCGGGCGTGCGGGCGTGCGGGCGTGCGGGCGTGCGGGCGTGCGTGCGTCCGCGCATTCATATGTGCTTATGTTCATTCATTCATTCATTCATTCGTCCACCTATCTGTTCACTCATCCTGTCACCTGTCCTTGGCCTCTCTATTGGTTTACTGGTCTGTGCCTCTCAGACACCAATTGATTGTCTGTGTGGATGGACTGATGGATGGATTACTGGGTTGGTGTCCGGGTGGGCGCATGGATTGTTTGGACATATATGTTTGTAAGGGTGCAAACCACCTCTCTTCCGCAACCACCTGTCATATTTTATTCTTACTTTTTCAACAGCCAACTCATTGCAAAGAAGCAATTAGCACTTTGCAATGACTAAGTGAATAAATTAAACCAAATTCGGAAATCAAATTGTAGCTTTCACCCATTTTCCTATTCATTTGTTCAGTCGTCTAGTCATCCACCGGGTATCTGTCTATCAGTTTACAAATCTGTTCTCCCCTTAATCAAGTATTTGTTTAGGTGGATGGCGGGATGGACTGATTGATGGATTGATATGCTGGTGTCTGGGCGGGTGAATGAATGCATGGGTTGTTGGACATATAAGCGTGCAAAGCTCAAACAACCTGTGACTTACAACCACCTCTCTTTTGAAGGAATCTCACTAGACCAACAACATTCAGTCAATCCACAATGGATCATCCTATGTCAGAAAGACCTGCTCAAAACTATTTGTTTAATCCTATTTTCGAACACATGGCAACGCCAACTTATTACAAAGAAGTAATCAATGCTTTGTAATAACTGAGTGAACCGATTTGCCCAGATCAAAAAACTGTATAACTCCTAACAGTCAGAATTTGTTACTATTTTCGAACACACGGCAACGCCAACTTATTACAAAGAAGTAATCAACGCTTTGTAATGACTGAGTGAACCGATTCGCCAAGATAAAAAAACTGTATAACTTGTCAGAATTTGTTTTAAATAATCTGTATTCAGGAAACCTGTCCCTTGCAGTACTCAAACAACAAGTAAATTATTCTCAGCCGCCATGATTAAACATATCTCGGCAGCATTTGATCTAATGACTGACCAAATAGCCCTCATTGTTATTTTCACACCTTAATCGCCTGAAACGAACCGGCGTACTAACCCATGCTACAGTTAGATAAGCTCAATATAATTAAGCAATCACGCCTTTTGTATTAGCTGTTTAACTTCAGTAGCGCACAAGGCGCACATTGATCTAAAGCAGGTCTTCGGGTTTAGTTTGATCTTTTGTGGAGAGACTGAATTAATAGTTAATCAGTAGTCACCATTGCAGTAATTCTCCTATAAATATGTAAGAATTATCAGTTGCCATTAGACCAGTTTTTTCGCTGCATGACGAAGACCATTACGTCGAAAGCGCTCCAGCAACTGACAGTGTAAGCTTTAATTTTATATATATATAATAATCTTGTATTAATTGTTCTTATTTTTCAGTCTCTAAATTGTTTCAACACATATCGCTCTAGTTAATATTTGGTATTTAACTTTTTTGAACTGTTCTGACTAAATTTGACATAAATCTGTAGAAATTTGATTACGTTCTAAAATGGCCAAGAATTTCAACGGCCCAGTAGGTAAAGGACGCAAATCTGGCAACCCAGCGTCCAACTTTTCTTCAACCAAAAGTGCTCCTAACCAGTCTGTTCAGGCCTTTCAGAGACTGGTTAAGATGTACTTCCATGTGTTGCAATGCTTGCATCACTATGGTCTTTTACGAGAGCATTTGGCATCAGACTCTCTCCCGAAATCTCTCAGCATGAAAATGGAGGAGATGAACTCGTTTTTCTGCCCTGCCTTACGAGATGACGAATTTTTTAAATCGACCAGCATGATAAACCAAATTTGGGCTCATAGCTGCTTAGAAAATTTAATCAAACATTATCGAAGCAAATTGGACAAATTGAAGGCAGAGGTAAAAGTGGCCGAATGTAATGTAATTCTTGATCTAGACAGAGCCAAAGGCATAGCATTGAAATGGGGTAGGCAAAATTTTGGAAATAAATTGGCCACAATGACAATCACAAATTTTTGGCAGAAATAGCTAGTGATAAGCAAAATAGAGTGATGTCTCTACCAACACCGGCGGCCACACCGAGTACAGGTTCAGGTTATCATTCAACAATGACTAACAAACGACAACGGTCACCAACCACCTTCACACCCTCGCCTACCACTTCCAAGCGGACGAATCTGTATACATCACCAACACCAGCACCTGGTGTTGATGATGTAACAGAGTCATGGCCGGCTCTCCCAAAGACAAATTCTCCTCCTGTGCGCCGTTGTCGGGTTGTTACTCACTGTTCCCCCAATCTACCACCTAGCAACTCTTCCTCATCTCTTCCACTATCTTCTCCTCGCCACCTTCTGACTCGATCTTCTCCTCTTCCTCCTTCTCCTCTCTCAATCCCGCCTCCTCCTCTTCCTCATCAAACTTCTTCTCTTCATGCATCTCCTCTCTCAATCCCGCCTCCTCCTCCTCCTCAAACTTCTTCTCTTTATGCATCTCCTCTCTCAATCCCGCCTCTTGCTCCTCATACTCAATCTTCTCCTCTTGCATCTCCTCTCTCCATCCCTCCTCCTCCTCTTCCTCCTACGCTTCATCTCTCTTCTCCTCACGCACCTTCTTCTGCTCCTCTTCTTCTGTCTCCACCTCCTCTCCCGCCTATGGAGAATAATAGTAACCTGTCTGACAGGAAGTTTGCTAAGTACCGTCATCAATCGCATAGCAAGGGCCTGTGGAGGATCCCCAGAATCACCAAAAAGATTCTGATGATAGGGTCCTCTAATCTAGCCCGAATTGATTTAGATGTCCATCCTGACATCCAGGTTGAGTGCTATCCTGGTGCCGCATTATCACATTTCAGAACAATGGCTATGCGACACCAGGATGGCCCTAGCCCGGAGAAGATCATCTTGAATATTGGCATCAACTCCAAAAATGAGCATCCAGCCAAAGCCTCAAGCCATTTACGGTTCATGGCTCGTGAATTTAAAAACACCTTCCCTAATGCGGAGTTGCACTTTGCTGAGATTAACTTCTCTGATAGCTTGTCAGACAGGCAAAGGTACTGTCTCAAGCGTATCAACGAATCAGCAAGGTCCAACTGCCACGTTGATAAGGTCATCCCAAAAATTTCTGATGCGAATTTTCATGTTGAGAAGGATAGAATCCATTGGACCAAAGAAACAGCTAATTGTATTTATAACCATTGGTTGACGGTACTTAGTTTAAACTAAATGTGGGTCAAGGCAATAGCTCCCCTAACATAGGATTAGGAACAAACCTTGTCAATTTAGCAGCTGACTATGATCTCTCACCATCTGAAAAATCAATTCTCGATCGTGGTCTTACTTTTATACCAACTCCAAAACCAAAAACAGGATTAGATTTGCTTTTAGACACAGGTCTTATTGAAGTAGCTAATTTTGGTCATTCAGTAAAAATAGCCCATCATTTTCGAAATTTAAATGGAGAGTCAAAACCATTCACTGGAAAATCCGGTTGGGACCCTCCAGATAGGCTAGTTGATGACAATGTTAAAGCAACCATAAAAACGGTTGCTGGTATAGCCAGATCATTGCCAGTTACAAACAATAAGCAAAACCTTTCATTTCTCGAACGACAGGCTATCAACAAATTACGTAGAAATCAAAATATTATTATAAAACCAGCCGATAAAGGTTCAGCAACTGTGATTATGTCTAGAGAAAACTACATCCGCGAGGCCGAAAGGCAGTTAACTAACACCAGGCATTACAGAAAACTTGATAATTTAATTTGGCCTCAAAACCGACAAAATTTCATTGAAATACTTAATTCATTGCATACAGATAAGTACATCGATAAGAAACAGCTAAAGTATCTGCTAGGTGAGAATAATCCACAAAATCGGACATTTTATATCTTGCCTAAAATCCATAAACCTATCAGCACCTGGTTAGATCCATTGACCCCACCTGGACGACCCATCATTTCAGACTGTGGCAGTGAGTCTTATGGCATTTCAGAATATATTGATTACTATTTAAAGCCCATTGCTAATAGACACAAGAGCTTTCTCAAGAACACAGAACACTTTCTTTCAGAATTATCCAAATTGTCAGTTCCGAAAGATGCATATTTAGTCACATTAGACATAGATGCTATGTATACCAATATAGATATTGATGCTAGAGTCAATGCTATTAAGAATTCTTTTGTCAAATTTCCTGATCCAGATCGACCAGACACGGAAATTCTAAAATTATTAGAGCTAAGTCTTAAAGGAAACGATTTCCAATTTAATGGTGAAAATTACCTTCAAATCTGTGGATGCGCAATGGGTAAACGATTCAGCCCAAATTTTGCCACGATTTATGTTGCGGAGTGGGAAGAGGAGGCACTGAACAAATCAACCAAAAAGCCTCTTCTTTACCTCAGATATCTAGATGACATCTTCATAGTTTGGCAACATTCAGAAGAAGACTTTTGGGAATTTTTTCGCATTTTAAATAACCAAGATTCAAATATCAAGCTAAAAGCTACTATTAGTGGAACATCTGTTGACTTTTTAGATGTCACGATCTATAAGGGTCCTCAATTTGATTCCTCTGGAAAATTAGAATATAAAGTATTCTTTAAGCCAACAGACTCACATCAGCTGCTTCACAAAAAATCATTTCATCCTCCACACACATTTAAAGGTTTGATCAAATCGCAAATCATAAGATTTTTTCGAAACTCTAGCAACAGGCAAAATCTGAATAGTGCATGCTCTACTCTGTTTGATGCTTTGAAAGCACGAGGCTATTCAGCCCGTTTTCTTCGAAAAATTAAAGCAGACACCATCAATGAGCTTGAAAATCTAAAACCTCATAGCGGACCCGAGTTTGAGCCTGTCCAAATTAAACACAATAAACCAATCATGTGCGATGGATCAGTTTCTAAATGCGACAAAAATAGATGCAAAGTAAACAACTATATTGTAAACCAACAAACATTCCTGAGCTTTCAAACTAAAAATGAATATCATATCCGAACTAATATGCATTGTGATTCTGAGAATGTAGTTTATTTGATCAATTGTGCCCTTTGCCAGAAACAGTATGTTGGTGAAACAAAAAATGCATTTAGAGTGCGTGCTAGACGCCACGTTTCTGATATTAACACCTCAGCAGATACGCCAATTGCTCAACATTTCCAACTTCCTGATCATTCAGTTGAACATCATTTTGAAATCATGCCAATAGAACAGATTCCGACCTTCGATAGTGAGGAAGAAACGAGTTCGTTTCGCAAAATCCGAGAAGGCCATTGGATTAGAACACTCCAAACAAAAGCACCATTTGGAATAAATGTAGATTCGGGAATATCACAAAAGAACAAAATTATCCCATTTCAACTCATATACAATAGACGTAATGTTGAATTAGCAAAAACCATGAAAGACGAATATTCACAGTTGCAATCTAAATTAAAGGAACCGATCAAAGCACGACCAGTAATAGCTTACAATAGAAATCCAAACCTGAAAGATTTGCTAGTAAGATCAAAGTTAGACCTTATAGTTCCTGATAACAATGACAAGGTTTCATCCCTCCCTACCTATTCTTAAATAAATCTAATCCCAACCAAAATCAATGGTGGGGCAACATGAAATCATATCCGTAGGACATCTTTTAATTTTGTGTCTGCAAAAGTATGTGTGCGTACGTGCGTGCGTGCGTGCGTGCGTGCGTGCGTGCGTGCGTGCGTGCGTGCGTGCGTGCGTGCGTGCGTGCGTGCGTGCGTGCGTGCGTTCGTTCGTTCGTTCGTGCGTGCGTGCGTGCGTTCGTTCGTGCGTCCGGGCGTTTGTTCGTATGTGTGTATGTGTGTGGGTGTGTGCTCGTACATGCGCACGTGTGTGCATCTATACTTGCGTGGGTGTATGTGTGCGTGTGTGTATGTGGGTGTGGGTGCATTAATTCGTGAGTACATTAGTGCGTGGGTGTGTGCGTGCATGCATTCGTGCGTTCGTTCGTGCATGCGTTCATGCAAGCATTATTGTGTGCATTCGTGCATGTATTACTGTGGGCATGTGTTATTGCATGCATTCGTGCATTCGTTCAGATGTGTGCGTGCGTGCGTGCGTGCGTGCGTGCGTGCGTGCGTGCGTGCGTGCGTGCGGGCGTGCGGGCGTGCGTGCGGGCGTGCATTCGTGTGTGTGTGTGATTTCTCTATAATGTAGGATCAATCCCAGCCTTTACCTGTTAAAGCGACCTACTGATAAGTTCATTTTACCCCAACTAATCTCAAGGGGGGACCACTCTAAGTAAATCTAAACTTGGTCTCGATAGGACAAATTTAGGTAAAGAAATTTGTAATTAAATTCCTGTGCCAATGCGTTTTTTTCAATGTAAAGACAGACAGACAGACAGACAAGGGTTGTAATTTAAATAATATCTAGACGCCACGTTTCTGATATTAACACCTCAGCAGATACCCCAATTGCTCAACATTTCCAACTTCCGGATCATTCAGTTGAACATCATTTTGAAATCATGCCAATAGAACAGATTCCGACCTTCGATAGTGAGGAAGAAACGAGTTCGTTTCGCAAAATCCGAGAGGGCCATTGGATTAGAACACTCCAAACAAAAGCACCATTTGGAATAAATGTAGATTCGGGAATATCACAAAAGAACAAAATTATCCCATTTCAACTCATATACAATAGACGTAATGTTGAATTAGCGAAAACCATGAAAGACGAATATTCACAGTTGCAATCTAAATTAAAGGAACCGATCAAAGCACGACCAGTAATAGCTTACAATAGAAATCCAAACCTGAAAGATTTGCTAGTAAGATCAAAGTTAGACCTTATAGTTCCTGATAACAATGACAAGGTTTCATCCCTCCCTACCTATTCTTAAATAAATCTAATCCCAACCAAAATCAATGGTGGGGCAACATGAAATCATATCCGTAGGACATCTTTTAATTTTGTGTCTGCAAAAGTATGTGTGCGTACGTGCGTGCGTGCGTGCGTGCGTGCGTGCGTGCGTGCGTGCGTGCGTGCGTGCGTGCGTGCGTGCGTGCGTGCGTGCGTGCGTGCGTTCGTTCGTTCGTTCGTTCGTGCGTGCGTGCGTGCGTTCGTTCGTGCGTCCGGGCGTTTGTTCGTATGTGTGTATGTGTGTGGGTGTGTGCTCGTACATGCGCACGTGTGTGCATCTATACTTGCGTGGGTGTATGTGTGCGTGTGTGTATGTGGGTGTGGGTGCATTAATTCGTGAGTACATTAGTGCGTGGGTGTGTGCGTGCATGCATTCGTGCGTTCGTTCGTGCATGCGTTCATGCAAGCATTATTGTGTGCATTCGTGCATGTATTACTGTGGGCATGTGTTATTGCATGCATTCGTGCATTCGTTCAGATGTGTGCGTGCGTGCGTGCGTGCGTGCGTGCGTGCGTGCGTGCGTGCGTGCGTGCGTGCGGGCGTGCGGGCGTGCGTGCGGGCGTGCATTCGTGTGTGTGTGATTTCTCTATAATGTAGGATCAATCCCAGCCTTTACCTGTTAAAGCGACCTACTGATAAGTTCATTTTACCCCAACTAATCTCAAGGGGGGACCACTCTAAGTAAATCTAAACTTGGTCTCGATAGGACAAATTTAGGTAAAGAAATTTGTAATTAAATTCCTGTGCCAATGCGTTTTTTTCAATGTAAAGACAGACAGACAGACAGACAAGGGTTGTAATTTAAATAATATCTAGACGCCACGTTTCTGATATTAACACCTCAGCAGATACCCCAATTGCTCAACATTTCCAACTTCCGGATCATTCAGTTGAACATCATTTTGAAATCATGCCAATAGAACAGATTCCGACCTTCGATAGTGAGGAAGAAACGAGTTCGTTTCGCAAAATCCGAGAGGGCCATTGGATTAGAACACTCCAAACAAAAGCACCATTTGGAATAAATGTAGATTCGGGAATATCACAAAAGAACAAAATTATCCCATTTCAACTCATATACAATAGACGTAATGTTGAATTAGCGAAAACCATGAAAGACGAATATTCACAGTTGCAATCTAAATTAAAGGAACCGATCAAAGCACGACCAGTAATAGCTTACAATAGAAATCCAAACCTGAAAGATTTGCTAGTAAGATCAAAGTTAGACCTTATGGTTCCTGATAACAATGACAAGGTTTCATCCCTCCCTACCTATTCTTAAATAAATCTAATCCCAACCAAAATCAATGGTGGGGCAACATGAAATCATATCCGTAGGACTTCTTTTAATTTTGTGTCTGCAAAAGTGTGTGCGTGCGTGCGTGCGTGCGTGCGTGCGTGCGTGCGTGCGTGCGTGCGTGCGTGCGTGCGTGCGTGCGTGCGTGCGTGCGTTCGTTCGTTCGTTCGTTCGTTCGTTCGTGCGTCCGGGCGTTTGTTCGTATGTGTGTATGGGTGTGTGCTCGTACATCCGTACGTGTGTGCATCTATACTTGCGTGGGTGTATGTGTGCGTGTGTATGTGGGTGTGGGTGCATTAATTCGTGAGTACATTAGTGCCTGGGTGTGTGCGTGCATGCATTCGTGCGTCCGTTCGTGCATGCGTTCATGCATGCATTATTGCGTGCATTCGTGCATGTATTACTGTGTGCATGTATTATTGCGTGCATTCGTTCAGGTGCGTGCGTGCGTGCGTGCGTGCGTGCGTGCGTGCGTGCGTGCGTGCGTGCGTGCGTGCGTGCGTGCGTGCGTGCGTGCGTGCGTGCGTGCGTGCGTGCGTGCGTGCGTGCGTGCGTATGTACGTGCGTATGTGTATGTGTGTGCATTCGTGTCTGATTTCTCTATAATGTAGGATCAATCCCAGCCTTTACCTGTTAAAGCGACCTACTGATTAATTCACTTTACCCCAACTAATCTCAAGGGGGGACCACTCTAAGTAAATCTAAACTTGGTCTCGATAGGACAAATTTAGGCAAAGAAATTTGTAATTAAATTCCTGTGCCAATGCGTTATTTTTCAATGTAAAGACGGACTTGCTTGTGCCAGGCCTCCATATTTGTCCCAAATCAAACAATTTTAAACTGTTTACATGTACAAATACACTGTCGGAATTGGTCTGTTGGTAGCTGATATTTCGTTTGCACGGTCGTCCATACGTGCAATCGTCCATGCGTTCGTTCGTTCGTTCGGGCGGGCGGGCGGGCGGGCGGGCGGGCGGGCGGGCGGGCGGGCGTGCGGGCGTCCGTGCGGGCGTCCGTGCGTATGTGCGTATGTGCGTGCATGCGTTCATATGTGCGTTTATTCATTCATTCATTCGTTCGTTCATCCACCTATCTGTTCACTCATCCTGTCACCTGTCCTTGGCCTCTCTATTGGTTTACTGGTCTGTGCCTCCCAGACATCAATTGATTGTCTATGTGGATGGACTGATAGATGGATTACTGGGTGGGTGGCCGGGTGGGTGCATGGATTGTTTGGACATATATGTTTGTAAAGGTACAAACCACCTCTCTTCCGCAACCACCTGCCGTATTTTATTCTTATATTTTCAACAGCCGCACCAACTCATTGCAAAGAAGCAATTAGCGCTTTGCAATGACTAAGTGAATAAATTAAACCAAATTCGGAAATGAAATTGTAGCTTTCACCCAGTTGCCTATTCATTTGTTCAGTCGTCTAGTCACCCACCGGGTGTCTGTCTATCAGTTTACTAATCTGTTCTCCCCTTAATCAAGTATTTGTTTAGGTGGATGGCAGGATGGACTGATGGATGGATTAATATGCTGGTGTCTGGGCGGGTGAATGAGTGCATGGGTTGTTGGACATATAAGCTTACAAAGCTCAAACAACCTGTGACTTACAACCACCTCTCTTTAGAAGGAATCTCACTAGACCAACAACATTCAGTCAATCCACAATGGATCATCCTATGTCAGAAAGACCTGCTCAAAACTATTTTTTATTCCTATTTTCGAACACAGGGCTACACCAACTTATTACAAAGAAGTAATCAATGCTTTGTAATGACTGAGTGAACCGATTTGCCCAGATCAAAAAACTGTATAACTCCTAACTGTCCAAATTTGTTCCTATTTTCGAACACACGGCAACGCCAACTTATTACAAAGAAGTAATCAACGCTTTGTAATGACTGAGTGAACCGATTCGCCAAGATCAAATAACTGTATAACTTGTCAGAATTTGTTTTAATAATCTTTATTCAGGAAACCTGTCCCTGGCAGTACTCAAACAACAAGTAAATTACTCTCCGCCGCCATGATTAAACATATCTCGGCAGCATTTGATCTAATGACTGACCAAATAGCCCTCATTGTTATTCTCACACCTTAATCGCCTGATACGAACCGGCGTACTAACCCATGCTACAGTTAGATAAGCTCGATATAATTAAGCAATCACGCCTTTTGTATTAGCTGTTTGACTTCAGTAGCGCCAAAGGCGCACATTGATCTAAAGCAGGTCTTCGGGTTTAGTTTGATCTTTTGTGGAGAGACTGAATTAATAGCTAATCAGTAGTCACCATTGTAGTAATTCTCCTATAAATATGTAAGAATTATCAGTTGCCATTAGACCAGTTTTTTCGCTGCATGACGAAGACCATTACGTCGAAAGCGCTCCAGCAACTGACAGTGTAAGCTTTAATTTTATATATATATAATAATCTTGTATTAATTGTTCTTATTTTTCAGTCTCTAAATTGTTTCAACACATATCGCTCTAGTTAATATTTGGTAGTTAACTTTTTTGAACTTTTCTGACTAAATTTGACATAAATCTGTAGAAATTTGATTACGTTCTAAAATGGCCAAGAATTTCAACGGCCCAGTGGGTAAAGGACGCAAATCTGGCAACCCAGCGTCCAACTTTTCTTCAACCAAAAGTGCTCCTAACCAGTCTGTTCAGGCCTTTCAGAGACTGGTTAAGATGTACTTCCATGTGTTGCAATGCTTGCATCACTATGGTCTTTTACGAGAGCATTTGGCATCAGACTCTCTCCCGAAATCTCTCAGCATGAAAATGGAGGAGATGAACTCGTTTTTCTGCCCTGCCTTACGAGATGACGAATTTTTGAAATCGACCAGCATGATAAACCAAATTTGGGCTCATAGCTGCTTAGAAAATTTAATCAACCATTATCGAAGCAAATTGGACAAATTAAAGGCAGAGGTAAAAGTGGCCGAATCTAATGTAATTCTTGATCTAGACAGAGCCAAAGGCATAGCATTGAAATGGGGTAGGCAAAATTTTGGAAATAAATTGGCCACAACGACAATCACAAATTTTTGGAAATTTTTGGCAGAAATAGCTAGTGATAAGCAAAATAGAGTGATGTCTCTACCAACACCGGCGGCCACACCGAGTACAGGTTCAGGTTATCATTCAACAATGACTAACAAACGACAACGGTCACCAACTACCTTCACACCCTCGCCTACCACTTCCAAGCGGACGAATCTGTATACATCACCAACACCAGCACCTGGTGTTGATGATGTAACAGAGTCATGGCCGGCTCTCCCAAAGACAAATTCTCCTGCTGTGCGCCGTTGTCGGGTTGTTACTCACTGTTCCCCCAATCTACCACCTAGCAACTCTTCCTCATCTCTTCCACTATCTTCTCCTCGCCACCTTCTGACTCGATCTTCTCCTCTTCCTCCTTCTCCTCTCTCAATCCCGCCTCCTTCTCTTCCTCCTCAAACTTCTTCTCTTCATGCATCTCCTCTCTCAATCCCGCCTCCTCCTCTTCCTCCTCAACATTCTTCTCTTTATGCATCTCCTCTCTCAATCCCGCCTCTTGCTCCTCATACTCAATCTTCTCCTCGTGCATCTCCTCTCTCCATCCCTCCTCCTCCTCTTCCTCCTACGCTTCATCTCTCTTCTCCTCACGCACCTTCTTCTGCTCCTCTTCTTCTGTCTCCACCTCCTCTCCCTCCTATGGAGAATAATAGTAACCTGTCTGACAGGAAGTTTGCTAAGTACCGTCATCAATCGCATAGCAAGGGCCTGTGGAGGATCCCCAGAATCACCAAAAAGATTCTGATGATAGGGTTCTCTAATCTAGCCCGAATTGATTTAGATGTCCATCCTGACATCCAGGTTGAGTGCTATCCTGGTGCCGCATTATCACATTTCAGAACAATGGCTATGCGACACCAGGATGGCCCTAGCCCGGAGAAGATCATCTTGAATATTGGCATCAACTCCAAAAATGAGCATCCAACCAAAGCCTCAAGCCATTTACGGTTCATGGCTCGTGAATTTAAAAACACCTTCCCTAATGCGGAGTTGCACTTTGCTGAGATTAACTTCTCTGATAGCTTGTCAGACAGGCAAAGGTACTGTCTCAAGCGTATCAACGAATCAGCAAGGTCCAACTGCCACGTTGATAAGGTCATCCCCAAAATTTCTGATGCGAATTTTCATGTTGAGAAGGATAGAATCCATTGGACGAAAGAAACAGCTAATTGTATTTATAACCATTGGTTGACGGTACTTAGTTTAAACTAAATGTGGGTCAAGGCAATAGCTCCCCTAACATAGGATTAGGAACAAACCTTGTCAATTTAGCAGCTGACTATGATCTCTCACCATCTGAAAAATCAATTCTCGATCGTGGTCTTACTTTTATACCAACTCCAAAACCAAAAACAGGATTAGATTTGCTTTTAGACACAGGTCTTATTGAAGTAGCTAATTTTGGTCATTCAGTAAAAATAGCCCATCATTTTCGAAATTTAAATGGAGAGTCAAAACCATTCACTGGAAAATCCGGTTGGGACCCTCCAGATAGGCTAGTTGATGACAATGTTAAAGCAACCATAAAAACGGTTGCTGGTATAGCCAGATCATTGCCAGTTACAAACAATAAGCAAAACCTTTCATTTCTCGAACAACAGGCTATCAACAAATTACGTAGAAATCAAAATATTATTATAAAACCAGCCGATAAAGGTTCAGCAACTGTGATTATGTCTAGAGAAAACTACATCCGCGAGGCCGAAAGGCAGTTAACTAACACCAGGCATTACAGAAAACTTGATAATTTAATTTGGCCTCAAAACCGACAAAATTTCATTGAAATACTTAATTCATTGCATACAGATAAGTACATCGATAAGAAACAGCTAAAGTATCTGCTAGGTGAGAATAATCCACAAAATCGGACATTTTATATCTTGCCTAAAATCCATAAACCTATCAGCACCTGGTTAGATCCATTGACACCTCCTGGACGACCCATCATTTCAGACTGTGGCAGTGAGTCTTATGGCATTTCAGAATATATTGATTACTATTTAAAGCCCATTGCTAATAGACACAAGAGCTTTCTCAAGAACACTGAACACTTTCTTTCAAAGTTATCCAAATTGTCAGTTCCGAAAGATGCATATTTAGTCACATTAGACATAGATGCTATGTATACCAATATAGATATTGATGCTGGAGTCAATGCTATTAAGAATTCTTTTGTCAAATTTCCTGATCCAGATCGACCAGACACGGAAATTCTAAAATTATTAGAGCTAAGTCTTAAAGGAAACGATTTCCAATTTAATGGTGAAAATTACCTTCAAATCTGTGGATGCGCAATGGGTAAACGATTCAGCCCAAATTTTGCCACGATTTATGTTGCGGAGTGGGAAGTGGAGGCACTGAACAAATCAACCAAAAAGCCTCTTCTTTACCTCAGATATCTAGATGACATCTTCATAGTTTGGCAACATTCAGAAGAAGACTTTTGGGAATTTTTTCGCATTTTAAATAACCAAGATTCAAACATCAAGCTAAAAGCTACTATTAGTGGAACATCGGTTGACTTTTTAGATGTCACGATCTATAAGGGTCCTCAATTTGATTCCTCTGGAAAATTAGAATATAAAGTATTCTTTAAGCCAACAGACTCACATCAGCTGCTTCACAAAAAATCATTTCATCCTCCACACACATTTAAAGGTTTGATCAAATCGCAAATCATAAGATTTTTTCGAAACTCTAGCAACAGGCAAAATCTGAATAGTGCATGCTCTACTCTGTTTGATGCTTTGAAAGCACGAGGCTATTCAGCCCGTTTTCTTCGAAAAATTAAAGCAGACACCATCAATGAGCTTGAAAATCTAAAACCTCATAGCGGACCCGAGTTTGAACCTGTCCAAATTAAACACAATAAACCAATCATGTGCGATGGATCAGTTTCTAAATGCGACAAATATAGATGCAAAGTAAACAACTATATTATAAACCAACAGACATTCCTGAGCTTTCAAACTAAAAATGAATATCATATCCGAACTAATATGCATTGTGATTCTGAGAATGTAGTCTATTTGATCAATTGTGCCCTTTGCCAGAAACAGTATGTTGGTGAAACAAAAAATGCATTTAGAGTGCGTGCTAGACGCCACGTTTCTGATATTAACACCTCAGCAGATACGCCAATTGCTCAACATTTCCAACTTCCGGATCATTCAGTTGAACATCATTTTGAAATCATGCCAATAGAACAGATTCCGACCTTCGATAGTGAGGAAGAAACGAGTTCGTTTCGCAAAATCCGAGAGGGCCATTGGATTAGAACACTCCAAACAAAAGCACCATTTGGAATAAATGTAGATTCGGGAATATCACAAAAGAACAAAATTATCCCATTTCAACTCATATACAATAGACGTAATGTTGAATTAGCGAAAACCATGAAAGACGAATATTCACAGTTGCAATCTAAATTAAAGGAACCGATCAAAGCACGACCAGTAATAGCTTACAATAGAAATCCAAACCTGAAAGATTTGCTAGTAAGATCAAAGTTAGACCTTATGGTTCCTGATAACAATGACAAGGTTTCATCCCTCCCTACCTATTCTTAAATAAATCTAATCCCAACCAAAATCAATGGTGGGGCAACATGAAATCATATCCGTAGGACTTCTTTTAATTTTGTGTCTGCAAAAGTGTGTGCGTGCGTGCGTGCGTGCGTGCGTTCGTTCGTTCGTTCGTTCGTTCGTTCGTTCGTGCGTTTGTTCGTATGTGTGTATGGGTGTGTGTCCGTGCGTGCGTGCGTGCGTGCGTATGTACGTGCGTATGTACGTGCGTATGTGTATGTGTGTGCATTCGTGTGTCTGATTTCTCTATAATGTAGGATCAATCCCAGCCTTTACCTGTTAAAGCGACCTACTGATTAATTCACTTTACCCCAACTAATCTCAAGGAGGGACCACTCTAAGTAAATCTAAACTTGGTGTCGATATGACAAATTTAGGCAAAGAAATTTGTAATTAAATTCCTGTGCCAATGCGTTATTTTTCAATGTAAAGACAGACAGACAGACAGACAGACAGACAGACAGACAGACAGACAGACAGACAGACAGACAGACAGACAGACAGACATACAGACATACAGACAGACAGACAGACAGACAGACAGACAGACAGACAGACAGACAGACAGACAGACAGACAGACAGACAGACAGACAAGGGTTGTAATTTAAATAATATCATATGCAATCATATTACCTTATTAAGTACAAACAAAGGTTCTAACGTCTGATGAAATGTCTCGTTTAACTGTATATTGAATGTCGTCGTCAACCCCATCTAGAAACTCATCCTGAAGTACAACATATCCAGTTCCACAGCTAATGTCAGGTGTTGCTGAAACAGAGGGGGAGATAGCTACTTTATACCGTACGCCTATTCGCTGTAGCTTACAGTAATGCACTATAAAACATTTGATGCAGACTAAGGCCGTAGGCTGTGTTGAGACTATATAGTCCGTGGGCTGGAGGGGCCCACCTGGATACCCCCCCCCCCACTAATTGACGAAACTATATTTTTATAACAGCTTTCGATGTCTTCTTTAAGATTATGTATGTTAACATGTGATAAACTGGGACTCAATAAGGTTTTTGATGGGTTATATTAGAGCTAATACCCACAGTGAAGCAGACCATATTAGGGGTTAGGGGTATTAAAAACTGAGATATCTTTTGATAGAATCATTATACATTGGTGATCGACCACTCAAAATGTTGCTTAGAGGATCCTCTACAATTGCATATGGGTTACATGCAAATCTGTTTCACAATGAGACCGGTAGAGGTCAAAAGGTCACAAATATTCGACACAGCTTAAATCTAGCAGCTATATGTTGCCATCACTGACCAAGCACCGGTAAAGGAACATTCTAGTTTTAAGATTGATCAAAAGGCACAATTTGACAAATATAATGGGTAAAAGTTTACTCATTTAATAGACTATTGTTACTATGACAACTGACAGCATAGTCAATTTTTGAGAATCAATGAAAAATGCATTCATTGTAAATTAATTAAGTAGATTTTGATAGAATCGTTCAAGATTGGTAATAGACCACTCAAAATGTTGCTTATAGTATAGTCTATGATTGTATATGATTTACATGGAAATCAGTTTCATAATGAGGTCGGCAAGGACAAAAGGTCACAAATCTCCGCCACGGCTTAAAATCTAGCAACTATATATTGCTATCATTGACCAAGCACCAGTAAAGGAACATTCTAGTTTTAACAGATTACGATTGATTAAAAAGCACCATTTGACAAATATAATGAGTAAAAGTTTACTCATTTAATAACATAGTGTTACTATGGCAACTGACAGCATAGCCAATTTTTGAGAATCGATGAAAAATGCAATCATATTAAACTAAGCTTGAAATGAGGATATGATCGAATCACACCACTTGGCTCAAGTCACTGTTCACTCTATACAGTCCAGCCATTGTTCTCAGTGGGTTCAGGGATGTATGTCTTTGGTGCATGGGATCGCTTCCAAATAGCTACCTGATAGGTAACCCTCTTTATGCGCACACGGAGGCAAACAGATTTTAAGCTGTGGCGAAGATTTGTGACCTTTTGACCTCTTCCAGCCGCATTATGAAACTGATTTGCATGGAAACCACATGCAATCGTGGACGATACTAGAAGCAACATTTTGAGTGGTCGATCACCAATCTACACTGATTCTATGAAATCTACTTAATTAGTTTACAATGAAGGCAATTTCATCGATTCTCAAAAATTGGCCATGCTGTCAGTTGTCATAGTAACAATATTATATTAAATGAGTAAACCTTTACTCATTATATTTGTCAAATTGTGTCTTTTGATCAATCTTAAGCTGTTAAAACTAGAATGGTCTTTTACTGGTGATTGGTCGGTGATAGCAACATACAGTTGCTAGATTTTAAGCTGTGGCGAAGATTTGTGACGTTTTGACCTCTGCCGACCTCATTTGAAATTGATTTGCATGGAAACCATATGCAATCGTGGACGATACTATAAGCAACATTTTGAGTGGTCGATCACCAATCTACACCGATTCTATCAAAATCTACTTAATTAGTTTAAAATGAATGCATCGGTTCTAAAAAATTGGCCATGCTGTCAGTTGTCATAGTAACACTATTCTATTAAATGAGTACACTTTTACTCATTATATTTGTAAAATTGTGCCTTTTGATCAATCTTAAGCTGTTAAAACTAGAATGTTCCTTTACTGGTGCTTGGTCGGTGATAGCAAAAGTATAGTTGCTAGATTTTAAGCTGTGGCGAATATTTGTGACCTTTTGACCGCTGCCGATCTCATTGTGAAACCGATCACTAATCTACAATGATTCTCTCAAAAGATATCACAGTTTTTAATACCCCTACTCCTTAATATGGTCTGCTTCACTGTGGGTATTAGCTCTAATATAACCCATCAAAAACCATATTGAGTCCCAGTTTATCACATGTTAACATACATAATCTTAAAGAGGACATGGAACGCCGTTAGAAAAATATAGTTTCGTCAATTAGTGTGTGTGTGTGTGGTTGTATCCAGGTTGACCCCTCCAGCCCACGGACTAATATAGTTAATCCGATGTAACGCCATACTCCAGTACGACGTTGATTAACTCTATGGTCTCAACACGGCCTAAGAGTCTACTTCAGTGGTATGCTACGTTCAATAAATTTACGAATCAATGGCTTTCGATCCATATAACGATCAAGATATTTGATCTAACTTACATCATGATTTCATCAGAAAAATTCGTTTCATTAAAATACGTTTTATATGTAGGGCCTATCAGTTTACTTCCTGTATTATATAAGACTACCCTGATCGCTCCAGTGAACGCCCTATTTATTGAACATAGGTACCTGATGAAATAATCTGTTTTGTTTACATCTTTCGCAAAAACAGATTATATATATATATATATATATATATATATATATATATATATATATATATATATATATATATATATATATATATATATATATATATATATATATATATATATACACACCTGTGCAAAAGTTAAGCACCAGCAAAAACAATAGAACGTAGAAACATGATGGTACAACTAGGCTGCCATACTTTTTGTCCCCGCGTTAGCTGACATAATTCCAAGTACGAAATGCACATGCATGCATGACTTCACGCCGCTTGATGTCCGTGCGTGACGGGAAACAGCACACGTGTTCAGTTATGTAAAAGTCCAGTTTGAGGTGTAGAACATTACATACAGATTTAGGCGACAAGATTAGGAATTTTGTGTTCATGACCGTGGTTTATTTGTACAGAGAGAATTAGCTCTTGATTGTAAACCGCTATGGCAAGACGAAGGTTAAGTGATCGTGTGAAATGGCAAATCATAGGCATGCATACCACTGGTATGTCATGCAGAGAGATTGGCAGACAGCTGAACATTAACCATACTGTAATCAGTCGTTTGATTGCAAAACATGGGCAAACTAACGAGGTGAACGACAGGCCTAGATCTGGAAGACCGAAGAAGACTACTGCCCGTGATGATCGAGCCCTAGTACGCCTTGTTAGGAGATCTCCATTCACCAACAGCAGAGTGCTCAGCCAGCAATGGGAAACGCGCAATAGAGTGTCAATGTCTACCGTCAAAAGGAGACTGTATGCTGCTGACATGAAAGCTAGGAGACCTGTCAGACGTCCTCTCCTCACTGCACACCACAAAGAGGAGCGTCTGAGGTGGTGCAACGAAAGAAGACACTGGAACATGAGATCCTGGAGGCGGGGTACACTGGTCCGATGAAAGTCGGTTCCTGCTTCATGCCACAGATGGTCGAACTCGTGTATGGAGGTCCAGACGCACGGCGTACGACCAACGTAACATCATGGAAGAAGTTCCATTTGGTGGAGGTTCCGTTATGATATGGGGGTGCATCTCATTTGATTGTAAGCTGGATCTGTTGACTGTACCTGGAACACTAAATGGACAAAGATATCAAGATTCCATACTGGATAGAGTTGTGGTCCCTCATTTTGTAAAGCATGCACCTGGAACCCACCCTATATTCATGGATGACAACGCCCGACCACATCGTGCTAGAGCTGTGCATGAATACATCCGCCAGAATGCCATCGAAACCCTACCATGGCCAGCAAGGAGCCCTGACATGAACCCTATTGAGCATATCTGGGACATTCTGGGAAACATGGTGAGAAGGAGGGATCCTCCTGTGCAGAACCTACAGGAATTAACAGACGCACTCCATCTTGAATGGCAACGAATACCACAATGGCGTATCAGTCGGTTGGTGACCAGCATGAGACGTCGTGTCCAGGCCGTCATCCAGGCACAAGGTGGATATACCCGGTATTAATAATGACAGTCTCAAACTCGTGCACAGATGTTAAACTTCGTTTTCAGACACCATTAATGACAATCTAGCCACGTGTGTCGACTGTAGGGCAATAGTTGTCAGTTGTGTCAACGTAACCATATTCAGGCCTCGTTTTCAAGTTCAAACAAAAACATACAGTGTTTCCCCACCATCATAATCAGCATTCCTCTAGTTGCATTATTACCTCTTGCACTAAGATGGATGGGTACATAAATGTTTATGCTATTGCTTTCTTCATAGCACATGAATATACCCTCGCATGTGCGTAAAAATAGGGTGGTGCTTAACTTTTGCACAGGTGTATATATATATATTCGACGTTCCAAGTCCTGGCTGGCTCTTTCGAATTGCTATGTAGCAAGTGTAATGTGTTTTGCAGTACTAGCTTCCTCCGAGAGATGTGTATGTGTTGACTCCTCGCACTGTAAATTCCAAGGATTTATCTTTCCGTACATGCGTGTCTAGTATCATTCATAGAACATGGTCAACCATAGATCATCTTTGCTGGGCCAAATTGACTAACAGCGAGACCATATTGCGCGTGGTGTATATTGCATCCATGGATCGAGTTTTCAGAAAGACTATGTCCCATGCGATGCAACGTGCGGTAATGTCAAAGGAGGTGAATATCAGTGAGCCGATGGTTTGTTTGGCTCTTCTTCCATTGATTCCTCCCGGCCACGTCGGCGAGATGCCTTTGGAACTGACTTGGTCTGTCGTTGATAGGCGTACATGAATAAATTACATTTTGGCTTCGTTCACAGTGCCAGGTATGTTGTAATGGGGCATCTTTATCTCGTCTATGTCAATAGAGGGACCGATTTCTAGCTAAGCTACGCCCATCTCTAGCTACGCCCCACCCACATTTTGCCCGTGTTGGGATAGAATCACAATATCAAGGTAACTTTACAGGTAAGCTGTGGAATATTTTGACACCCATTTGGCTGGGTGCTGCTGTAGCCTATGGCAGCAACATCGCCCAGTCGAATTAGTTTCAAAATATTCAACATAATGTTTTAGTAAATAGTAAAGACATACATTTCGTACACTTGGTGGACTATTCTATGATCATGACGGAACTATGGATTCATTACTTATTTTGAATGTGACGTCAGCCTACATGCGGCGTAATATATTATGCTGTCATATACTTGAGTGACAGATCGGATCTATCCATTGCCTTTGTCAGAATAAGATCATAGATAGGAATGTAATAGTCCTTTGTTCGCATACACTGTTGCTTTAATCAATTACAGAAGAGACGGCCATACAGACAGAGAGTAGTCACATCTATATCTGTATCTGATGCTGTTAGCACATTCAATGTGAACACAGTCTGTGATATGCGATAAGAGGTCCAAGGACCTGTGGCTCTCACCTGGACCGTTAGCATTTGAACCATTTGCATTTAAATAGACATGGTGGATAATTTTCGGAAAATCCGAGATGACCACTAAAAGAATTGACCAATCAAATTTCTGTACATACGTCTGAAGCCTACCCACATACGGTCCTGCCAGCTGAGTTTGATTGAAATCTGCCAAGCGGTTAATGAGGCGTAGTCTTTTAACTGATTTACCTAAGCTTTTGCGAAAGCCAAGATGGCCACCCAAAACTTGACCAATCAAAAATACTGCATACGAGATCTGAAGCCTGCTACCACAGGGTCCTTCCATATAAGTCTCGTTGAAATCGCTCGAGCAATTAATGATGAGTAGTGTTTTAAACGATATCTGGTAGGTTTTCATAAAATTCAAGATTTTCACCAACAAATTTACAAACAAAGTTCTGTGTACAAGCTCTGAAACCTATAGCCATATAACCCTTCCAGCCAAACTATGTTGAAATCCGCCAAGCAGTTAACGAGGAGAAGCGTTTTGACAATTTCCGGTAATAAACTTTTAAAAGAGTAGTACAATTTGGTTGAATCCATCTAGTCAAATTTTGTTGAAATATGTCAAGAAGCTAAAGGAGTAGTAGAATTTTTACCCTTTCCTGTAGATTTTTAATAAATTCTAAAATTTTCACCCAAAAAAATAGATCAATCAAAATGCTGAAACGATGTTCTAGAGCCTACCATCATCCATCTAGTAAAATTTGGTTGAAATATGTCAAGCAGCTAAGAAGGAGTAGCATTTTGACAATTTCAGGTAGATTAAAAATATTATTTAAGATTTTCATCCAAAAAATTGATCAATCAAAATTCTGAATAGAATTTCTAGACCCTACCACAATAGAATGCATCTAGTAAAATTTGGTTGAAATATGTCAAGCAGCTAAGAAGGAGTAGTATTTTAACAATTTCCGGTAGATATTTAATAAAATCTAAGATTTTCACCCAAAAACCGATTCAATCAAACCGCTGAATAGAAGTTCTACAACCTACCCCCATATAATCTATCTAGTCAAATTTGTTTGAAATATGTCAAGTAGCTAAGGAGGACTAGTATTTTGAAAATTTCCGGTAAATTTTCACCCAAAAAATTCACCAATCAAAATTCTGAAAATTGGATGATCCCAGCATAGAATCCTTCCCGCCAAATTTGGTTGAAATCGGTCAAATTTTTAAGGAGAAGAAGTGATTTGACGGACGGACGACGAACAGACAACGGACAACCGCCATGTCATACGCTCACTTGACCTTTCAGGCCAGGTGAGCTAAAATAAAACTGCGTCAGCTTCTTCCTAAGTACTTGGCTCACGATCCAAGCTTTTCAAGATTTATTTATTATTCTCAGGTCTCAGATGTGACACATGGGATATAAACAACATACAATTTTTACAGTGGCAAGACAGTTTACATGTTATTTACATATCTCTAATAGAATAATATTGAGAAAAAAATAGTTTAGATTTACTACAGCGATATGATTAGTTCTTTTCAGGCAAGCTATTTCTATATTAACTATTATTCTGATCACAATTTAACTTTCTTTTCAAGTATTATCTTTATTAGCATATTTGCTGTGTTTTTGCAACAGATTAATCCTTTTGGAATTGCTTAAAATTGCATTTATTAGTTGGCAAACTTTAGATAGTAGTTCTTTGTTGTGGCTAGAGAAAACTGGGAAGATTTTAAATAATTATGCCGCTTACGGTTGTATTTAGGTAGCGTTTTTAATCGTAATGTATGAAAAAGTCACAAATACAAATGTAATGAAACTCATCTCCAATTTCCTTTCTGTCACAAATACTGAATTTCCTTTCTTCTCTTAGTATTCTTCCTCACCCCATCACCCACCCCACCCTTTCAATTTGTAATGAATGGTTACTGGTTCTAAACCCAGTGAACAATATTCTCTGTCTTTATCAATAAGTCTAAGGAGGAATGATTCAGTTTCCAAGTTAGTCTTAAATGAATTGTCTATCCTACCCTTCCACGATTCCTTCATTTTGGTGAGACATGTTTGTATAAAGTCCTCTATGTTTCTGGTAATCGAAGCGTGAATGATTTTGGTGGTACGAAATATGTTATCCAAAGGTATTAAGTAAAATGGTTTAATACACGTTAGCCATTTGTATGATTTTATGTTTTCATTAGAATCGTTTAACATACAATTATACATTTGACAACAACTCCACTACATTACCAACGCCACCGCCGCCACCACCGCCACCACCACCACCACCACCACCACCACCACCACCACCACCACCACCACCACCAGTCTGCTTCTAAAAAGTGATAATCCGTTCGAATTCTCTCCAAAAACAACCCGCTAATGTGATTGTTACGCCCTCTGGGATGTGCTGGCAAGAATTGGTTCTATGTTTATCCCTCCAATGGTGAAATTTGACCAAGAACGTATTTGCTTATTGAATTGTAGCTCGCGGGGCTACGCGCTGGTCCGTTGTATTGCTCCGATCCATTGCACCGCAGGTACAGGATGCGCGGGAGGGTTGGCTAGCTACGGTTACCGGGGTTACAGATTCCGTATCGTGATTCTCTGGAAGGTACAAAGACCGGCTTCTAGAGCCCGTGGAACGATAACATTCCAGTGCCGCCGAGATTGAACCTCACGGTCTTATCCTAACTGTTAGTGTCACCTGTATGACAGTCCATAAACTAGTTAAAAAGTCTGGACATGATGATAATACTTATAAATAGCTACACAAACAATGGTACTCGTTTGCTGGTAGATGAGCAAAAATAATACAGTACATAGAACCAAACTGGTATTCTTTCTACGTGTGCTCGCCGAAGGTACCACACAGATTCGTAAATCCGCAGGGGTATCCCCACAAGGGAACATCGCAATGAGGCTACTTGAATAGTTTAATATAAGCCAATTATATCACTAACACATACAAAATATTATTGTTGCGAGAGGAAGGTGCCTCGCGCGGGCCTCTGTCACAGGAAATTGCCTTCAACGCCGAAGTGGAGGAAAAGAGCTGGCAAAAAGGGCCACTCTTTTGTTCAAATAAAAAGTTATGTGCAGTGGGTCAATTCTAGTGAAACTATAATTAATGTGATGCACGCTGGTTTACGTTGGTGCCACTCTTCTCCCTCCTCTAGAACACACACATTAACCTGGCCTTGATGCAGGACAAGCTGTTCGTCCGGGTGTATACCAAACATCTTGATGGAGTAACGATAACCTCTCCGCAACTTCAGGTCTGTCATGATGAGAATGACCAGGAACTAAAATGTGCGGGCTCTAGCCAACGAATCCTACATGTAGAGTGAGCGCATCAGCAGGTCCAGGCCATGGCTAACCAGCGTCTAGAGTTGACATTGCAACGAGGTGCCTTGGACTGCGTAGCTGTAGCAGTCTTGGTTCAGAAAGAAGGGGTGGTCCAGGAGGTTGAGGAGCTAGACGACTTCAAACTTGTTGTGGCTGGGACCAACGTTCTCAGTGAGGTGCACGATCTGGCTGATTGCTGTTTCTATCGACAGAAAACAAAGTCATATGCCATACTCTGCCTGACAAGTGGCCACGAGGATCTCGAGTCGGCGCTCGAAGGTCAGTGCCACGTCGGAGGAAGGGACATCCCTCCTAACCATGGCAACCAGCTCAACTTTCATGTTGGGAACCTGCTCGCAGAGCGAGGGGGAACTCAATCGGTCAGAGCAACGGTGCTGTACTGTAACTCCAGCAGCTTTTCCAGCTACCACCAAAGCTCATACAGCAGCTACTACTACTATGACCTCGGCCGTCTTCTGACCGCCTAATGCCTCATAGTCGAGCGTCGGCTCCGAGATCTTTACAGCCTCGTAGTACTCATCGAGACTCTAATCGACCTCGTGGATGTTCTAGGTGGCGAGAGCCTTTTGTTGCCGAGAACGACTATGATGATGACTATGATGATGACTATGATGAGGACACCTATGACGAGGACTATGATGGTGATGATGTAGAGCCAGATCCCACTGACTAATCCACCATGCCAAAGGGATTTATCGTACCTACGTGAAGAGTTGTCTTGGCCCACTAGCATCAGTTGGGGCTCTGAATGTTCTGTTCACAGCGAAGGCTGGCGAGACGGTCCGCAAAATCGCCAACAAGGCTTTCCATGGAGTTGAGAAGATCTCTCAGGCTATTCCACCCATTGCCTCTGTGGTAGGCACATTCTTTGGCATTGCCGTTCCGTGGCTCCCATATGTTGCAATGGCACTCACAGTCATCTGGGCTGCCGAACATTTAAGACATGCTATATAAGATGGCTTCTCTGCATGACCTCGTCAAGTCCCTTAACTGGCAAGCCTTTGCCGATAAGCTTCCTTTCAGTGACAGCAGTGTTCACAGGTATTCGAAGAGGTATTCATCGATGGTCGGATAAACGACGGTCATCTGTTCGTCTGTCTAGTGTTTGCTCGAGCTGTACAGGAGAGAACAGGAGTCAACGTTAGCGATGAAATCCGAGGTCCTGACAGCCTCTCTTGAAGATCTCTATTACCGGCCCGGTGGCTATTATTGCGAGCCTCACCAGCTGCTCGAGGCTGCACGTCGCAAGGGTCATAGATTCACCTTGGAAATGGTTAGCCAGTGGCTTACCAGACATGCGATATGGCAGATTTACAGACCTCGTACACAGCACATTCGGTATGCACACTTCGATGAACTTGCCCGAACAGAGTTCACCAGGCAGATGTACTGTTCCTTCCACATGATCGGGTCTGTTCGAGAGGAACATGCAAGACCTACAAGTACGCCCTCACTATCGTCGATGTAGCCAGCAGGTACAAGGTGGCAGTGCCTCTCACGGATAAGTCCACCGGTCAGGTGGCGGCCGGGTTCCAGAGTATCTATGAGGACACGCAAAATCCCCTCCAGTGACCAGAGTTGCTGCAAGTGGATGAGGGTAAGGTGTTTAGGGGTGAAGCGCCGGCCCTCATGCAGAAACATGGTGTGGTGATTAGGCGAGGTGGGACATCACCGTGCCCAGGCTATCGTCGAATGGTGGAACCAGACACCGGCAGAGAGGCTGTTCCCACATCAGTATGCTCAGGAGATAGCTGTCCCAGGTATGGGTGAGAGGGTTGCCCGTTGTTGTGGAGAGATCCAATGCTGAGGTTAGTAGGCTGATAGGACAGAAGCCAGTTAAGGTCATTCAGCGATCTTCTGTGGCCCAACCACGATGCTCTGTTCATGAGTTGTCCTCAGTGGGCAGATTTATGTCCGATTCCCTAGTTCGGTATTTGTATGAGCCTGACGGGTTGGGGGTGGACGTAGACAGGTGACTGACCCCCAAATTGTCGATAGATGTATACAAGATTGACAGGTATGTGGAGATGGGTAGACAGCCTACGCTGTACTACCTGGCACGGTGGGAGAGCAGTCCTAGAGAGACCAGCGAAGACAGTGGTCATCATCTTTGTTCTGGACATTAACCATGGCACATTTTCGCTTAATCGAAGCGGGGAGATCGATGTCGGAGCCACCCCATAGTGGTTGATATCTGCCGATGTTGAGGTACAATGCATCAACCTGGTCGACTGCCCAGCCAGACCCCTCATGGGTGTAGTTCTCAAGACCTTGCAGCACCTTGGGTTTTGCCTCCTTCACAGCCTCGTTAATATCGCTTGCCTTCAGGATGGCATGCTGCTTAGACCAGCACAGGGGATCTGTTGTGACCTCTGTCCCATCATTCTTCTCCTTGTGGAGCGTGATCTTGAGATCAAGGCAGAAATTCACCACCTTCATGTCGAGGACCTCTTCCACCAACTTCCTCTCGATCTTGTCCAGGTTTTTATCCAGGAAAGCTGTTGGATCTTTTTTCCCATGTCCAGGAATTCCAATCCCTGCAGATAGTACTTGACTGAATGTGGGACTTTCACAAATCCTGGGGGTATGTCACTCATTTCCTGGATCATAGCATCAAGAAACCTGTTGATCTTCTCATCTGTGAACTTAGGTGGGGTTTCTAGCTCTGGGTGGGGAGGCTTCTCGGAAAGGAGAGCTGGGGTTGGCTTCTCGGGAATGGTTGACAGCTTCTTGCGTGGGGCTGGGGGTGGCTTATCGAGAGTGGTTGGCAGCTTCCTGCGTGGGGCTGGGGTTGGCTTCTCAGGAGTGGTTGGTAGCTTCCTGCGTGGGGCTGGGTTGACTTCTCGGGAGTGGTTGGTAGCTTCCTGCATGAGACTGGGGGGTTGGCTTCTCGGGAAGGAGAGCTGTCAGGTTCTTGGCATAAGTGGTACGGCTAATAAGCCCCTGCTGCAACAATCTCGCCAAATTTTGAAGTACTTCATCAATGTCCAAGCAGATGTGTGTACCTATCCAGTTGCGTTTCTCTAATATGGGGAATATGATGGTATCACATGCTGGTAGGGGCCGGCCTGAGGGTGGGGGCCGGCCTGGAGGAGACAGACAGACAGACAGACAGACAGACAGACATACAGACAGACAGACAGACAGACAGACAGACCACAGACAGACAGACAGACAGACAGACAGACAGACAGACAGACAGACAGACAGACAGACAGACAGACAGACAGACAGACAGACAGACAGACAGACAGACAGACAGACAGACAGACAGACAGACAGACAGACAGACAGACAGACAGACAGACAGACAGACAGACAGACAGACAGACAGACAGACAGACAGACAGACAGCATGACAGACAGACAGACATACAGACAGACAGACCACTGACATTCAATCACTATATATAACACAGCCTAGATAAGACGTTATGGCCTAGTTATTAGACGCAGACCTACTAATAACTGGCATATTAGATCTAACAGATAACAACAGCGAGATAGTGTTTTAAGCGTTAGTTTAAGGCGCATCGCATATTTTCTCAGGACACAATCCCGAGTTAGAATGTGTGGAATGTATGTGCATAATTACTGTACAGCAAGAAAATAGCCGAACGTATCTCTGTTCTACCAGCCCACCTCCCTCCTGTAGTCACCGATCGGCGATCCTCTGTTCTGACAGTCTTCTGTTCTAGCACTACTCAGCCAATCAGATTCAAGGACGTATGTTTCTGCAGAGTTTGGAGCCATGTTTTCCATGTGCTAGTATCAACAGGACAGGATCTTCTATATAAGTACAGTACAATAAAACAGTTTTCTGCCCTAAAAAGTATTTATTTTTTACTTTACATTATTGTTTTCTGCTCCCACTATATATACGTAAAACAATGAATAATTTATGCTTTGCATAACATATCAGCCCTAGTTTGTATATTGAAGAATATCAGACTGTTCGTATGAATTGTTCTTTCATCAGCTGTTGTATGGTATATGTTCTATGTATTGGGTGAACTGGGACAGGTTGTCCCACCTCTCCCCATATGTGTCCCCCTTCTCCTGCCATTGAAAGTGACAGCAAAATATTGTCTTTTCTATAGTATACTTCAACATGTCTGTGTTACAGAATTACCCTAGATATGCCGAGAGTTTATAAGAGAAAATCAGAAATGGGGCTGGTGCCCCCTGAAGCCATGTTGTATGCTGCAAAGGATGTTATAGAAAATGGTCGTTCAATACGTAAAGTGGCGGAAGAAAGGGGAATTAAAAAAAAACCCTGCAACGTTATGTAAAAAAGTTCGAGAAAGACAAGGACGTGACCTTAGCACTGAATTATACACACTGCCAGGTATTTACCAGACCGCAGGAACACACTCTTGTAGAATACATGACAACAGTCTAAAAAATGTTCCATGGCCTGACGCCATTCCAAACACAACAGCTGGCATATGAGATGGCTCCTCAAAATGGACTGAAAATTCCAACACAATGGGAGGAGAATAAAGTATCATGAAAGGAATGGCTGTCCGGGTTCTTGAAAAGAAACCAAACGTGTGTCGCTAGGACGTCCTGAAGCAACATCTTTAGCCCGAACTAGTGCATTTAACAAACATACGGCTGGCATTTTCTATAATTTACTCGAAGAATTAGTGAAAAAGACAAAGGTTAGTGGAGCACGTATTGTAACTCTGGATGGATCCGGACTTACAACTGTTCAAAAAGTGCCAAAGGTGATTGGTCAGAAGGGGTTGAAGCAGGTTGGACAAGTCACATCACGTGAACGTGGAGGACTGGTAACCATCTATGCCACGGTTTCTGCTACCGGGCTAGCTTTACCTACAGCATTTATATTCCCAAGGAAGAACTTTCGAGACGTCTTTCTGACAGGAGCATCTGAACGTTTTCGAGGATTAGCAGCCACGTCTGGTTGGATGAATAGCGATCTCTTTATAAAAGTAATGGAGCATGTGGTGACGTATATGAATGCAGCCACAGACAATCCTATCATATTGATTACGGACAACCATGAGAGTAATCTTTCAATGAACACGCTGGATTATGATAAAGAACATGGAGTCCACATACTTACTCTGCCGCCTCACACCAGCCACAATCTGCAATCCATCGACCGTTCTGTATTTGAACCTGTGAAATGCTATTTTATTGACGAGGCCAATAGCTGGATGAGGAAAAACCAAGGGAAAACCATCAGCATCTATCAGATATGACAGCTGACAGGTGCTGCTTGGATGGAAGCAATGTCACCCTAAAACATCATCGCGGCATTCAAGGGCGCATGTATTTGGCCATTTGATCGGCATGTGTTTGGAGATGACGAGTTCCTTCTTTGTACTCTTACAGATCAGCCAGATCCAACACAAGCAGCCAACAATGTCTTAGCAGCGCTACCAAATGACAACTCAAGTGACGAGGCAATACAAGTGGCAGGCGACGAGGCAACTGACCAAGCTACTCCTGGAACATCAACAACACCAGCTGATGATAATTTTCTGCCACCTGACAAAATTCTTGGTTACCCAAAGGTAGTTGTAGCAGTAGCAGCAGCACCAGCAATAACAGTAGTAGTAGCAGTAGTAACAGAAGAAGCAGTAGCAGCAGCAGCAGCAGCAGCAGTAGTAGTAGTAGTAGTAGTAGTAGTAGTAGTAGTAGTAGTAGTAGTAGTAGTAGTAAAATAACGTGGGTGGGTGGAGTGAGGTGATGATACTCAAATGTTATGTGATCTTTTTTCAGGCTCCTGAAAAAACCCCGTCCAACCGTGGCCGAATGCGTTGAAGACAATGGTGGCAACCTCAACTCCATAAATGAAGCGTTTGCGTGACGAGTTGGAGAAGAGACAACACACGAAAGGCGGGACGGTGAAACAGGTTGCAACTAAAAAGGTGAAATAACTACTTATTCATGATGCCAATAATGATGACGACGATGATGAGGAGGAGCAAGCAGTCCTGATGGGCACTGATGATGACAGCCCCTGAGAACAGCGATGAAGAAGAGGGAGAAATTCAGCTTGGCATTGTGAAGTATGAGGACATTAAGAAAGGCAGTTTTGTAATAGTAGAGTTCAAATCTGAGAGAGCTAGTCATAAACCTGTGTATTATGTTGCAAATGTCTTAACAGACATTGATGCCGATGGCGACATTGAGGTTGACCTTTTTCTAAAATCTCAGAAAAAGGCAAACCAATTTATTCCCCCAGCGGTGCCAGATAGGCATTCTATTTCAAAGGAAAAGGTAAGGCCATCCTTCCCAAACCAAAAATCCGAGGAACAACATCGCGAATGAAAAGCAGCACGTACTTCAACGTTGACTTTGGAAATATCGATATCCGCTGAGAATTAACTATGCATAATTTATTGTGTAATAGGTCTACAAACATAAGTTTTCTTTTAATTTTAGTACATTTATTTTAGAACATTTTAGCTCATTCGTTTACAATGTGATCTGCATTAATTGGCCGAAATTTGGTGGAAGCCGTGTTAATCTATTAAAGCAACAACCCAGTTCAGATGTAGTACCTTTAGAGATTAGCTCAATTTAATTGACAAGCTGTCGTGCATAAATATGCCTCATGGAGCAGATCTATATGCAAAAGCTTGTTAAATAAATAGACTTAGTCCCTAAAGGTAGTACCTCTGAACTGAGTTGTTATTAGCCTGCCAGTTTTGCTTTCTTGGCCTACTAAGTGATTTTAATTCGTAGCTACAAAATACCGTGAGCTATGTCTATGCTGTAATTATAATTTGCAAAGGTAAACATGAAAATGTTTGATTAAATTCTCTTGCATGTCTTTTGTTACGGGTTAAATGTGCGACAAAGGGGACTTATATCAACTGTCCAAGTTCTCCCAAAACTGTCCCACATCTACCCAAGCCCTGTCACACTTCTACCCACAGTGTCCCAGTTCTCCACACTTTTCCTCACTTTTGAAAACTTGAAAAAAGTTTAAATTCCAGAAAGCTGAACACAAAGAGCAGTGCATAAGGTTGGGACATAGCCATGTTACAAATACATGGCAAAAGTTAATGGGCAGTGGATTGTATGTATGAGCTGCTGACACATGAATGGTACCAGAGCAAAAGTATCCCACTTCTCCTCGGTCTCCCCCAACTCATCCTTGCCCCCACTCTACCCCATAAAACCGATATACGGTTCAAACCGTTTAAAAAATTGACATCCCCACCGGTTTGACATAATATCCATACCGCGCAGCTTTACATGATATTTTGGCCGAATTTTTTTAACGTCTTTGAAGTCTAAAAATCTTCTCCGAAACCTCTTGAGGGGTCGATTCAAAACTATGAAACACCATATCGGGCAAAAGCTGAAGCGAGATTGTTTGAGGCAACGTGATGGACCAAATGCTTCAACGGCCATCTTCAATGACATAATTTTCAGGAAAACGATTTCTCCAGAAATCGGTTGGGAGAAATCGGTTTTGTTCACGTTTTGGTTGTAGTGATTTCAAATTTTCCACTTTTAAACATGCTGGATAAACAATTTGGTGCCCCTCTTGGATTTCTTTTTGCCGAAAACACCCATAGTAAATCAATGAGAAATTTAAAATGTCTTCTCAATAACCAGTGGGCCTATTTTAATCAAATTATGGCTACAAACTTATAGTTCTACTTATGGTCGGTGATCTTTCTAGTTGAAATGTCTGTGATTCAGGTGAGCAATACAGGCCCCAAATTGTGCATCTCGTTACAAATTACACCAATAACGATAACACCACCACAACCGCAGATGCAGCAGGAACAACAGCAACAACAACAGACAACAACAGACAACAACAGCAACAACAGCAACAACAACAACAACAACAACAACAACAACAACAACAACAACAAAAACAACAACAACGGCGACGACGACGACGACAACGACGACGATAATAATAATAATAATAATAATAATAATAACAATAATAATAATAATAATAATAATAATAATAATAATAAGAATAAATAATAATAATGATAATAACGACAACAACAAAAACAACAACAACCGCAGCTGCAGCAGCAACAGCAGCAGCAGTAGCAACGACGACGACGACGACAACGATGCTGCCGACGATGGCAGGACCATCAACATCAACAACAACAACAACAACAACAACAACAGCAGCAACAGCAACAGCAACAACAACAACAACAACAACAACAACAGCTGCACCAACAGCTGCAACAGCAGCAGCAACATCAACAACAACAACAACAACAACAACAACAGCAACAACAGCAACAACAACAACAACAGCAACAACAACAACAACAACAACATGAACAACATTAACTGATGTTACAGCTACGCGTATCAACCTTCCATTATCATTAATCTTTTTTAAAATTGTAATGAACGTTCTATCCATTTAATGGATCCAGCTAATGGTCCCATAGCCGAGATGGGATGCATGCCCATTACACGTCTCAAAACCAATTACACTCTATAATGGTACATTGTCTGCATTGCCAAATGGTGACATATATTGCTAATGGATCAATCGATCACAGCGCTCAGTGTATTGAGTACCCATATGCAAATCTCCCAGACCTGAATCCCATACGCAGTATTCTTGTCAAAGTTCATATTATCAAGGGAAATCTAAACGCAAGCTTGAGGCCATCAGCTATTTCCATGCTCGTAAACCGCACATGAAACATTTGACCCTGTGTTTTACCATGTACGTCATTCCCATAACCAATTGTCTTATTGAATCCCCTTCAAAGAGGTATTGTGTCTGCAAATTTGCATAAAACTTGTCACCAATGCATTTCCGTGATATAGAGGAAGAGATGCTTCATCAATTGTATCACCAATTCACGTTTAGCCTTCATACCCATGAGTAAATGATCTCGACTCTTGTGTCACATGTATCGCTACGGAAATGGAAGCATGGCCTTTATGACCTACTAATGTGTAAATCGGGTTACCCTTATTTACGCTACCTGCCAGGGCATGCATGACTTTGTAAAAATTGGGCTTAACCCACATTATCCGTAATACATCCTTGTGACGCAGTTCAATTTTAACATATCTTACCTACTACATGTCAGAAATATAAGATCTGATTGCGGACTTATCCTAGATTTAGCCCCAAGTATTGTAATGAGGACATTGTTAGCCGATCTAGCCATTGGTTTGCTGGCGGATCCAGGACAATTATGAGTGAGCCTCTACGTTTTTTTTATTGAATTCCATTGGTCGAGTTCTCAATAAATCTAATAAACCATGAGTTTCTATTGAGATTACTCCAATGTTATAAAATACGCTGTTCCAATAAATCCTTTCTTCAGATAATTGTGGGATCCAATGTTTGCTGGTGTTGGTCTAGCACAAGGAACAAAAGGACAAACGACCGACAGTAACCATCTGGCTTGAGGAATTCAGTCTCTAACTCAATCATATGACGTTATAATCAACTACGTCCCATGTAGACTGGCGTCATAATCAATTACGTCATGAATGACGCGAGTTAGTTCGTCACAGACGCTTAATACTCCGCCACGTTGTACGAATTGTAAGTCTTTATTATTTAATAAACATCCTGTTGTATATTGTGAAACTAATTCTACCGGGTGCTGTTTCTGCCATAGACAGCAACAGCACCCGATCATATTAGTTTCAAAATATTCAACAGATTAACTGTGATTCAGAGAGTGCGGAGATCGTTTGATCACAACCCACGGGTCAGGCGTGTGTGTAGCTTCGTTAGGGATGGGCGGGGCATAGCTAAAACTGGATGCCTAAGTCAGCAACAGCTCCCAGTCAAATTAGTTTCAAAATAGTCAACAGAATGTTTATTAAATGGTAAAGACATACAATTCGTACATCGTGTCGAACTATTAAGCGCTAAAGACGGACTATATTGAGTCATTCATGACGTCATGATTATGACGTCAGCTTACAGGTCACGTGGTTGATTCCGACGTCATATGATTGAGCGAGGAAATGGATTTATGAATTGCGTAATATCCTTTGTGTAAAGATATATTTAAATATAGATGCTGAAAATTGAGGGTCCAAAGTGTTAAAGACGATTCAAACACGCTCACAATGTAGTCAGACCATCGCTAGAAATGTAAGCCAGCAATGTAGCATAATCCATACACTATACAAGTGAGCAGTATTTCCAATGTTATGACAATAAAAGGAAAGAAACACTACCAATAACTAAAATGAATGTAGCATTGTAGATCATAGATCGCATACGTTTAATGATTTATAATCGTAGCTAAAATTGCATACAATGTTGGGCCATATCTGTTTTAAACGATGGCTTTACGAAAGGTCGTCTCAGAGCGCAAATGTATTGTGAGAGGATAGGAAAATATCGCGAGATAGCAAAATGCTGGTTTAAGTAGACAGTCGTAAATAACCACAGTGATGTGGCAGGTATGTATGATTACTGTATTCTGTGGCTGTACTAGGAGAAACATCCTACATCCGCAATCTGTTTTTCTTCGCTTTTGACAACTATGTCTTGTCCTCATCCACAATCTTTAGCTTTCTCAGGTCCTTTATTGAACTGAGTGTACAAGTCACGTCCCAGCATGCTTAAGAGTTATACAATCGCGCCCTCTCCTGGATTTATATTCACTGGCGTTGTGTAGGAAGAATTTCAAGCCACTCTACACGGGTGTATCCGCTGGCTTCCTTAGAACATGGCCGAACATGGATCATTTTTGCTGGGCGACCTTCACGGACAGCGGCGATGTATTACACATCCCGAATAGCGCATTATTAGAAATTATGCTGATTGGCCATTGGTGTCCAGTGATGGTGCACATGTGTTTGCGATGGCAGGCATCAAGTTTGTCTCGCCTTTGGAGCAGCTGCCCAGCTATTACAGTTGTACAGCATCAGCTATGCGCAGGCTGCATTGTACACACGTGGTATTATTGCCAAGGACATCCTTGATATACAAATACACACCTGAACTGAAATGCTATGTTTGCCATGACGCAATGTGCAGCAATATCAGCAGCACTGCAGAGCAGTGAGCAGAGAATTTTCATATTCTTCCATGGTTCGATACCACTGTGTGGATTGCCATTTTCTTTACCTTCAAACTGTGTCGATAGCTATGTCTCGATAAACTTTGTTCTGGATTCATTCTTACATATATTCTCATGTTTTTGTTTGCTTGCAGCTATCGTAGGTAGTTCGCCAAGGAGTTTACTTTCCTCGACTACTAAGTCCACATGGTCGGCATATGCCACATCTGGTGCATACTCAGTATGGACACTAAGAGCGGGGTGGGGTGGAGTTGGTGAGTGGTGGTGTGGCCTTGTAGAATTTGCCACCACAGATTTCAATGTTGCAGCAAGGTAGCAGATGAAAAGGACGAGGAATAGAACATCCCCTTGTGGAGAGCCGACTCATGAGTCAAACTCTGCAGACTTCACCGTCCTGTCCCCTACTCCAGCTTGGTGTCTGCATGTAGTAGTCTCATTTATTGTGGCTCATCTTCTTTGCAACGGGTCTGGTGTAGTGCATAGATCTAGGAACTGTGAGCGTTTAATTGTATCAAAGGGTAGGTTAATTAACCAAAAGTCTGACTGTGTACATACCAATAAGAAGATGCGTGATTGTAACCATGTTTGTAAGTCTGACAGTGCACACAAACCGTGTTAACTGTCTCAAATATGGACTTCGCAGGTATAAAAGCTTTCCGAATCTGAATGTATTGCCCTCACAGAGATGTATGCTCTCACAGAACCAAAATGGGGTATGTAGCAAAGTCCATTCTTTGCCATGCGGACCAATTGTAAACCACATTTTGGAGCAAAATCTATCTACAGCCCTGTTGAATCAGTCTAATAGCACGAGTTGTCATAAAACATTCGATGTAGGCGGCGGATATATTTGATAATGATGTCATATAGCCAAAATGAGTCTCGTCTATCTTAGGTTTGTAGGTACATCTAATCTTTCCCATTTGTACTCATTGCAAATTACATTTCGCAACAAAAACAGCAATCATAAAAAGACAAAAACTCAACATAATTTCGATGCAGACTGTGACCATATTGGATTATCATGTCATAGAGCCGAAATGGGATTAGATTTGCTTGCGACTGTAGCTAAATCTAATTTTTAGTTTAAACATATTTTTATTGTTCAAGAGACAATACGGATTGAGTCACAAGTTGTCTCCAACTTAGTTACGACTCACTCGGAATACTATACAATAGATTATAATAATGACGAAAATGTGCAGTTAATAAGAACTTAAAACCATAATGAATATAAGATTTAAATGAAAATTAATAGAATAATTAAGATAAGATTTTGAATTGTGTTCATATATGTGTGTATATGCATGTGCATTTTAAAGCGTATTTGTGTTTTTACCTGATTTTAGTAGTTAAGTAGTGTGTAGCATTGTTGTGATCAGTGCGTGAATATGTATGTAGATGTGCACCTGTTTGCGTGTTTAAAACAATAAAGTACTTGTGACATATATACTAAGTATTCGCTATTCGCGTGTGTTATGCATTTGTGCGTGCCTGCATTCGTATATTTACGCAATTTAAGCAATTTCATGCGTGCTTGCCTGTTGATCCTTTCCAGTGTGCGTGCGTGCGTGCGTGCGTGCGTGCGTGCGTGCGTGCGTGCGTGCGTGCGTGCGTGCGTGCGTGCGTGCCTGCGTGCGTCTGTGTGTGTGCTCATGTCAACTTCCTCTTAAAGGGGCATATCCACACCAAAACTCTCCAAGACAAGACTGAAGGAATTTAGCGCTTATAGCGGCCCAAGTCGTGCGCCCAGGTGCAATGAAACGAAACAGATCACAAATTATGACACGTTCATAAAGCATAAGTCTATATAATTTAGTCCCCAATTCAATTTCACAAAAAAAACAAAAAAAAACAACAACACATTATTTCATTTGAAACGAAAGCATCAGATGCCAAGACCCATCCCGCCCCACCACACCTAGACACACAATCCATGCCTCCAAAAGCTTACCACCCCAACAATTCCATCTCCAAGAATCCTGGTGCGAACATGCATCTCGAAGTTTTCCTAGCTTTGATCAAATCTGTTGGTACTGCGAATATATTCATGGACATTTTGAAATATAAATATATTCTGGTTATTTTCGAGGTCAGCATCTCCGTTTAGCAATAGATTCACTGACAGGTCGTGTGGAGAAAGAGGTCTTTAAGCGTTTAAGAGCTTGCGTCCTGAATTATTGTAATGCTTACATATAAAGAGGTAATGGTTGTTATCTTTTATATGGTCGCAGTGTGGACAGTTTTGGTTTGCTACTATGTTAAAGCGAAATAAGTGGGCATTTAATTGGCTGCATGTGTTTCTAAGGTTAGTGTGAATTACATTAAATCTAATCTTTCGCAAGTGTACACATTGCAAACCACATTTAAAGCAAAATCATCCGGCCTGTTGAGACAGTCCAATAAATACGATGCTTTTCACAAAATATTCCATACAGGTGTGGCCTTATTGGATTATGACGTTAGAGAGGCAAAATGAGGCTTGGGTGGATTGCGTCAGTAAGTTAATATAATCTTAGCCACGTGTACTAGCTATGTACTAAGCGGTATGTTGGTATCACATTTCGCAAGGCTATTTGGTTAAAGACTGTACTACATCTCTTGAATGGCACAAAGCACGTGATTTAACCCTGTATGTGAATCCTATTTTTGAAATTTTACCATTGGAATGACTGGCTCGGTTACATAGCCAGTCATTCCAATGGCAATGTTTCAAAAACAATATTCTCTTTGCCTGCAAATGGACAATCCTCAAGAGCTCTGTAAATGCTAGTTTTGGCTGACTTCAACATGACAGTGTTAATGAAGGGGTCCATTTCTAGTTATGCCACGCCAAATTCTAGATAAGCTCCGCCCCCTCACAGAATCTATATTTGAAAGTATGGTAAGCTGTTGAATAGTTTTAAACACATTTTTTCTGACAACAGCTCCCAGCCATATAACGTGCCAAATATTCAGCAGAATGTTTGTTAAATTTGAAATTCACCAAAGACATACAATCGAGGAATCCAGTTTTAGATATGCCCGCCCATCTCTAGCTAAGCCCCATCCACGTTTTATCCGTGTTGGGATCTATCGATCCCTACATTCTCTGAATCTCAATTTCCAGAAAACTAGACAGGTTAGCTGTTGAATATTTTGAAAGTAATTTGACTTGGTGCTGTTGCTCCCTAAATTACTTTTAAAATATTCAACTGCATGTTTCTTAAATAGAGAAGACTAACAAGTCGTACAATAACGGTTAGTCCGTCATTAATTAAGTGTTCTTGACGAACTTAGCTAGGTCATTCTTGACGTAATTGATTTTAACGTCATCATACACATCACGTAGTTGATTATGACGTTATATGTTTTATGGATGACAGGAATCCTCCATTTCTAGATTATTTACGGACCTTTCGATTTTCATGAATGAGTTATAGGCCACATTATTATGACTGTGACGTCCGCTAGCTAGTGGCGTAATTGTTTACGACGCCAAATACTTAAGTGACAGATTCGATCCTTACAAATAACGCTTGGCTGTACTTACCCAGCAAGAGACGCATGAATGAAGCCATTTTAGTGGCATTGATGATGAATGCAGTACACATGTAATTGTCTTTGCAAAATGATAGTGGGTTTGTATTTATTTTGCAAACACACTCGTTTATGCTATTAACGTTGCCATTTTTAAAATAAATATTATACCCACTAGATGACGCATTTCACAGATTCAAGCGGTAATGACTAAGTGGTTGCAAATTAGCGTTGGTCGCGTGTTTGCGTCAAGGTCATTATACATGTGATATATATCGAAATATCCGACGGAATGTAGTATGTAGATTGGCTCATGTTTGTTTCTGATTGGCAAATCACATATGATTTCAAAATGTGATCATCTTGCTAAATTATACCATGACCGTGGGTGGGTGGGTAGGTAGGTAGGTGGGTGGTTTGATAGATGGATGGATGGATGGATGGATAAAGGCAGAAGAAAGGTTGGAAGGAAGGAAGGTTGGAAGGAATAAAGGAAAAAATAAAGAAACAAGACATTTCAGGAAAACCCCTCAATCGTTTGTGTTAGCATAGAGAATAATTATCAGCACATAAAGAACATTGGAGTTGAGTGTTGGAGTCTAAGTCCCTGGTGGCATTTCAGGCATTTCATTTCTAACATTGTCATAGACCTGTTTAACTATCTTTATTTAATTGTACGAAAATATGCATAGTTTGAGATTTGCAGTTTATCGATGTGTAAGCGTTGAATGACCAGTGTGAAAATAAGACAGTATTGACTAAGTATATTGCAGGCATCTACAGTTTTGTCTTGTGCGATCCTAAATTACCCATCATTCTATATGCTGTGACAACTACATATGGCGGTGATATGCGTAGAGTCGCTTATTACTTATGTATTGAGGTAATCATTCTACGAAATCGCATCTCTATGACTTAATCAAACTAAAACAAAGGTATTTCCTTGCCGTTGATGTCAGCGGTCACACGATACTTGAGGTATATGCCAACAAATTCATCTTCTGCAATGACCCAATTGTCGTCTGTATCAATATGATTAAATAGTTGTCGCACTTTCTTCTTGATCAATTCACTGTCACAAAGTGGTTGTATGTAGTAATGCTGAAACTCTTCAAAGCTAACAGTACCATCATTGTCTGAATCTATGGTGTGAAACAGTGCGGTAAAAAATGAATGGACTCTATGCTTGAAAAGCTTAAAATGGTTGCTCCAGTACCATCCATATGCCTGCACATATTCCGATTTTGTTAGCCCTGTCTTTGCGGTATCCATGCCAAAGTAGGCTTCTATCACATCGCTATGAAACCGGCATATCACATTTAAACCAGGTACCAGGTGTCTCGAAGGATGATAGTAATCCATCAGTTGCTGAAGGTAAAAGTGGCATTCTTCCACAGTGTAGATGCCATCGCCATCCGTATCTAGTATGTCAAACAAGTTCTTCCAGTTTTCATAGAAAGCCTCTGGTATTGGCAGGGACTTGGCTTCCTATGAGGGAAAACATATAAGTATAATAATGAAACCAGCATAAATTCAGATTTCTCTAAGAGAAATATTTTGAGGTGAGCCAAACAATTGAGATAACAACAAGATAAATAATGAGCATTAATACAATCTATAAATACATATGGCTTAAATAGTATAGATACAAAACAATAGGCTGATAAAGATTTGATAGCAAAACAAAACTTAACAACGGCATTACTATTCAACCCAGGTGTAGTAGTAGACCCGTGTGGCGAGTGCAACTATCCAACAAATGAAAAGTGCCTCGTCAATCAATGACAAATAAGTCAATCATTGATGCCAGTGGGCTGATTCTTTAAAGATCAGCGGGCGTAGTAGCATTTGGGTGGTATAATACATATAATCGGCAGAAAAATTACAGAAAAATAGATGGCGCTCTTGTTTACATTTTCGATTTACTTCATTGTAAGGTTTTGTAAATTACCATTCAATCCATGTGTCGTAGTAGGCCTGTGTGGCGAGTGCAACTATTCAACAAATGAAAAGTGACTCGTCAATCAATGACAAATAAGTCAATCATTGGCGCCAGTGGGCTGATCCTTTAAAGATCAGGGGGCATAGTAGCATTTGGGTAGCATAACATATATAGTCAGCAGGAAAATTAATGAAAATATATGGAAATAGATGGCGCTCTTGTTTACATATTTGATTTACTTTGTTGTAAGGTTTTGTAAATTACCCGGGAACAAATAACCCTATAAAACCCTGTGCAAGTTTCTAAACTTACCTGGGACGATCTTATAATTCAATGGCAACTTACTTTATCGATTGATTATTAAATTACCCCAGTCTGTTTATTTGTTAACATGAATTATTAAACCTAACAAAATCAAAGGGCTATTGAAACTATGTTTGTTTTGCACCATATGTCCTTGAATACTTTTTCTTTACCATGCTGCTTTAATCTAAAATATTCGCAAGGAATATGATTCAGCAGCAATGAACGAAATATTGCCTTTATTGCTCTATTGTAATTGCACATAGATGGATTTTCGCCTGTGCACACCGACGTTTCCAAATGGCCCAAACACCTATGGTTAGCATTGTTATTAAAATAGTCCTTTCAGACTTTATGATATTTACACCGCTTGATCCAATTTCCCTAAATAGGACTGCATGCGTTTCTATAACAATGGGCTTCGCTCCAAATTGTGCCAAGATTTGGCTGATATAGTCCGAAATTTGTGACGATATTGGACATTCCGCAAATAAATGCTCGATTGTTTCCTCGTCTGTTTGACATAAGTAACACCTATCAGAAGTCGTAATATTGCACTTGTATGTCAAGTGTCCCAGCCATAGCCGTCGATGTAGTAATCGGCACAATAAATCACGAGCCATATTTGGTATGTATGGAGAATGTAAGATTTTCCATACATTTTTCCAACTGGATGGTTTATAGCTTGAGTCATCCCATCTCCTAATTGGTATGGGAGGTGTTACTTGTTTTCGTCTCATAATGTGGTACCATTCCTTGGATCTCATCTTGCATTTTAACATCTCATCATCAAGCACTAATGCAGGTTGTGTAGTCAAACTATTATTGTTTACATTTGGCAGAAGAAACCATTCAATTGGAACAGCATGTTTTAATTTATTTAGCAACCGCTGGACATCTATATGCCTCATATGTGTTTTTCTGGCTACTTCTTGCATTGAAATCCATCTACGTGTTTGAGGGTGTATCATATCAGATACATGTTGAATGCCATATTTTGCAAAGGACGGTAGATAAAGTACTGCATTGTTATAACATATATTACTGTTGCCCCACAATTGCTGTTCTAGTACTTCCTTCCAGCACGTAGGTGGAGGCATGTATCTGTCAAATATTTCTAACCTCTTGACTTGATCTTTAAATACATCTGGTATCATTTGGCTATTCGGAGGTGGCTTCTTTGCGGTAAAAACATGCTCCGCCAGAAATGGTTCTACAATTCTCTCCATGAGAGCTCATGAACCACATGCCCACGTCTCATCTGATGTAATAAGATCATTCAAAGATTTTAACCTTAAAGAAACACATTTCACTTTAATATCAATTAAATCAAGTCCTCCTTCTAACTTAGCATTATTGAGAACATGATGGGAAACTAAATTATTCTTTTCTCCCATATGAATGGCAATATCAACTCATTAACCTCCATTTCTACATGTTTTGGCATGTGCACAACAGATGCTGTATACCATAGCCCAGATAATACCAAGTTGTTGACAACAAACACTCTACCGAAAATTGAAAGACGACGACGCTTCCAATGTGCTAATGTTCTCTTAAGCTTAGATACTCGTTCATTCCAATTTTGTGTTGTATTCGGTTTCCTGCTAAAATAGATGCCTAAAATCTTAACCCCAATTTATTTCAAGTGGCTGGTCAGTCCGCTCTTTCCATGGCCCCAAAAATTATTCCTTTGGATTTTCCCTTATTGATTTTCAAACCAGATGCATTTTGGAACTTTTCTAGTATGTGGTTTAAAATTGCAAAATCATTGTTTGAACTAGCAAACACAGTTGTGTCATCAGCATATTGTGACAGCTTAAGTGGTCTTTCTATGCCACGAATACATATGCCTTGAAAGTTATTATTTTGCCTCAATGCTATGCCAAGAGATTCCATTACAATAACAAATAACAATGGCGATAGGGAACACCTCTGTCTAACACCACGTTCTACGACAATTTCTCTGGATAATTGATTGTTCACTAAATAGCTACTCTTGATATCCGTATATAAAATCTTAACCCATTTAATAAACTTTGAGCCTAACCCAAACGATTGCAAAGAATTAAAAAGAAAACCCCATTCCACATGGTTAAATGCCTTTTCGTTGTCCAAGGCAATCACAGCTGAATGGATGCTAGCCGTCTCAACCAATTGTATAAGGACTCTTATTAACATGGTATTCGTTAAAATTGTCCTCCTAGGTATAGCACATGTCTGCTCTGTTCCTATGATTTCTTCTTAAACACTACCTAGTTTCATTGTTAAAGCTCTGGATATTATTTTGTAGTCTACACATAGTAGAGAAATTGGTCTGTAATTCTGAATTAGACGTCTGTCATTTCGTTTATATATTAGCCTTACGTATGCCCTAGCCATAGTTTGTGGTGAATGGCCTTTCTCAAAAATGTCAGTGGCTAATTCTTCCATTATTGGACCTACAAGGTGCCAAAACGTTTGGTAAAATTCAACAGGAAGGCCATCACACCCCGGTGATTTTTCTAGTTTCATACCTTTAAGGGATTTAGTTAAATCTTCTAGTGTTAAGGGTTGATCACAAAATTCACTGCCTGTGTCTGACACCTTTTTGTCTATATTTGCTAACAATTCCAATTTTGCATCTTCATCAATTCCCTCTGACTTGTACACTGACTTATAGTAATTGCATACAATAGTACTCATTTCATTGTTGGTAAAGACGGTTGAACCACCCGGCATGTTTAACGAGCACATCACCTTATCTATTGCTCATGCTTTTTCTAATGTGCAAAAATATCGGGTTGGCTTTCCCACTTCTGCGTGCATCTGGGCTCTTGCTCTAATTTTTGCACCCTCAAACTCATATTGTTCTATATCTCTTATTTTACTTTTAATTTTAACCAGGAATTCATAATAATTATCTTCACCATTATTTACTTTAGCATTAATTTTCATCAGTGATCGATGAAGTGTTTTCTTGCGTTTGCGTATTTCCCGTGCTTTTCTAATAGCATACTTTCGGGAAACATACTTTAAATCCAGTTTTACATCCTCTCACCATTGCAATGTAATCATATATGATGCTTCATATTAATCCAATGTTGCCAACAACTCTCTATATTATTCTTATAAAATTCTTCTCTCAACAGTGTTGTGTTTAATTTCCAAAACCCAACCCCTTTTGTTACCCAATCAGCATTGGCAAAGGTTACACAAATCATGTTATGATCTAAGAATGCGACTGGCTTAAAATTAACATCTCTCCAGTACCCAGTCAACAAACTATTCACATAAATTCTGTCGATCCTTGAACCAACTTTACCATCTGCTGAAAAACATATAAGATCTTTACCATGAGGTTTTGATATATTCTATAGGTGTCAACTAAATTTTCATTATCACATATTTCTTTTAAGTGTCAATGTGATGTATCAGTATAAGTTGAAGTTGCATTACTGTCATTTTCTTTGTCTACGATACAATTAAAGTCACCACCCATTACTAAGTTTTCAGTGATGTTATCTAGTGCTGTTGTAGACATCTCATTAAAAAAATTATGACGTAGTTGATGAGATGCAGGTGCATATATACACAGCAACGTGAAACGTGTTTGTTGTATATCTAGCGTGACTCTCACCCAGCGACCATTTGCACCTGATACTGAAGAGATTATATTTACATAGGCTGAACAACGAGGGAGTATAACAATTGCTACGCCTGCACTATTATCTTGAGATAATGAATAGAATATTCTGGATCCAGAAATCTTTTCTAAATTATCGTATGATTCTGACTTCTGAATTTTTGGTTCCTGTATCAAAGCAATGTCAATCTGCTCATTTTTCAGAGACTTTAATAAGTGGCGTTGCTTTATGTCACTATTTAAGCCTCTACAATTGAGTGTGCAAATTAGCATAAAAAGTAATAAAATGATGTGTATAACCGCCATTATTAAGCTAACTAGATTTTGTTTTTTTCGACCCTCTCTTAGACCATTTACCTATCTTACTCACAAACGCTGCACTACTTAGCTCAACTTTTTCCAAATGCTTATATTTTAATATATCTGAATCATGACGCAGATGCCTATATTTAACCCCTTTTGCCGTCACATATGGAACTAACACCTCTCCTGCCTCTGACCTGTACATGACCATTTTATCGGGTGATTTAGAACTCTGTGTTTGAATGGATATATTGGATTCAGTGACTGACATATTATCGTCTTCTATATCACTTTCCTCTATTTCTGATTCAGAACTATCTCCATCTTTCTGTCGCTTTGTTCCACTCAATCGATCCGAGACACCAATTACTTTCTCTATATTATTTAAATCGTCTAGATTGAGTGTACTCAGTGGAAAATCAGTTTCAGTTAGTTTCAGTATCTTGTGACCTTAATTTTACTTGTCCTAAAATAAAACTCTCTTCCAGAGGGTATTGATCATCATCTTCAACTTGTGTGGAATTAGCCTCTCTGACATCAGACTTGGATTGACTTGTTACTGAAGTAAAACTTAGCCCCTCATCTAGAACCTCTATTTCATCACCTGCAACTACAGCGATTGGATTCTTAGTTTTTTCACCATGCTTCTCATTAACATGGACTTCAGCTACAATCTCAACAACTACTGGTTCGGTGACGTTTTCTTTAGCAACGTGCTTCCCATTAACATGGACTTCATCTACAATCTTAGCAACTACTGGTTCCATGACATTCTCTTTAGAGACAACTTGCTCTGCACTTTTATCAGCACCCTTTTTGACATATTTGTTCTGCGGGCATCGCCACTTAAAATGATCAGATGATCCACAAACTAGATATTTGTTTTTGTTAGGGCAATCTGTTGCAAGATGTTCTGTGCTTAAGCAGATTCTACACTCTTTGATTTGCCCCCTGTACCATAATGGCAAGATAAATCGACCATATATCGTGACCTTACTTGGGAGAGGTTGTTCTACCTTTTCGAACCAAATTCTTCTGATGCCATTTTCTAAGGTTCGATCAAATGGATAGGTATCATGTTCTACTTCGTCCACTTTGCCATACTTGATCAATTCATTGATAATCCGTTCATTTTGGGTCTCTAATGGAACCTTCATCTTGACTAATAGACGATCAGAATCTATTTCCTCCACATTACACACCTCACCATTCACGACAAGGACCTCGTCGAGCAACCTTTCCTTCACACTTTTCATTAACTACGGGACATCCCATACAGATTTGGGAACGTTAATGAGACCTTGAAGGACCCGTGGCCCTGCCCCAACTACATCCTTCAACCCATGATACACCTCAATTGCCGAAACACCCCAAGCCTTTGTCATGATTTTAAGACTCAGGGTACGCTTATAGGAGGTTGCCATGGTGTTTTAATAAAAGAGGAAACCCATACTACTACAATATACAAGGGGTAATACACATATTTGAAACCCTGACACCTACCAACAAATATACGAATAGATAGTACAGTCGTATATTTGTTAGTTTGAACCACTTTCTATGTGGTTCCCTAACACCTAACCGATTAAAGTGGTTCCCTAATGCATACTAACATATTACAGTCATATATTTGTTAGTCTGTTCGAGTTGACCGGGGACAGCTAACTGACTATAGAGATTTATATAATCAAAGTACTAGGCTTGCGCTTACAAATGACAAAGGAATAAAATCAACTCACTCAAGCGATCTTGCCAAAATATAATGCGCTAGCCAACGAACTATAGAAATAGCATACTGGCGCGGGAAGAAATGTATTGCATTGACCACAATAAGAGGCGTCCTATTAAATGGCGGAATCCGCCAGCTAAGAGGAGTGCTTTTAGCAAATGGAGACACAAAATGCGCTCCAACCAAGACAAGAATTTACAAATTAAACATAAAGTTTGAAAGGAAATACTAATACGAAATATATGTATAACATTTATCTACAAAATCGCGCTAGAAACTAGCAAATTCGGGCAGCAATTGCAGAGCTAAATAAATGCGTGCGTTCACTTCGACTACTACTACTACTACTACTACTACTACTACTACTACTACTACTACTACTACTACTACTACTACTACTACTACTACTACTACTACTACTACTACTACTACTACCTACTACCACTACCTACTACCACTACCTACTACTACTACTACTACTACTACTACTACTACTACTACTACTACTGCTGCTGCTGCTGCTGCTGCTGATATTGCTACTGCTGCTGTTGTTATTGCTACTGCTGCTGCTGCTGTTGCTGCTGCTGCTGCTGCTGCTACTACTACTACTACTACTACTACTACTACTACTACTACTACTACTACTACTACCTACTACTACTACTACTACTACTACTACTACTACTACTACTACTACTACTACTGCTGCTGCTGCTGTTGCTACTACTACTACTGCAACTGCTACTGCTACTACTACTACTACTACTACTACTACTACTACTACTACTACTACTACTACTACTACTACGTGTTGTTGTGAGATGGGTAGTTGAAAGCTACTCCGGTGAAAGAGGATACGGTCCTCTGGATTCTGGTGTAGAGGTAAGCCACTCACCTACCAAACGCTAGGCGGGCGGAAGGTGTCATAGAATTCACAGGTTCGAACCCCGCTCCGCAAGAAAATGGAAAAAAGTAAAAATTACATTCCAGATGATGAATGAGCTATACCCTAGTGTCAGTGCGTCATCAATGACAGTATTCATAGAACTAATGCTTGACAATAATAAAAACTACTACTACTACTACTACTACTACTACTACTACTACTACTACTACTACTACCTGTCGTGTGCCGTAATTATTCGTTTGACTTTTTTTCCACTTACCGAACTACTCCAGGAAAACGCCATATCCACACAAAACGTCATTATCACCACTGCTGAAAAGATAGATTAATTAGTAACAAACATGTTTATTTAGTGACAACTAAATAATGCTCACAAAACGCGGATCACAAATATGCAGACAGCATAAATGTAAGATACGTGCTTGAATAAATTACAAGGTAAATACAATCATTGCAGAAAGTCGTGTCACGTATTTAAATGGCATAACTAATAAACAGTACATTTTGGCCATTATTATAAGACATTATTTGACAGCTGAATGTTAATTTAAACGTTAAATTGATATTTTTTATCATCATCATAAAATTAAATGACGACACCAACAACAACAACACCACCACCAACAACAACAACACCAACAACATCAATTATATGATTGTAGATGGTGGATCTCTACAGTTGATAATTTATAATCTAAATTTGAATATCAACGGCCGACCATATCTGTTTAAACGATCACTTTATCGAGTATCGCAACATGGCCATTAATGTTGTACTGCCGCATTACCATAGGACAGTATTGTGAAGTAACAAAACGGTGGCTCAAGAAGACAGTCTTAAATAACCAGCAGGGTGTGATTGTAAAAGGACAAGTGATTTAATGAGGATGTCTGGTTGTGTACTTACCGAGAAGGATGCGCATGATTGAAACAATTTTCCTGCGTCGGGATTCAGGCAAGCACTGTTAACTGTCTGGAATGTGGGATTCACAGGTATTACAAAATGACTGCGCATCTGTATTTATTTTCCACTCATCATAAAAATGTATACCATTACCAGAAAAATCCTATAATTATTCATGTTGTGGATTTGGATGAGCTGGTCTGATCAACCAACTCTGATGCATTGATTTATGGCCTGGTATAATTAACCCTTGTGCACGCGGAATCTCGAGTTGACTAGCACCTATCCACTTGTCTAAATACGATGTAACAACATCTTGTAGGAAACAACATCGGTCTGTCGATGCTTGTATAATTATGTGGGTATGTATATTTATGATTGAGGCAGGTACGGCCATACTGTATTTATAATCATGTATGCGTACTTGGCAACATGATGATAAGAGTCTAATAATAGTTTGTGCATGCAGGCTATAATGATGAATCACGATTCGAATAATCATACGATTCGATACGAAATATAAATGATATAATACAGAGAGGTGAGCATGGCGCACAGGCACCCTCCATGAATAACGTTCATTGACGTCATACATCAATATGGAATATTACCAACGGGGCTATGACCAACGCCCATGGACATCATATATCAGGGATTGGTAGACGTTGTTGATTCGTTAAACAGCGTGTACGTTTAGTATCAGAATACTGTAGTTGGTATATCGCTATGGTTACTTATCTCTAACTGGACTGGTTCAGTGGGGCCTGGGCCCTGGTATGTATTTGTGTGGCCCATGTCTCAAATTCCTATGCCTCAGGATAGTAGAGGGCGGATCGCGGAACGGTTGCCTGTGGAGGGTGGTGGCATTTTTCTAATCGCGGCTATACTACTTGCTTATTATTTAGTAAATCCATCAAAGAGCCATGAATCTGCAGACTTGACCGACTATTCTATGTTCATGATGGCGTTAGATACGTCCTTCTGTATTCATTATAATTGTGAAGGACGCCTACACGTAACGTAATTGTTTATCAATTAGTTCTGGGTTTGGTAGCGTGAATGTGGATCCATACATACATTGACAATAGAGGCAGTGAAAATCAGTGTCACGTTCTTGAATATTTTTAATTTTATTTTGAATGGAAGATTACACTACCGAAGGCAACAATAGCTGTTTGTCAAATTCTTTTCAGAATATTCAAAGCTTCTCTATTATTTGTTGACGATATTCTAATTTCGTTGGATCTTATAAGATCATGACGTCATAGCAAATTGTAAGACGTCAACACATTTTGCATGAATTGTCCACACATACGCTTTGTAGAATCCGCTCTGTTGCATATTTGTTTCGTAATTATGATTTTCTCTAAATATGTGTTTGGTGTATTTGCAAAGATGGTATTCAAGTAAGCCTGCTACATCTATAGCATGCATGATACTGTGGTTCTGAACATTATGCTTTCAATGATCAAAGCATGTTTCTTTTAATGTTCAAAGTTGCTGGTCCCAATCTCAGAATAATTCATGATATGGAAAATTAGTTACTTTTGTGATTTGAAATTTGTCGGAGTGCACCTTTCCTCACAACCTCGCGACCTCTAATCAGTATTAACTGGTGGCCTCTGGAAAGGTCATCTGATCAGTGCTTGTCGAGTCACAGAGACAAGTGTAACCATATATCAGCAGTCTGGGAAACGAGGATACTGTATGCCCCCACAAGAACTGACCAGCGACCGCCAGTTTTTCCTGAAGAGTGCGCGAGGTGGACAGGAAAGTGACTCTAAAAATAGACAGCTCCAAGAAATAACTAATTGTCTTTATTATATTTCCTATTGTTTTATCTATATTTTCAGTGGCGGGGTTCCTTACATCCTCTGTGGTTAGTACATGCCGCTTTGCTAGTATGGTAAGAAGTTAATAAGAATTAAACAAATATAAGTATATTGCATGGGGCCACAACTGTCGATGCACACATTATTTTTATTATTATTATTATTATTATTATTATTGTTGTTGTTGTTGTTGTTGTTGTTGTTGTTGTTGTTGCTGTTGTTGTTGTTCTTGTTGTATCATTATTGATGGTGTAATCACTAGTATTATTATTAGCAAATGCTTAAAACGCAACAACTGCTAGACCAGTTTGCTGCTAATGACAAAGGAAATCACACAAACTTTGTGTAACCAATAATAAGTAGTTGAGCAGTGAAGAAATCTAATTGGTCAATCTAATCAACCAGAAGCTTTGGTTTTTGCCAACCTTTTGTGACCGTCCAAACTTTTCTTCTCTAAAATCACCAGTCTCGTCGACCAGTCTCGTCGAGATAATTAAATATTCTTTCCAGTAGCTGATTAAAGGAGCACAGCTAATTTTGTCGCGAAATATGATTAATGCCTAATTACTTTTTGATCTTTAATGTAAGTAATTAATGGAGGAAGAATATGGACGCCAATAATTTATGAGAATAGATTATTTTTCTTTTTTAGTATGATGGGAAAGGTTACAATATATACTACACACGTGTCCTGTCCAGCTACGAAGTTAGCAGCGTGACTTCAATCACTTGATACTATTTTGATTGTCTGTGATTTCCTCCGGCTTTTTCAAAAGATATCTTTTCCCTAAACACGCCAGGTGATTGACTCCAATTTCACAACATAATGGTCTTGAAAATTACATAGCAATGTGTTGGAGTCCTTCAATGCCACTTGATTGCCACATTTCTATTTGTATTACTTTTTTGCATCTCAATGCCCTTTTGAATATCAGGCTATGGGGTTTGATGGCCATCACCCATATAATCATTTAATCCATAATCCTAATTTGAGCAATCAGCTATTCGATCTTTTAAATATATTTCGAAGACACATTTTGTCTAAATGGCTTACTGGTTGCATTCATCTTCGTGTCTGATATATGCACATGTGCACAAACTGAAATGATATATTTTGTTTCATATATCTAGCATATATATTACTTCTCTGTAAACTGACTAAATTTCCTAGCAGATGACCTGGTTTAATTGGAGGATTTAAGTTTCTTAGTTAATCTTATCACGTCATAATTAACTACGTAACCTACATGATGACGTCATAATCGATTACGTCATGAATGGCGCAGCTGAGTTCGTCACGAACGCTAAATTGATGACGAACTACATGCCGTTGTATGAATTGTATGGCTATAAACATGCTGCCATAGGCAGCACTAGCATCCAGTCAAATTATCTTCAAAATATTCAACACCTTACCTGCATAACGTTATGGAAAATGAGAATCAGTGAGTTCAGGGACCGATCGATTCCAATACAGGCGAAGTTTGGGCAGATATTAGCCAAAGATGGATGGCTCATATCTAAAACTGGATTTACCCATTGATTTGCTAGAAATAAGCTAAGGTGTTATCTACGACAAATCTGAATGAAATTATGCTGGCTTCATTATTACACATACTTTATGTTTCCCTTACAGGAGGACAAGGACCTGTCAGTAACAGAGGCATTCAAGGAAAGGTGTGGAAATATATTTAATAATATAATCCATGATAAAGATGGTACATACATCTTGGAAGAATGTTACTCTTTACCAAAGCAACTAATTGATTATTATCATCCTCGGGAGGACCTGATACAGTGTCTCAATCAATACTGCCTGTTATACAAGGATATTCTAGAAACATACTTTGGTGTGGATGGGGTGACAAGAGCAATGACGACATCAGAATATGTCTCAGCACACGGATGGTATTGGAGTACCCATTTCAACATCTTCCGGAAGACTTACTTTCTTTACCACAATGTGTCGCGTCATGGATTCTGACATTGATGCTGGTGTTAGCTTCGATGAATTTTATCCTTTTTACGAACAGTTTGGTGGCCTTTCGCTTGACATGGATAACGCTAGAAAAGACTTTAAGCTTATCGATGAAGATGGAGATGGGGTTATTGCTGAAGATGAGTATCTTGAGATTTATCCTATGTATCACCTGGATCCTGACATTAATGACAATGAACTGCCCGTCTATTAGCCTCTGCCCATAGATATGCGATGCCATACAATGATTTTGTCCACATTTAACCAATGTGGGACTCAATACATAACGAATGCATATGCCACGTATGCAGTATAATGAACGATTTGCAATTTAGGATAACATCCCACAGAATGTACATGTATCCTTTCAGTGTATTTATCCAATAATTCTTTGCTTAGAGGTGCATCAATATAAAGGTATCGAAGAATGGCATACATATGTAGCATAATATAAGATCAAATAAAGACGTGAGATTCACATGAGATTTCGTCTCTTGCTTTACCCGATTGAACTATGACGTCCCATAAATTCAATTTCACGGCGATTCTACAGGTAGGCTTTTGAATATTATAAAATTAATTTGACGGACACCTATTGATGCCATAGGTAGTCAAAGTAGATTAAAATATTCAATAGTATAGTTGTTAAATGGAAACCAGATTTTGCCGCATTGGTTTGCAGGCTCAAATTGTTAAACCGTGTCTATAAATGGCACCACAGAACTAGACTCAGTATGCATTCAGGAGGAGTTCATTGATTAAAGGAAATGAAAATGGAGCTATAAAAGCCTTTATATAGATGCCTTATATATTAATAAAGCTGTTGCTGAGTGAATCCTGGACAAAGACGTGACAACGCTATCATATTGGGCTTTTAACAATCACAAATTACACTTTTTGGAGATTTTTCGTGATCGCGGCCATGTTCTTCTCAAGAAATGAATGGAGAGTTTCGACCAATCAGAACGTGGCTCGTGACGTAGGTGATGACGCAGCGTGTGCCTAGTGGTGCTGGGATGAATAACACTACAGCTTTATTCTTAGTATTTAAGTAGTAAATAAGTCCCCTTTTACACGAAAATCACGCTATTCCGTGTACGTCTTTTGTCCTGTTTGATGGATATTCGAACGAAAGGTATCAATATTTCAATGGTTGACCAGTTGATTTGACAAAAATGTTTAAGGTTGTTGAGCAAAAGTGCAATTTATCAAGGTTGCTTTGTTCCAGAGTTTTTTCACGAGGTCATTACATAATTCTTTTTTTAACATGGAAGCCGTGCTGTCAAAGTGACCAATTGCATAAACACTAATCTTCCCATACATTATAACTACTCTGTATTAATCCTCAAAATAATAATTGTTCGGGGAAATAGCTTCCCTATCGAATTATTTGTGTAGGGTATTGATAGCAGTGATTTGTTTACTGTTTTCATACACGTTGTAATCAGTATAATGACTTGTTCAATTGGCATGTGAATGACAACATTTGTGCTGTTCATTTTCAAATAACTGCTCCAATGCAGTCGTAGGTCATTTTATTCGAAAAAGTGACTTAGTAAGTTTTTCCTTTGGACGGCAGAGCTGGTAGCTGATGTTGCGAATGGCAATAAATTATACCGCTAGACAATTGAGATAGCCAGTTTGAGAATTAAGAAATTGAACATCAGAGTGAAAAAAGGTTAATTGTGTATCTAGTTACGTAATAGCTAAATGAAGTGTTCTGTATAGGGTTAAACAGTAAATGGATGTCTAATATTGTTTTACGTACGTGCACCTGCAACACTGGATACAATTTATCTGCCCATACAATATTGTTACATAAGAAGTTTGAATTGATTGTAGAATTTATTGAATTTTCATAGTTTTTATCATTTTTCTAGCCTCATTTTGTCGTTCTTAGCGAAAAAGGGGACACGAATCACTAACCTTCGCCATGAGAAATAATTCCCTACATCTACATACCACCAGGGCCATGTGATTGGATTATTATTTTGCTTGGCCTCAAGGCACGATAACAGTTAATCACCTGATCAATGGTAAAACAATATATGCATTAAAGATATTGTGAACACTCTATGCAATGCAAGAGGTGAATGTATACAAATCATAGCAATAATTTATAAATTGTATCCTAGATCTGAAATTATGTAAATAACAGAAATTGTGAAAGCCCTTGTCATTATGGATTCTTACCTAATAGAAAACTCATTTATTGAAGTTAATCTTGAAATCCAAATCAATAAGCATGTATTCTAGAACAAAACTAATACCATTAAATTACTTATCCCTTGGTGAGGTGGGTTGTTTACTAGATGATATCATGTTGATGGAGGAACCATTTCATGATTGCATTATGCGTGAGCAGCATTAATGCAGCATAACATCAACTGCTATTGCATCAATGTGTGTATATGGGTAATATAACTGAGAACCACCCATATAGAGCCTCGCGTCCACTGCACATTCTGCAGGTAGGTAGCATAGATAGAACAATCATTTGCCCATTTTCTATTTATGCAAATAGTGTAGTTTTACAAATGTTTTAACATTTGGTAATTTGACGTGTGCATCTGTAAGTGCCAATGTCATGAAATGGTCGCAAAAATTAACTAACATTGACAGGGTTGAATTACTCACTCCATATGAAAACATTGCTGCATATAAGTCCCAATAGCTGCCGGGTATCTGCCCATAGATAGAAAACAAGATATTTATAAAATAGAAGTGGAGTAAACCTGGGGTATGTGAGTATGTTGTCATGGACCCATTCACATATGAATTCCGACAGTAAGATATGTGGAAGCAAAATTTCCTTACAGACAGGAGTGTAACTTCAACCATACTGATCAATTACAAGGCTCTAGCTGATTGAATAGGCTACTATTTAACAACCACCAGCGCTGGGGTTAAGTAGAAGTTGTGCACATTGGATAAATGGGTAATTGGGTAAATCTTTAGGAATTGAATTTGATTACTTTGCCCAAAGAATTGCTAATTGCATATTTCTTTTCAATTAATACTAGTTTATTAATTTAGTTTTGTCTCCTAACATAACATATCATATGCACTATGTAAAGTGAAAAAGGTTTGCGTCATTTGAGTAGTGATTAACACTCTAATGTCCAAACTGTCCAAAACAGCATTTTTATTGGGCTTGGGATATTTGCAATTCAAGTGAAGACATTTTTTTGGAATTTTACCGCAGTAAAGATTGGCCTCATCCTCAAGCCAGCTAAGTCAGTTGTACATTAAAAAAATTGCATTCTCATGGTCTGCAAAGTATAATATTTTCAATGACAAACTTGAAATCTTCTTATTGAAATCTATCCATTAACCCTTTCAATGAAGATCAGCGCAGCTAGCTCAGATGCTGTGTCGGAAGCGATGTTTAAATCAATAGAATCGGCTAATGCTTGGAGCACTAACAGACCACTTTTTCGGTACAAATAACGTGCTTACATGAATCACCTTTTCGCCTGGCTCGGACAAGTCTTGGCGAGATAGTCATCCAGCCTAGGAAGGGTCATAGTTTCGAATTGTGTAGATGTTATAAAGTCAAAACCGGTGCCACCGAAGGTATTGAGTGTTCTTTCACTTATACACGATCTATGCGCTTTGACCGCCTGGTTTTGGCGAAGCAAATGTATTAGTACTGTATTCTGTGGCTGTAGTAGCAAAAACATCATTCAGCTGCAATCAGCCCATCTTCACTTTTGCCTACTCTGTCTTGTTCTCAACCAAAATCCTTAGCGTCCTCAGGTCTATTCTTGACTTGAGTGTACAGATTCCTGCTTTCTTGAGTTCACCTCGTAGCATGCTTAGTGGATTTATGCAATCCTCTCCTGGCTTTTTATTTGCTGGCTCCGAGTATTGTGATTTCCAAGGCTCTTTGTGCAGGTGTCTCTTATGGCATCATTAGAATATGGACAAACAAGGACCATCTTTTTGCTGGGCGACTGTTACAGACAGTGGCGACGTAATACATATCTTGTACAGTGCATCATCGGAAATTATGCTGTCTGGCCACTGGTGTCATTGATGGTAGGTAGGTATTTGCGGTGGCAGGCGTCGAGTTTGTCTAGAGCTGTGTTTGGAGCTTCCCAGCTGTTACAGTTATACAACATCAAAAATAATCAGCTTGTACTGCATAAACATAGCCTTTTAATCAAGGGCACCTTTGATCTATGAATCCATAGCTTCAAGAAGAACTGGAAGGCTATGTTCCCCATGACGCAGCGTGCAGCAATGTCAGCAGTACTGCAAATCATTGAGCCCAGGATTTAACTTTTACTCCATGGTCCGCTGCGATGGAGTGGATCATCATTTTCTTTAGTTTCATGCTTTGTAGATAGGTATATTTGGGTGAACTCCGTTTTGGATTCATTCATGAAGAGAATTTTTAATTTGCTTGCAGCTATTCTTGGGCTTGGGTAGTGGGATAAGGATGCAATGGTCTACAACGTCGATGGGAAGGTTGTGCATAACAGCTGAATGAATTAGGTGCGTGATCGGTTTTGATATAATGTCAGTTGCATATTTGACTAGTGCATTGCTCATGCCATCAGGTCCAGATAATGTGATGCCAAATAACTTTCTTTAATATATTATTTGTCCCTGGTTAGGGACATCCAAATTTAGTTCGGCGGATCGATGGAGCCGATGCCCGGTCATGGCCACACAGTTTACATGGAAACCACCGGTGTAAATTACCAACAGTCTGTTTGCTGAAGAAGAGCTTGATCTGATGTTAACTGTATCGGACCGATCCCCATTCACGTTTTACTACTAAAATCTCGGGCAGTAGTAGGTTTCCACACACATGGAGGACTGTCTATGAACGCAGTTCCTATGTGCCCGGTTTGTTCCTTCGTTACCGCGGTTGATTTGTTCAGTCTTAGATCGAATATGGAATCCTATGGCAGCGCTCCTGTTAGCGAAGACATGGGCTGTTCGGCTGTCGGAGTTATTATGGTTAGTCGAGACGAATCTTCCGATTTCAGAGGCTCTTATGGATGTATAATCAGAGGAATCATTACCACACGAGGTTCGAGAGAAATATTCGCCGATGACGAGGCCGGTGTAGAGGACTGCTCCAGAGCTGATTGTGTTTCAACAATGTTCATTGGTTTACGCTTATGCGGTTTCACTTTTACCGTTAACACAGATATTGGGGTATGTGTCGCCAATTTAGGCCAGAGTTCGGCCCATGACACCTTGGCTTCTCCGAGTAAAAGATTATTTATTAATACACTGTGTTTTTCACTAGTGACGCGTGTCAACCCAAAATGGCACGCTGTTAACAGTTTATTACACTGGGTGCAAAACGTCGTAATAAGTCGTTGGGCGTGGTCGACATAAAGCTGCGCAATATACCGATCTCACATTGTAAGCTGGTTCAATATCGTGACGGTTTGCAAGCCGCTGGAATTATGTTGAAACCGAAAAACTGAGTTTAAAAACATTTTCGGTTTAACTAATACTGATTAATCTTTCTTCACCTATAAAAAATAATACTACTACACGTATGATTGACGCTAGATGCTGTGTGAATAACTCAGTTATCACAATTCTGTGAAACACATGATCACATATATCTAAGAATACTTGTCAAAACCTGACACTAATCTAAACTGATAGTCCACATCACGAGTTCCGAGGGATTTTTAAATTGTCACAATTCAGATAGAAAATACACATGTTTATGGGTGCTGCATTTCTGAGCGAGGGAGTTATCACAACACAGCTAAGAGAAGTATTTAAAATAAGATCACAAATTAATGGTCACCTTGACCAGTGATGGCAGTTCGCATTATATACCTGTAATAGGCTTCCATGAATAGACATATGGTTTAACCACGCACCCACCCCGCCACCTTGTAACAGGACAAATGTATCATTACCTGGATGTCTAACCAATGTGAACGATATGACTAGATGACAGCTTGTCATCATAATGATGACATAAGAGTAATTTATCGAAATTTGTTGCTGTCTGTGACACCAACTGTTTTCAACAAGCTGTCTAAAAGTAATAGCGCATTAATTAACTGATTAACAAAAATTAAGGTATATGTCACGTTGATCGACTCGTGATGCTTAAAGAAATGAGAAATCACGTGCATTAGAATTAATCAATTGTAAATGGAAGACATATTATTGTTAGTCCGTAAGAAGCTAGATTTTAACAATTACTGGCGTAATCGAAAATGAATGTTATAGGGCATATTACTTATTCCTGATGCTTACAAAGAACTTAAAAGCTGTGAGTGTATATCTTGAGCCAATAGTTTCCAACAACCGAGGTATACTTGCTACATGTTGCTGTGATTCCGGCTGTGGTCGTGGTCGTGTCTTAAGTGGTAGGAGTGGGAGAAGAGACAGCAAACTGTTCCTATCCATCACAGGCAGTCGGCCGCTCAATAGTTGTCGATATTCGTCTCGCCAGTCAAAGTGTATATTTAAGGCTAGATGGTCGAAAAAGTCGTTTTGCCCTGAGAGCTAATTACATATCAACGGTCTGCTTAAAGTAGAATGGGAGGAGAGTTCTACTTTAATGTTCAAAGGAACACATGGGGGAAATAAGTTTTTAGTCATCGCCAACTGGTTGATCGGAAGTTCTCTGCGGGTGTCCAACAGGGTCTTCTGTGAGTGCCTAGCACTGACATTTGTAGAGGGGACCCCGTGCGAGCCAGTTGTTTTAGACTAGCAAGAATCATCTTGTGGGTTAAGGCCTCGGGCAACCACAGAAGGAAATGATTGGTTAGGTTATGCGAGAACCTCTTCCCTCGCAAGGTGGGGTGAATCTTTGGCTCAGGGCTATTAGACCACCTTGAGCGATGCCGAAAAGGGCTTGATGCAGTCTAGCGGACGACATATTTAAAACACGTACATCAACGCCAGGATCACGTAATTTGACAAACCTCGGCCATTGCTATGTAAATAGGTAGTGAATCCAGTGGCCATATTGAAGAAATGGGTATCAGCTTGGATGTTCAAATGTTCGATTGCGTAAATGGGAAAAGTGAGCTGTATAGATCGTGCCGAATTTCATGTATTTATCACCATTTGCCCCACTAAAAAGGGTGAATGATGATTAAATTTCAGCATTCTTTGGTCAATTCTAGTATTCCACACACTATCAATTGGCACGATAATCACCGAGTATCATGAGGTGGCGATCAGCTGTTAGGCTGAACACTAAATGTAATAACAACAAAGAACACAAAGTCACTGAGACAATATAGGCACGGCTACAAAGCAACATACAGTTTGGATGACATGGCTGACACGACAGCTCTCCGTGGCAGGATGTTTTGATCCCAATACTAAATCCTGTTTAACCATTTCAATATTAAGATAGACCTACAGTCAAACCTGCTAAGAATAACATGTTGGGCCAATGAATGGTCCAATACGACTAGCATAGCTTCTTGCTTACGACAGGTTTGACGATGCATTAAACTCCATTAAACTCTAACAGCAAGCATCGTTGTTATACGCCATCTAACGTTGACAAGTCACGTTTTTGCAACATACGTAGGCTGCACACATTCGCCTTCTCGTAGCTAGTTTATTGCCTTTCGTTTCCAAAGATATTCTAAACCTTATGTAACGGCCGCTTAGACACCAATTGTAACAACCTCTCAGACTTAATGCAGACCGTGCATAGAGAAATACAATAAAATACCACGTTAATACCATTTCCTTGCAATACGAGTTTCCACTAAGATGACCCAACAATAAAATACAGATGTTACATTTCAGTCAACATGCATGCTTTTTATCCATTTCCAGTGCAATAATTCGATTGACTGTCGCCTAATGTCCTGCTTAGGTAGTCCTTACGATGCGACTCATCTAGTCACCGATCCATTTTTCTGCAGCTACTCGCGATTCCATGTGACCGATTCTCCCAACGACTGCGGAGACATGAGTGCACAAGCGATCAGTTTCATGGCAAACAATCAGCGATCTAAAATCGGCTGTCGCAGGAGTAGACAATGTTCTACTCCCGTGACTAGTTGCCGAGAATCGTGGATCTATCGCAATTTAGTCCAGTCAAGTAAGTACTTCCTGGTGACATATTAACAATCTATTAAAATCTTTTGAGTGGAACTATTCTTTTTGTATAGTTAAAGTTTTTGGTATTTTCAGTCGTCTGGCCCAACGCGAAAACGCAAATATGGCTATATCGCTGCAGCACATCGCAACAAATGCTTATATATGCAGAGGATAGGCATTTTCACTTCAAATATAAATAATGTATGCATTAGCCCAGAAAAATGAAGTAGATAGGCCTAATGTCAACGTTAAGGAAGTGAGCATGGGTTTGGAGACTATAACTGATTAACCAAAGAAAACTTGCAAATTCAGGACGTCATGACCAAGAAAAAACTGCATGAGCTCATTCCAGTACGGACAATCGAATGTGATACGACATTACTGAGAGCATATTATAAACGTCAGGATGAATGTTCAGATAAGGTCACGGGAAGAGTGGCATTCGCATAGGACCTTCACGCAGCTGGCACTGTCATGTTTATACCTATGATAACATTAAGCCCATTTGTAAATTAAATACGGAAACCAATTAAATAACTCCTTCCAATATATATTTATTGTTACATATGGCCCAGGTTAATTTTATAAATGGAAAATCAAAGTAAACTGAAAAGCGGTTTTCCTCGATATAATGAAACACGCTTTTAAAATCGTAAAACATCGCGATTTTCTTAACGCCAGGATGAATGGTCAGATAATGTCAAGGGAAGGGTGGCATTCGCACAGGACCTTCACGCAGCTGGCGCTGTTTACCATCAAACCTGCAATGTAAACTTTAGAACTGGTAAAAATGTACCACATTCATACAAGAAAGAATGTGATGGTTTGCCAAAGAAAATAAAATTAGGAGGGCTGGAAGATACTGTTAGATATGAGGCTTTCATAAAGGTCGCAGAAAACCTCGAGGCAAATGACGAACAAAAATACAACAATCACATTTTTCAAGGTTCAGATTTGAAACCATATGGGTCAACACACATGAAAGACAAACTTCTTGCGCATTTTGTTGCTAAAATAATCATCACAGAGATAAATGGTTCCCAAAATGTAGTGTCCTTCGGACGTACAGCTTCGGCTATTCTAAATGAATTTTACAGACAGCCCAAAGAAAATGATCTTGAGGCCGAAAAGTTTAGATTAATAGAAGCCTCTGGCCACCTCATCAAGATTGACATTAAGTCGGTCGTTCAATCTAAAGATATTTAATCCTCTAGCCTTTCCATGTCTACCGTCGATGAAGCAACATCCTTTCTACCACATTCATTGCGACTTTTGCTGAATGCTTTGTTTGTTGGAACAGACAAAGACTCAATGGTATGTTCCTTAGGACAGGTTATCATACAGGCGACATGTCCCAGAAATAGCATAGTGCCATTGCAGTTAGGTCTGGCTGTTCAGATGCATACTCATTTCGCATCCAGATTCCTCATCGAAACATTGAACAAACGTGGGTTTTGTAGTTCATATTCTGTTTGAAAGATGTGTAACAATAAACAAGGAATCAGAAATTTCCAGTCCGTTTTCAGGACGAATCATACAATACGCAACAGACACATTGACCATAATAGTAGAACACTCGATGGCTGTTTTATGACATGGCCATGATAGTAATGGTAATGCACAAAATTAATTTTGCTTCAGAGATAAAGAGCATAGATGTGAGTGCAGATGACATAGATGCAGTTCGACGTATTACTATGCAGCCGTTCATAGCAAGTAGTGACAGACTGGAAAGTCTTAAATATGAAAGCATGCCGCCATCAATATCTAAGGGGGCACATCCGGGACAAGGATCTATGATATTCCTCCCAATGATCGATATGAATCCAAGTGACATGACTTGTGTCAACTCCACTCTGAATTTCATATCGGAACATGCCAGGCATCATGAAGTAACACCCGCTGTTACATTTGACCAGCCGTTGTGGTGGAAAGCCATGTGAATTCTTGAATGTGCTCCTGTGGATAGTCCATTACAATCAATAGTGGTCAGGTTGGGTGACTTTCATACATTAATGAGCTTTTCTTGGATGCATCGGACACTTGATGGCAGGGAAAGGTCTCCAAGACCTTCTGGAGGCGATTTTGGCTGGAAACACGGTTTGCCACATACTGTGGCCACTTCCTTAATGATGCTGTCATTGACACACCTTTACTGTGTAAGATTTTTCAAACAAAATTGCCTCTGCTATCTCAAGATAACGTGACAGAGGAAACAGACATTGAAAGTGGAAGTAAGACCGTCCCAGAGGAACTTGATGCAATAGCGACGATGTACGATAACCTCATGTTGGGCAAAATTACTCCATGAAGTAGAGTCATCAGTAGAGTTGCGGTCTTTTCACAGGAAACTTCAAACAGAGATGGCAACTATGTCGTCAGAATATTGCACTGCCAAGCTATGGGTAAATTATATGGAGATGATCACCATTGTGCGTGATTTTACCAGATCTGAACGAACGAGTGATTGGTTCCTTCATTTTGAAACTATGCAAGCCATGTTGCCATACCTGGAAGCATCCGGTCATGATCTGTTCACAAAATCAGCGTACCTCTACCTCCATAAAATGAGAAGGTTACAGGAAACACACCCTCAGGTTTAAAGGCCGTTCTCCCAGGAACTACATGTTGCTTGGAGGTCAGACCGATTTTGGGCCGGATTATCGCCAGACCTTGTGATTGAACAGGTTCCGATGAGGAGTCTTAAGACGATTGGTGGCCTCACCAGAGGTAGGGACATGAATGAAACACAGCGAATAGTTTGGTGTTTGTCAAGACCCGCGTATACGGAAGTTAATGTTGCCATGGAGCAGCTCACATCAGTCACATATTACACAAGTGAGCAACATAAAGATTTATCGCTAGCTAGGCAAACAAGGGACACTGCCGAATCTAGAAAGCTTATGTCCTTAATTGAAAGGCGGTCACCATTTGACACAAATCCATCACTTCAGAACATAGTTAATGGCACTGCAGCCGGAGCAACGTAAACGTACATAACGCAAAGCAAATCTGAAATGTCATTCTTAATGAAATGGATGGGCAACCCGTTCTCACGCATTCCTTCATTTGAATCCAAGGCTGCTGTCAAGATTCGTTGTGATATGGTCCCAATACATCCCTTACATCTGTTTTAAAGGTTAATCATCATAGGATCTCAGACACACGATCTGACTAATGCTCTGACCTATGAACTCTGTAGTTACCCTCCAGCATTGTTCGAAGGAAAGGAAGTCTCTTAGAAGCCATAAAACCACAGCTAGCAAAAGCGATCTGGGCTGCAGTACCACCACAACCGCCACAAAGTTAAAATATATACTTGATGGGGGCGCTCTTCTCCATCGTATTCCATGGCAAGTGGGTAGCACGTATGGCAAAATATTGCAAGACTATAGCAACTATGTGACAACACACTATGGTCAATCAAAGGTTGTTTTCGATGGCTACGAGACATGTCCGTCAAAAAGATAATAACCATAAACGCAGGGCAACGTGTGAGGGTAGCATAGTGATTTTCAGTCCATCCATCAAACTGCAGTTGAACAAGAAAGAATTTCTCTCCAATAGTGAAAATAAACAATGATTCCTTGCATTACTGGGTGAACAGCTGGCTCAGTGTGAATGTGCCAAAGGACACGCCGATGTATTAATCGTGTAAGCTGCAATTAATGTTTCAAAGATCTGTGAAGCAGTACTGGTCCGGGGATGACACTGACCTGCTTTTTCTCCTCATACATCATTGTGGGAGGAACAAGCATTAATTTTACTTCCGTCCTGAACCAAAGAAAGGAGCACCTCCAAAATGTATACGTGTAAATTCCATGAGGCGTACACTAGGAAAGAGCGTTTACGAGAATATTCTTTTTGTACATGCTTTTCTCGGATGCGATACAACATCGAGAATATTTGGTATAGGCAAATCCGTCGGACTGAAACTCATGAGTGACAACAAGGTATTCCGTGACCAGGCCAAAGTATTTGAAAGTGCAGCATCATCGAAGAAATATCTCATATCTGTTCCTGAGAAGGCTATGGTTATTCTGTATAAAGGAACAGAACATGACAATCTTAACATGATAAGGTATCAACGATTTCAGGAGATTGTAACAGTCAGTAAAAAGGGCATCCACCCAAACATGTTACCACCAACATCTGCGGCGATGAAGTGCCACAACCTCCGTGTGTTCCATCAGATCCAGCACTGGAAAGGGAATGTCTTGAATGCTGACGAATGGGGCTGAAAGATTTCAGAAGGTAAAATGATACCAGTACAGTCTGACTTGGATCCTGCCCCGCAGTTCCTGCTTGAACTTGTGAGATGCATCTGCAGATCAGGTTGTGACACTATGCGATGCGGATGTTGTCGTCATGGACTTGATTGTTCATCTACTTGTTCTGGGTCCAGGTGCATTTGTCAAAACATGTCAAATGATGACTTGGATGAAAATGAAAATTAAATGAATATCGAAATCATTTCAAGCATCGAATTTTAGTGTCACATATTATTTAGACTGGTGGCCATATTGGACTATGACGTCATAGAATGGGAATATTTTGATAACGACATTTTTCTCTGGTGGATTGGTGGCATATTTCTATCTGTTTATAACACATTTGTGGTCTAAAATGGACCGGTATCGTGATACATGCTTTATTATACTCGATTGGCGGCCATCTGGGTATCCATCTTGAATATAACATGTTCCACGCAAAAGATTTTACTAGATTTTTAAGATATCATGTCTACACCATAAATAAAACAAATAAAAGTCGTTTCGTTTCTTTTGCAATTACTGGTGGGTCAAACCTTATTTTGACTGGACTAATTGACATGAGTGTAATTTCATGCTCGTGTAACTGAAATTAGATTGGCCAGCTAATCTGCAAAAAGTAATACTTGTTTACGCTATTCTATTATTTTCTTAGCTCGTTAAAATGTCTAGTGAATAGGTGTTTGAAGATGAAGAGAAGCTAATGTCGCTGTACCAGGAACAGCGCTCTCTATATGCTGGTACAGAGAAGGACTATTGCAATCATCCGATGAAACAGAAAGATATCTAACAACTTTCAAAGACCATAAGGAAGACATGCATAGACATAAATCTGCATTCAAATAGTATAGCCTAAATGGATCAATTATCCTATATCTCAAATGCTCCAAACAAAAAAATAACAAAATATTATCTAATTTTGTCTGACAATTTAAGTGCCGATGCCAGTTGACACGAGAGAGCTTACGATTTTGTAGTGTTTGAGCGAAACTATTTGCAGGGAGGTGCACACAATCGCACCGAGGCGACATAAGCCCAACGTTTCAGAGAGTCGTCGCCAGTTTCATCGAAGCACACATAATCGTCTGGTGCCCTAAGCAGGGCATTAAGATTGGACCTATTTGTAATTTGTGAATAGGCCTATATTGCGAAAACGTACTGGTTAAATTATAAATGGAGACAAGACCGTTTTCTTGTTAGAATTCTTGTAATCTGTTTGGCGATTATGGTATTATGTATGCTGAAACGTCTTGCTATTTAGGGCAGCAACAACTTTCAATCGAGACATTTTGAAATTATTCAGCCTATTTTTTCCCTCAATATATGAGATTAATTATCTGTAAGGAACTGGAATAATTAATATGACCATTGACCGGATTTGTTTAAAGTGCTATCAGCGTATATATTTAGTACTTGCTACGTAAGCCGCTCATTCGCTCACCACCCACCCCACAGTATGCGGTGCTACTGTGTCGCGTATCATTAAGCCATTCTATTTCGTGTCAAAACGAACTAGCCATTATGCAGTTTGTTTGGTCAATTATGTTGCTGGAATGAGTTGCTAAATTGTTGGTATCGATTCAGTCACATGTCTATTCAGCGGCATATCCGATTTGCTACGTAAGCGTTAAAGCAGATATTCCTTCGGGCTTAAACAATCTTATTAGCGAGAACTCAAAGCCGATGCTACGCTTTTGTCCAAATTGCGCTGTAAATTGGAACTTATAGTCAATGATAGAAGTTAATTATGTACCGGTATGATCATTCCGTTGCTGAATTTTGTTGCAAACACTTATGGCCTAATCACCGGCAATATTATGGCCTAATCACCGCAATATTTTAGAGGTCCAATTTGTTGATTTGTTCATTATTGAAGTTAGTTGTTTTGGCATTCGGTCATGAAAGGGTCTGTGTCGTAAACTACTTGTACACTACCGTTAATATATCGATTTGAGCCAGAGCTGAAAATCTGACTAACGGAAGGTGGGCAAAAATTAACCCACCAAATTTGATTGCCCATAATAAGGTTGTTGGCTGCTCTTCAAATTATAGTATCGGAATGTTGTTACTCTCGGTCATAGCAACATCATCTTAGCAACCTTAAATGCAGAAGCATTGGCCGCGCTGTTTGAAGGGTGGGACAAATTAGGTATTTTTTAAATCTGCAGTCAAATGTAATGACATTTTTAATATGCATAGCTGTTCGTAAGTTGTGCGTAGATGTGCGTATGCTTGGATCCGCGCCTGTCAATACCGGACCAATACTTCTATCTGCTTATTAAACCGTATAATAATGACACATTTGGCAAGTGATTGCAGTAGTTTAGTTAGCAAGCAGTAAATCTAGAAATTATGGGGCGGCATTCTTCCACGAACCTGCTGTTCCTTTATGTGTATGGAGACCCTGGCAGGTGACTATGTTGGTGCCCATAGAACTAGTCGGGAGCACGAGGGTCTTCGCCCGGAGCTATTCTGAAATCTAGATCCTCTCTTAGTGAATCTCGTGCATTCTAAGAGGAAACGGGAGCCTTCAGCTGGGGATGAATTTATTTTATTTGTACTGATTTTAATCTGAAAGATGGCTTTATGACTATGTCTATGAGCTGCATTATTGGAGTACCTCCCTATTCGTTCAAAGTGGAGTGGGTTCATGTTGTGTCCTCATTTTACTTGGATGGGGGGGGGGGGGTGCAAGAGGGTTTAGCGTGCCCGCCATGCTATCAAAGGTTGGTGTGATTTTTTCACATAATTCGACCTTCCAAATGATTTTAGGACAGGACAACCTTCTGGAAAATCCACATGGCTCTTTTTATAGAAGATAAATTGGGCTCAGACGTACATTATAATCCTGGGTATCCCGGTTATCTATGGGGTGGGGCATGGGGTGTGTGTCAGGTGGTTGTATGGTGCCTGTTGCATTGGTGATTGTATACTGCTAGATAGGGAAGGGGTTAGGTTGTTGGGGGTGGGTGGCGTGGTGTCGTGTGGTGGTATATATATATATATATATATATATATATATATATATATATATATATATATATATACACATATATATATATATACACATATATATATATATATATATATATATATATATATATATATATATATATATATATATATATATATATATATATATATATATATATATATATATATATATATATATATACGGCATAAGGGGAAAATTATAGTGCGGACGTCGTGGAAAACTCCGGTACAATTCTAATACGGGTTCTGAACTTGTGTATTTTCCGATATATCACCTCTACAGACAGATAAGTCGCAGGATAGCAAAGAACTGTAAGCTAGAGGTTAAAATTAGACAATGAAATCGTTGAATGTACCAATGAAACCAAGGACTCGGCACTACTATTGTCACACCATGTATTGTATGCAATATGTGGACTGAAAACACCGATAACAGTTGGAATGGCATATGATGTCTATAATAGCTCACGAAGTAAATCACTCATGACAGTAATGAATAGACTAAACCTAAGTATAAGCTATGGCACATTTCACCGCCAGCTAACGCATACATGCAATGACATTCAGGAGCAAATCAGGCAAAAAGGTATATATGTTCCCCCTAACATGAAACCCAGCGTTTTTTTACTCAGTTTGCAATAGATAATATTGATTGGCATGAAAAAACACTGGATGGCTCAACATTTCAGGCAACAAGTGCGATAATGATTCAAGCAGCTACAGAGATAGAAGTGACTATCAGAGCAGATGCCCATTGCGACAAAGTACTGCTAAACATGTGCACTCGTCAAAAGTCGATTTCTGAAGTTCCAGTTATTACAATCAACACATGCCGACTAACTCCATCAGACAAAGCATTATCACGATCCCTGGAAGAAATCCCATCACTTGCAGCTATCTACAGTGAAGGATCAATCGCACCAAATAATGTGTTATGGCTTTGGAAATTAAGTCGGATGGTGCCCACACAACTTCTGGATTTTCCATCTAATGAGAACATCATAATGCCAGGCTTAAGTGCATTCATCGCCAGTGTGTCTCGGTGTAGGAACGCCAATAACATCGGATATTTACCACTAATGCCATCATCTCCTACTGATCCAGCTGTAGTAAAGTCAGCAATGCTGAATTGTATACACATGGCAAAGCACATTGGCCTTGGTTGTACTGTGATAACGCACGATCTTACCATATATGAGATAGCATTTGCACTTCGTAAACAATGTAAAGAACAATTCTCCAGTGTTGTGTTACATCTAGGTGGTTTCCATTTGTGTCACAACTACATTAAAGCGATTACTAAAATTATGAGCCACAGTGGAGCAGAAGACATTATTGTGTCTGCAGGTATAGCTCTTCCAGGAACAGCACGTAAAATGTTCTCTGACAAAAGCGATTATTACCAGACGCTTCGTGCTATCACACTATTGTATGATGCCATAGTCAATCCGCAATTGGAAGAATTCGAGAAATGGTGTCTTAAAGAATATAAGAATGTCAGTTGTCTAACACATTTGAATAAAACTGTTGAACAAGTATTCGAGGCAATGCCGGGTTTGGACAGCAGTTCAAACACCTAACAAGGCTCGCCAGACATGATGCTATATTAGAAGGCGCTGCTGTTGATTTGAAACGCACACAGATTCTTCTGGATGAATTCTGTCCAACGAATAGAGACATGCCACCATTTGTATTCTGGCAGACCTTTTAGAAATGACAAGTATATTACTTCGTTTTCTGCATGCACAGCATGAAGGACAATGGACTGACTCTCTAGCAGAAGCAAGCAATATGATTCCCTATGTTGTAGCCGCTGGTCACCACAAATATGGTGTGCATTTACCTCTGTACCTAATGGAAATGAAAGATCTTGAGGCTACGGTCCCATCGTTACATAAACAGTACATTGATGAAGGAGCATTCATGGTTAGACGAACAGATGGGAGGCATAATGGTGTTTCGCCAGACATGGTGTTAGAACAGACATACAATGCAGATCTGAAACATAAGCAAGGTCTATCAGGAATAACAATGAACGAGAAAGCCAGAACCAAATGGCTGTATACTAAACCTATTACAGCCAGTGCATCGGGAAATTTGAGGGCAATGCTACAACTGAATGTGTCATACATGACAGATAATCATGAATCAGGACTAAGCCAAATTAGCAAAAACAAATGTCTTGTAGTTAATGTACTAAATGTGATAGCTCAAAATATGATAGATCCCTTCGTTGATCAAACGTCCGCTTTGTTAAACATTGCAACTGGGAAACAGGCTGCAGAAGATGTACGCAAAAGCCTTACACATGTTAAGGAGATTGATGAAAATGCCCTGAGAAAATGTTTGGAAAGTGGAGGCAAGAAACTGTCAGTTGTAAAATTAAAAACATTTCAGTCTCAAGCCAAAAGTGATAAACCTACAAAAGGAAACATAATCAAGACACCCGAAACAAATGTATTCTAACGGCTTTCCCAAGTTCTGGCATCAGGTGGTTCAGTGGACATTCATCAAATGGTAGGTATGCATGAATGTACAGATGTGCCTCCGTCACTCTTTGATGTAAATAGTCTATTAAGGCGAGGACAAAAATCCGCACTAATAAATGTCATCATGGATGAAACTGAAGTTTTCAAGCACAAACACGCTGCCAAACGACGGTAAAGCTACAGCTGTCATTGTTGATGCCATGCATATGGTTAGAAAATGGTCATTTTTACCAAGTGAAACATTTCAGGATGTCCAACAAAGGATGCTCAACCGCGGATATGATGCACCACGGGAAACTAACAGCATTCATTTTGGTTGTGACAGGTATGATTATAAACCTAGCTTAAAAGCAATTGAGCGAGAACAGAGATCTGCGTTCAGACCGCTGAAAAACTATGATGTAAAAGCACAGCTTCCAGCACCTGCATTCAAGGAATTTGTCAATGAATCAGAAAATAAAGCCGGTCTTTTGCAATTTCTGTGTGAGTCATGGTAGTTTAGGAAATATTAAGTTATTTCTGTCGGGTGGATTCAATGATCCAACAGTGTGTGTAGTTGTTCAAGATGGACTTACAGCATCCATACCAGCAGTAGAATGTAACCATGAGGAAGCGGATACGCGAATTATACTTCACATTCTGTACTGTTTTCAGGAGCTAGGTGTTGACCGTGTGGTGGTGCACAGCAATGACACGGATATTATTGTTATGTGTATTTATTACACCAGTATTAAGGACTGCATCAATGAGTTGTGGATAAGAAGAGATACAGATGTATATATGCCAATACACAAAGTCGTTTCCAAACTTGGACACGTAGAATGTCGATTCTTGCCATATTTCCATGCCATATCAGGTAAAGATGATACAAGTTACATTTATGGAGTCGGGAAGAAAAAGTTGTGGAAAGTACGGAAATCTGTTAACTGTCAGTATCTTGCAGATTTCGCAAGTACTACTTCAGAAGCAGACATCTTTGTCAGTGTACCAAATGATCTTCTTCAACATTCAACAGATCTACTTTTGCACGCATACGCAAGAGGCCGGCATTGTGCAAACCTTGGTCAGTTACGTACTACCAGATTTTTGAGCGGACCAACTGGTACATCTTCCTCCAACAGAAGATACATCCGTGCAGCACATTAAACGTGCTGCTCTTTCCGCTATTACTATGAAATCTTCACACATTGCTAAAATACCAGACATTCCATTTCAGAATTACGGCTTCATTAAGAATTCTAAACTAACTCCAGTTCGGATGGCGATCACTGCATTTCCGGAAGGACTTGAACATTCAGTGACATGTTCCTGTGAACGACGGTGTGCTGGAAACTGTGCTTGTCACAGGAATAACATTCCGTGTTACATTGCTTGTTACTGCCGAGGAGAACCAGACAAGTGTACTAGAGCTGCCTCTGAGCTCAGGGATATTGACAGTGACGATGAATAAATGTTAGATTGTTTAGATAAAACTAAACGTCAAATGTTACAATAGTTCATGCAGAAGAAAGCAGGCTTTGATGCATAATTTTAAAAATCAACACCAGCTGTAAATAGACACGAAAATGTATTGGTTCAAAATTGGTTTGTGGAAAGATAAAAATGCAGTTATTTTCTCACATGCAGTTCGTAATTGTTAAGGAGCAGAACTATAATAGTTATTGTTCGCGTAGTATGTTACATTAATGTGAATATTAAAATTGCCTTCAAATTAATCAATGTATCCCAAACATGGAATGAATGTTGAATGTTGGATTTGACATACAATTTGCACAACACATAAGGAAGCATAGATATATTGATGCAATTCCTTGTTTCTAACAGTGAAGGCCTGATACTATTTTGGTTCGAGATAAAAGATCTAAGATATAAGATATCTTATACAGATATAAGTCGGCAATGTTAGCTGATTTCGATTGTTTCAAAACTAGTAATGAATGGAAAACATTACTTAAGAGAACATTTTTCTATGAAATATACACCCCCTACCGCTATGATGGTGAAATCTTGATTATGTTAAGGTAGACTATTCACATATTACCTCATTGCTGTCTTCATTCTTGATGCCTGTTATGTTTTTTGGGAAAATGGTTTAATTAAATTACCTTTTCAATCCGTAACAACATATTAATGCAAAAAGATTCACGATTTTCTAATACAATTCAACCAGTTTCTGCTATTTCCTAATTTCCCGCCATTTTTATTAAATTCCCGCCATTTTCCTCAAATACAGCCAATGCAAATTATGGAATATGATATTTTTTAATTTAGATGCTCCAGACCACTAATTCATGCAACACACATCAATTGTGAAGCAAACATCAAGTTACATTGCGTAGTGATATCCGAAGGTTTGTTCTTATGTTCATGAAAAAGTCGCGATTTTCGCCACAGTGTGGTGTCCAATTACCTTCTATAAAAAGCGGCATGTGGATTTTCCAGAAGGTTGTTCTGTCCTATAATCTTCTAGATGGTCAAATGACGTGAAAAATTTACACCAACCTTTGATAGCATGACGGGCACACACAACCTCAAAATTGGTGCTTGGCCCCCAAGTATTTAGCAATTGGCATGGCTTGATGAGGGATTGTATCGTATGTGTAAAGGAGTTACGCCTTCCCATTATTGTTATTGACGGAACCACACTGTAGCTACTTCAATAAGTATCTCTTCTTTTTTCTATCAAAATAATTACGTAACTAACGTGTGCGTCTTAGCGCAATGAAACATAATAACGAGAGAATGAGTACACTATTATTAAACAAGAATTACCTAGTAAGAAGTGTATATGAAGAACAAAGGTCATTGATATTGTCTAATCAAACACGTGAAGGTACTGCTGTATAATGCTTGTTTTTTTTATAAAACAAACACTGATCAAGGGAGACAATAGCTGAATCCAGATTCAACTATGCCCCGCCCCTCTCTAGCTAAACTACGCCCACACCTTGTCCGTGTTGGGATAGATCGAGCTCTAAGCTCTCTTAATCTCAATTTTCAGGAAACTGTGTAGGTAAAGTGTTGAATGTTTTGAAACTAATTTGTCTCCGCGGTGTGCATATGGCAGCAACAGCACACAGTCAAATTAGTTTCAAAATATTCAACAGAATGCTGATTAAGTAGTAACGACATACACTTCGTACACGTGGCGGACTATTAAGAGTTCATGAGCGACTTGGATACGCCATTCATGATGTATTTTAATTGTGACGTCATCCTATCTGATGAATATTTGATTCTGATACTTGACTGATGGATTGCATTCCTCTATTTCTATCTACTTATTATGGAATTACATATCTAATTGTCTGACATAGCTGCCACTTTGACGAGAATATCCATGGCATAACACTGTGTAGAATCTGTAATTGTCCAGAATGCAGATTTTTGATATAAAAGATTAATCTGCATTCTCATTTTGAATTCAGGATGAGAAGGGCTAGAGGGTCAAACCGTGACCACATCCATTACGTCGGTTGCCTTTGTTAGCGTACAACAAGGGCGAGTCAACATAATGGCAAGATAATTACTGATTATAGAGACCATTGATGATATTGTTGAAACGAACGCAGCACAAATTGGTCTTGAATCAGTATGGCCGTTAAAAGTATTACTGGCGCTCGAGTGCACGAATTGGTCAACAAGATAGCATCAGTGATTCTACCACATATTTAGAAATGATGATCTGCCGGGGCAGGATTGGTTGAGGCGAAGGTTGATGAGAGTACTATATATTTCCATGTCTTGCGCAATCGTGGGCCACTTTTTGTTCACTTTTTAGTCCACTCTTTGTTTCACTTTTTGACTCCATTTGAACTTGCTTGGCAGTCCGCGCGAGAGATAGTACAAACATGAATGCTAGATATTAGTTAGAAGTTTTAATTAGACTATAGTTATGATTGTAACAATAGGAGAATAAATTCCCAGCTTGATCTAAGTTTGGAGTTGCTGTTTATTAATGCAAGTATGATAGCGAGAATTGTGCAACAAGACCAGAGAGCAACACTTTGGCACGAATCTAAGACGTCAGATGGCCCGGGGACGAATACAAATATTTGCTCACAGAATCAAAGGCGAGCCGCATCCGCCACGTGAATTCAGAAACGTAAAAAAGGATTATCTGAATATAACCATGGACGTCATCGAATTAGTCCTGATACCGTTGTATTGCCTGGTCAGACCTATATAATAAGGAGCGGCGGGAGATGTGCAGGTGGTTTTCAGAGCTTATTGATGGCATCACTTTGGAATCATTGGCGATGCTCGTCTGCACGTCGCTACATTGATGGTGAGCATCATCCAATGCTTGGAAGATCATCTGTACAAATGCCATGAAATCTATAATATGTGGCATCATAACTGCCCCCATCACACCCCCATGCTCGGACTTTCTCCTGCGTCTTCTCTCTCTCTCGCGCGCATGCGCGCTCTTCCTCCTCTCACTCCGTCATCTTTCCTCTCTCCATGATCTCCCTCTCCCCCCCACCCCTCACTCTCTCATTAGCCATGAGCATTTCAATTTGTGAAATGCATTATGTAATGTGTCTCTTCGCATATTTGAATATATTACCCTTAATGGTAAAAATTATTTTGAGTGCCTAATACATTTAAATCCGCTATCATTTGGCAGCATATCCGAACTTCAAATTAGAGACAGCTAAACGGGTGTGTGGTTTTCGCTTTGTCTTAAACGCAGATTAATTTTCTATTCATGCCGCATGCTATTATAAACTTGACACGCGCATGCCACATTTTATGTTTTCAAATACTTAGTCATTAGCGATTCAATTTGCGGACACTATCATGCAATGTGCCTATTGATATATTTGGATATCTTATATTTAATGGCATACATTACAGTGATTGTAGAATAAATCCAAACTCAATAAAATTGTGCAGCAAATCCAACCTATGCTTCAGAGAGTGTTCTTATTTGCCAAACGACGCTCTGTGTTACACGAGAGAGAAAGGGTGCGGCACTCCTGATAGACACATCAGATTTCTTATGTTTCCTAAGGACTTCAACTGGAATTCAATAAAAATCTTAAACCGGGTGCCTACACATATTAGTCAGAACACGCTAACAAATCAGGAACTGCTTCAGTTAATACATGATGCATTACAGAATAAGTATGATCCATGGTACCATTTTCACCTGTCTTTTAAGGATGAGTAGATATGGGTTATTTAAAGCCCGTGACTGCCAATATGTCTGAGAGAGCATATGGTTTCAGAACTATTTCACATAAAGAAACGAAATATATAGCGACATCTTGTTGTCGTTGCACTAATGATTTGATCTTGAAAAACATACATAAAAGCTGGTGTTCCTTGTTGCTTAATGGGGGTCTTAATTTAAACGCTCATTAGTATATGTTAAGCGAGTTAAGAGTTCATGATGGCATGGCTGTCTGCATTCTGTATGACCATATATGTGTGGCGCCACGCTAGCATTTTATTTATTGAGCACTTTTCACTGGCTAGATCCGCTTACAAGTTGTTATATGAAAGGTATCTTTGTAAGTGATACGTATTTAACAAAGTGATGTCTAGAGAACAAACACGCGCAGACACGAAGCAACGGACACATCCATTTTAGCTATGCCCAGCCCATCTCTAACTAAGCTCCGTCCAAGATTAGCCTGTGTTAGGATCGATCGAACCCGTAATTCCCAGAATCCCAGTATCATGGTGACAAGATAGGTAAATATACTGGTGAATATTCTAAGACTAATTTGACTGCCGATGATAGCAACAGCGTTGTGTCAAATTAGTTTCAAAATATTGAACAGAATGATTGTTAAGAAGTAAAGACATACAATTCGTACACATGGCACACTTTTAAAAATCTACGACTGGCTTAACTACGCAATTCTTTGCGCATTGTGATTGCGACTCAGCCTAATAGAAGCCTTTTGAAAGGTATTTTGGATACATTATTAAAACCTCGCTCACGCCTTAATTGGTGTAAGAATCTCATTCCATAGGTCACCACGGTTCGGTTGTCTCTACTAGTTCATGTCGAAGCAGAGCACGATGTGCATTAAGCTAATGCCTTGTCAAAACGGAAATAGGCGGATCCTTTTCTAGCTATACCACGCCTATTTCAAGTAAAGCCGCCCCCACCACCCCATGCGTCAGCTTACCCATGCCATAATTTATTATGTCATCATATACTTCAGTGACAGGTCGGATTTATCCATTAATAGTTACTCCGATTCCATGTTCCTAATATCCATGGTCTGACATTCTATGCAGATTAGGGAAGGTAACACATGTACGGAAGCGTATTAGGGCCACCACAATAAATATATTTGCGCATACGTATCTCGAGATCTCGACTTAGTATCTCGAGATCTCGACTTAGTATCTCGAGATCTCGACTTACTATTTGGAGATCTCGACTTAGTATTTTGGCTAGTTTACACTGTTTAAACAGCCATTTTCAGATGTCTATGCTATTTCATCCTTTAACACAGAGCCGGATAACGCTTATTCGGGGCCCAGGGCTAGTTATTTGTGGGGGCCAGTTATCGCATTGTCAAGGAAGGAACTGACTGCTTGACTGCTGCTGCTGCTGCTGCTGCACCTAATGCCACTTTTCCTGCTACTACTACTGCTACTGCAGCTATTGCTACTACTACTACTACTACTACTACTACTACTACTACTACTACTACTACTACTACTACTACTACTACTACTACTACTACTACCACTACCACTACCACTACCACTATTACTATTACTATTACTATTACTATTACTATTACTATTACTATTACTATTACTACTACTACTGCTACTACTGCTGCTGCTGCTGCTGCTGCTGCTGCTGCTGCTGCTGCTGCTGCTGTTGCTGCTGCTGCTGCTGCTACAGCTGCCACTGCTGCTGCTGCTGCTGCTGCTGCTACTACCACTACTACTACTACTGCTGCTGCTGCTGCTGCTGCTGCTGCTGCTGCTGCTGCTGCTGCTGCTGTTGCTGCATCCCCAGTTGTATGACAGTATGCGCGAAAGATACTTGAGGCGAGGGGACACATGTCAGCGTCACATAAAATAGTCAATGTAGTCAAATAAAAAATGTATAATTCAGATACACGTGCCATTTTGAAATATTGATTGTTATCATGTGAGAAAGTGTAAATCCTTGATTAGCTCCATAAACGCATTTGAGTTAATTGGCCAGACCCAAGTTTCTGGATACCATGACCAATTACTTGTCGGGCAGCCTAGAGTCGGGTGGTGTATACCCAAATAAGAGACTGACAGAGCGAGCAAGCGACTGGTGGACTGCTTGACCGACCATTCGACCCAACGACAGTATGACCAATCAGCCAAGCGATTAATTAACTGAACTACTGACTAACTGATCGACCACAGCTAATTCTGTGTATACACTAACCGATTATCCCAGACCAGACAAAACTGTCGGACAGAAGCGCACTCAGCAGGGTGTTCTGCCAACTGAATGCCATACACCAACGGACCATGTCGTTGGCATTAAAGCCTGTCCCTAGCGACCAACCTATGAACCACGCGCTATCTAGCGAGAAATATGTGAACCTCGTTTAGGTTATCTTAACGGTGTACACCTCCAATTAATTTCCAGTTGATTTCCAGTGTAAAATCTAGGTTCAACAACAACCAACTGACCGACCAACCAACCAACCAACCAACCACCACCACCACCACCACAACCACCAACAATAGCAACAACAACAAAAACAACAAAAACAAAAACAACAACAACAACAACAACAACAGTAGCATGTCTGACTAGAACAATACAGAAAGTGAAATAAAATGTGTTGAAACGTTGTGTGCACGAAAGCTACTTGAGGCAAGGAAAAACATGTCTGCGTCACGTAAAAGTCAAGTTAGTCAAATAAAGAAGGTATAGCTAAGATATACGTGCCATCTTGAAATACTGATTGTTGTCATGTGATAAAATGTAAATCGTTGATTAGGTGCCCGAACGCCACTGATTTAATTGACCAAGCTCAAGTCTGCGGCTACCATACATATCAAGACAGGACGGCTAAGTCGGATTGGGTAGGCTATACACCACCAGATCATACCTGATCTCGCCGACTCGAGAATAATTTTCGTAATCAGCGTTCATCGGCCGACTAACACCAATTTTCAGTTGGTGTAGGGTCATACACCACCATATTAATACCAACCAGTCGGCCAATTACTTGTTGGGCAGACTAGAATCGGGTGGTGTATACCCAGAATAACTGACCAATTTACTGAGTGACAGATGGACTGCCATCCTGATCACATGATTGACAAGAGACTGAGAGTTTATTGATAGAATATCTCAGTAGGCTCTTGACTAAAGCGTGAGTGGATGGCCGAATGGATGAAGGCAGGGTTAGCGGGTGCGTGGCAAAAGACTGGCTGATGCACTGAACGCTTGACCAATTGACTGACAAACCTACCGACTGACAAACCAACTGATCGACTGGCCTATTGACCGACTATCGAACAGACTAACAGACTAACTGACCGATTGACTGACTGATCAACCGACAAATTAACTGACTGACTGATCGACAGATCAACTGACCGACCAAGAGATTAACCAACCAACTGACCGGTTGACCAACCAATCGATCAACTGACTGATTAACTGATCAACTGACCGACTAACCAGCCGACAGACTAACAGACCAACTGACTGACGAACTGACCGACACACTGACCAACTGACTGAGCGACCGTTTGACTGAGCGATGGACCGGTCGACTGAATGACCGATTAATGAATCGACAAACCGATTGACCGACTAACTGACAGACCAACTGACTACCCAACTGACTGACAAACTGTCTAACCGACTAATCAGCTGGTTGACCAACTCAATGAATGATTGAGTGACTGACTGAATGGATTGCTGAGTAAGGGGCGAGTTGCTTGGTGAGTAGGCGAGTTGCTGGCTGAGTGGGTGAGTGCCACATTTTTGACGGACTAACTAACAGTCTGACCGACTGATCAACCATCCGACTACCAGACCCATCGACAGACTGACTGGTTCAACTTTCTGGATATGTCGTAGAGGTACTGATAAGACTGATTGAGTAACTGAGTTAAAGAGACTGCCTGACTAAGTGCGTGGCTGAGTGTGTAAGCCAGTAGCTGAGCGAATGGATGCGTGAGTAACTTACTGAATGCCTGAGTGGCTGGCTGAATTGCCAAGTGGCTGACTACGTGGGTGAGTGTAAGAGACGGTAGTTGCTTGGTTGGTGAGTGGCAGAGCGTGTCAATGCAAGTAGCTGTGCGAGTAGCTGGGGGTTGGCGGGTGGCTAGTGGGTGGCTGAATGAGTGGGCTGTATACGTAGATGAGTCGGATATTGCCTGAGCGATTAATACTGTGAATTAGTGTATGATTAATGATGAGATCCAGTAAGTGATTGATAGTGTGATTGAGTAAGTGATTAATGGTGTGATTGTATGGAATTCCACAATTGTCCTCGTGCGTCGCGCGTCGTGGGCGACGTTTAACGTGTGACAACGTTAATTCAAACGCCATGCGTCGCGTAACTGTATCTTTAAAATTTCAACGTGTTATCAAAAGGCGGCGTCGTGAGCGACGTCGGGGGCGACGGTCGCCCATCGTGTTGCCCTATTAATGCCGCCCTTCAAGACGATTTATTAAGGATCGCGATTACGCATGCGCGTTGTTCCAGTTATATTGATTTTGTTGCGAATGCGGACTTAGTTGATGTGCGTAGGCCTAGTCAAATCTTCGTTAATATTAAATCAATGCTATGATTTAATTTGTGTTATGGTTTGGAATATTGGTTAATTTTAAGACAGTTGTAATAGTAATCGATGCTCTCAGGTAGACGAGAACGTTATGCTGTGGCAAGGAAGTAGTAATGGTCGATTATAGACGTGCTTTTGATTGGCTAACAAAAGCGGTTATTAATTGCCAATATATAGAGTGACAAGAAGACCGGGATTTGGTGGGCGTTCTTGTACAAACACGCCGACCAGAACTAGAAGTCCATATCATTGACGTGTAGCCGATGGTAGCGGTAAGTAACACGCTATAGCTGTAGCAATGAGACAGCCATATCTGTGCTAAGCTGCCCGCAATAGCAGTGGTAGTTGGTCATCCACAGCAGTGGTATGTCGTCACCCATAGCTGTGGTAAGCAACCAGCATAGCAGTATCAAGTATCCAAGACTAGCGGTGGTAAATATGTAGCCATAATGGTAGTAATTAAGCAGCCAAAGCTGTGGTAAATAGTCAGTCATATCGGTGATATTTAGACAGCCATGCTTGTTGTAAGTAGTCAGCTATAGCTATGGGAGTGAGCCAGCCACAGCGTTGGTAATTAGCTAGCTATAGCTGTGGTGAGAAGGCAGTCCTAGCAATATTAATGTCTAACACATATCCCTGGTGAGGAGCAAGTCCTAGCCGCTGTAAGGAGCCAGACACAGATGTGGTAATTAGCCAGTCCTAGCTTTGTAAGTGGCCAGTCATAGCAGTGGCCAGTAACCAGCTGTAGCATGTGTAAGTAGCCAGCACTAGCGGGGGCAAGCAGCTAGCCATAACGGTGAAATGTTGTCAGACATAGTAGTGTTAAGCAGCCAGATGGGGTTGACATCGAGGGAAACTAGTAGCCAGCCATATATGTGGTAAGTAGCGAACCATAGCCGTTATAGGTAACATCCATTGTAGTGGGATATAGTCAGATATAGCTTCGTTAAGGAGTTCGCCATATATGCAGTAATTTGCCAGCCATGGATGTGGTAGTTAGTCAACCATAGGCTTGGTATTGGCTTGGCCCAACCATAGCAGTGGTAAGTAGATAGCTATAGCTGTGTTAACTAACTAGCTATGACTCTAATATATCGCCAACCATAGCAGTGTTAAGCATCCAGCTATTGTTGTTGTAAGTATCCAGTTATTACCGTAATTAATAGCGAACCATGGTTGTGATCAGTGGCCCATCATAGCTATCTTAAATAGCTAACGATACCTGTAATAAGTAGCGAGTCCTAGCTGTGGGAGGTAAACAGCCACAGCAGTACTAAGCAGCCACCCATAGCTGTGCTAATTACACAGGCATAGCTTTGGTAGGTAGTCAGTTATAGCTGTGGTAATTGTCCAGCTATAACTGTGGTAAGTGTCACCTATAGATGCCGTATGCAGCCAGCCATATCAGTGGTAAATAGCTAGCATATCAATGACAAGTAGGCTTGACTACCGCTGGTAAGTAGCCGACTACCGAAGGTAAGTAGCCAGCTATAACTACGGTAATTAACGAGTCATAGCTGTGGTAAATAGCCACCATAGTGTTGATATTTAGATATCCATGGTTATGTTAAGTAGTGAGCTATTGTTGTAGTAGTGAGCCAACCACTGTGTGGAGGGGCCAACCATAGAGTAAGGAGCTAGCCATAGTTGCGGAATGTAATCAACCACATTACTGTTAAGAAACCAGTCATAGCATTGAGAAGTAACCAGTTATAACTGTAGGTTAGTCAGCCATGGCTCTGATCAGTAGTCAGTCATAGCTGTGGTTACTAGCCAAGTATAGCTGTATGTAACCAGCCATAGAACAGTAAAGCAGCCGCCATAGCTATGGCTATCTGTGGTAAGTAGCTAACATACATTTAGCTGTGAAAAGTAGGCAGCTATAGCTCAGGTAATTAGCGAGACATAGTAGTCTTAAGGAGTCAGTCGTGATTAACCCGCCATAGCTTTGTAATTAGCCAGTTGTAGCAGTGATAAGTAGCCATCTGTAACAGTTGCAAGGGGCCAACAGCAATAGCCGTTGCACACAACCAGTGTTAAAGAGGCAACCATTGATGTGGTAATTAACCAGCCATAGAGTTGAGTGTAGCCAGTCATAGCAGTGTTACGTAGCCAGCTATAGTTGAGGTACAAACCAGTTCTAGTTGTTGCAAGTATCACACTCTAGCAATGGTATGTAGCTGTTATAGTTGTGATAAGTAGCCAGCGATAGCTATTGAATACAGCCAGTCATATCAGTGGTAAATAGCCAACATAGCAGTGGCAAGTAGCCAGCAATGGCGGTGGTAAGTATCTAGACATAAGTGTATTATAAGTCTATAGCCGTCGTAGGGAGTCAGCCATAGTTGTGGTAAATAGCCAGCCATAGCTGAGAAAGATAATCATCCATGGTAGGGTTAAGAAGAAAGGTGTAACTGTGGTAATTGGCCTGCTGTATCAGCGATAACTAATCAGACACAGTTGTAGTAATTAGCCAGTCAAGCTTTGGTATGTATACATCCATGTTAGGTGTAGCTAGTCACATATAGCTTTGGCACGGAGTTAGCAATGGATGCAATAATTAGCCAGCCATCGGTGTGTTGTATACAGCCAGTGTTAAAGAGGTGGCCATAGATGTGTCAATTAACCAACCGTTGCCTGTTAAGTAGCCAGTCATAGCAGTAGTAAGTAGCCAGCTATAGTTGTGGTAGAAACCACTTCTAGGAGTTGCAAGTATACCATTCTAGCCAGGGATTCCTGTTGAATATATCCAGCCATGCCAGTGGTGAATAGTCAGCATAACAATAGCAAGTACCCTACACTGGCGGAGGCACGTAGCCAGCTGCAGCTGTAGTAATTACCCATCCATAGGTGTCGTAATTAGCCATTCATAACAGATACATTTAGCAAGCCATGATTGCGCTAAGCAGTCATCTATAGATGTCGTCGATAGCCAGCCATAGTTGTGGTTAGTAACTAGCTATAGCTGTAGTAAGTAGCCAGCTATTGCCGAGGAAGGTAATCAGCCGAGTAGTGTTAAGACGCCAGCCGTAACTGGGTAATTCGCCAGGCATATTATTGGTAATGAACCAGACAGTTGCAGTAATTAGCCACTCACAGCTGCGGTATGTATCCACCAATAGCAGGCGTAAGTAGTTAGATATAGCTGTGGCATGGACTTAGCCATAGATGCAATTTTTAACCAGCCATACATATGGTACTGAGTCAGCCATAGCTTTGGTAAGTACCCAGATATCATTGGTAAGTAGACACCTATAGCTGTGGTAAGAGGCCAAGCATAGCAGTGGTAATTAGCCAGCCATAGCTTTGTAAGTAGCCAGTCATAGCTGTGGCAAGTAGCCACCTATACACGTAGTCAGTAGCCACCACCACCAGTGGAAGTTAACCAGAGATAGCACTGTTAAGCAGCCATCCATGGCTATGGTAAGTGGCTAAGGAATCTGTGACAAGTAGTTACTATAGCCATGGCAAAACGTCATTCATGGCTCTAGTAATTACCCAGCTATAGCTGAGGTAATTTACCAATCATAGCTATGGTAAGTAGTTAGCGATAGCTGAGGTAAGTAGACATTTACGGCTGTGAAAAGTACGCAGCCATCGCTGAGGTAATTAGCCGGCCATATCAGTTGCAAAGAGCCAGGCATCTATGTGGTAATTATGCAGTCATATCTATAGCTGGTTAATTTCCACAGATATAGCTGGCTAACTATTATATGTATAACTGGATACTTACCACAGCTATATATGGATACATAGTTAATCCGGCTATGTATGGTTACTTACGAAAGCTATAGCTGACTAATTCCCACACCTATGGCTAGATAATTATTTCATCCATGGCTAAATCTAAGTTAGTGATGACAGGCTTTGCTAGACTTTACATAGGCCTTAGCCCGACTTGATTAGACTTTACGTAGGCCTTGGCCAGGCATGCTGAGGCATTACCTAGACCTTAGCCAGGCTTTGATAGGCATTAGTTGAGCATTACCTAGGCGTTCCCTATACCTTACTCATGCCTTAGTCAGGCTTTGCTTGACCCTGTCTAGGCCTTAGCCAAGGTTGGCTAGGTCTTAGCCAAGCATTATTTAAGCCTTAGCTGAGCTTGACTAGGCCATACATTGACCGTAGGTACGTTTTCGTAGGCATTAGATAGGATTACCTAGGCCTTATCCAGCCCTTGCATAGGCCTTACCTATGCCTTATGTAGTCTTTAGCCATGATTTGCTAGATGCCTTACCTAAGCCTTAGCTAGGCCTGACTAGGCCTTACATAGGCCATAGGCATGCTTGACTATGCCTTAACGAGCCCTTAGCCATACTTGATTAGGCATTACCTAGGCTTCACATGACGTTACTAGGCATCGCTTGGCCGTAGCCAGCCTTGAATAGGCCTTCCCTATGCATCAGTTAGTCCTTAGCCAGGATTTTCTAGGCCTTACCGATGCCTTACCTAAACCTAGTCAAGCCTAGCTATGGTTAAACAAAGTTTGACTAAGGCCTAAGTAAGACCTAGGTAAGTCCTAGTTAAGCCTGCCTAAGGCGTAGCTAAGCCCAAGAAAAGCATGGCTAAGGCCTATGTACGGCATAGCAAAGCCTGGATTAGATCTAGCGAAGCTCTAGGTAAGACCTAATCATTACTTTTCAAGGCCTAGTTAAGCCTGCCTAAGGTCCATGTAAGGCCTAGATAAGGCGTAGTCAAGCCTGGCTAAGTCTTAGGTATGGCTTAATCAGCCTGGTATGGCTTAGGTATGGCCTCGCTAAGGCCTAGTCAAACCTGACTAAGGCCTGGCTAAGGTCAAACAAATCCTGACTAAGGACTAGGTAAGACCTTGTTAAGGTCAAATACGGCCGGCTAATAACAAGGCAAGCCTGACTAAGGCCTATGTAAGGCTAAGACAAGCCTGGTTAAGGTTTCGGTAAGGCATCGGTAAGGCCTAGCATGTCGTGGTTAAGAAAGGCGTAGATAATGCCTATATAAGGCCTAGGTAAGGCCTAGTCAAGTCTGGCTCCGGCTTAGGTAAGGCCTAGGTAAGGCCTAGTCAAACCTGACTAAGGCCTGGCAAAGATCAAGCGAAGCCTGGCTGACGCATAGATAAGGCCTAGCAAAGTCTGGATAACGTCAAGGTAAGGCCTAATCAATTCTGGCTACGGCATGGTTAAGCCTGGCTAAGGCCTAATTAAAAGCATGCAAGGCCTGTTTATGGTCCAGGTAAGGTCTATCTAAGGCCTATGTAAGGCCTATCCAAGCGCAGCTATGGCTTAGTTATGGCCAAAATAAAGCATAGCCAAGCCTGACTAAGGCCTAGCCAAGGCCAAGCAAAGCCTGGCTAAGGCCTGCTAAGGCATAGGTAACGCCTAGGTACTGCTTATCTAATGTCTATCAAAGCCTGGCTCTGGCCTGGGTAAGGACGTATACAAGGCCTATGTTATCCTAGCTAAGGCCTAGGAAAAACTCAACTAGGGCTTATATAATGCCTATCCAAGCTCAGCTAAGGCTTAGATAATACCTAGGTAAGGTCCAGCTAAGGGCAAGCGAAGCCTGGTTAATGCCTTGGTAATGTCTATGTAGGCCTCGGTAAGGACTAACTAAGGCCTATCCAAGCTCAGCTATAGCTTAGTTTCTGCCTAAGTAAAGCCTAGCAAAGCCTGACTAAGGCCTAGATAAGGTATATGTAACGCCTAGGTAATGCGCAGCTAATGTATATCAGTCAAGTCTGGCTAAGGCTTAGGTAAGGCATCGGCAATGCCTATGAAAGCCTGGCTAAGGACTAATTAAGTCTGACTGAGGCTTAGGTAAGGCATCGGTAAATCCTAGTAAATCCTGGATAAGGACTAAATAAGTCCTAGGTAATGCTTATTAAAGGCTGGCTAAGGCCGAGTCAAGCCGAACTAAGGCCTTTGTAAGGACTAGTCAAGCCTGGCTATGGCTTAGGCACGTCATCGGTAAGGCTTAGCAAATAATGCCTAAAGAGTAAGTAAGGCCTAGGTAATGCCTATACAGGACCTATATAAGGCCTAGGTAATTATATCTAGGGTCTAGTAAACCTTAGATAAGGTCTATATAAGTTCTAGCCAAGGTAAGGCCTAGCCCAGCCTGACTAAGGCCTAATTAAGAGCAGGCAAGGCCGAGGTACGGTCTATCTAAGGCCTATGTAAGACCTATCCAAGCTTAGCTGTGGCTTATTTATGGCCTAAGTAAAGCCAAGCCTGACTAATGCCTAGCCAAGGCCAAGCAAAGGCTGGCTAAGGCCTAGCTAAGGCATAGGTAACGCCTAGGTACTGCTTATCTAATGCCTATCAAAGCCTGGCTGCGGCCTAGGTAAGGCCTTATACAAGACCTAGCTAAGGCCTATGTAACCCTAGCTAATGCTTAGAAAAACCAAGTTAAGACTTATGTAATGCCTATCCAAGGTCAACTAAGTCGTAGATAAAACTTGGTAAGGCCTAGTCAAGTCTGACTAAGGCCTAGCTAAGGGCAAGCAGAGCCTGGTTAAGACGGACGTAAGGTCTATGTTAGGCCACGGTAATGCCTATTCAAGGCCTAAGTAAAGCCTAGCCATGCCTGACTAATGCCTAGAGTAGTATATCCGGAGTCAAAATGATACCACCTCCAAAATGATACCACCTCAAGAACATAAGGCTCGACGTAGATAAATAAATGGGGCAAAAGTTATCTACGTCGCGGCCCGTCCTGGTAGAAATGTTTTCGAACAAAAAGGGTTATCTACGTCGTGACCCGTCCCGGTAGAAATGTTTTCGAACAAAAAATGTATCTACGTCGCGGCCCTCTCTACGCAAGGCAGGCCCCTACTGGGCGCCGATCGGCGATCCGTGGCCCCCCACAGCTAGCTCAAGCCCTGGGGCAGCCGATTGGCACCCCCACAGCTAACTACGTCGCGCCACGTTATCTACGTCACGGCGCGTTCCGGTAGATAACTTTTGCCCCAATTATTTATCGCAGCACATTCCAGTAGATAATTTTTGCCCCAATTATTTATCGTGGCGCGTTCCGGTAGATAACTTTTTGCCATCTATGCTGAGCCTTATATACAAGAAGGCATCTTGACTATACATGAAGAGTTAAACTGAACAGAGTGAATGCCTCGAGAAATATCTGTGCCAGATCAAGCCCTGCTCCATCCGGGTCGATAGTGATCTTCATCCCCTCAGGGGCAGGGGCTAGCTGCTTCACTTTGCCGCCGGCTAACAATCGTAGCTCTAGGACTATATGAGTCGTTTGCGGGCTAGTGAGTCCCACTCGCTGAAGCAGTTTAACAGCACCCTTGGCTTTGGTGACATGTGACACACCATCTACCCATAGGATGCCCTACTGGAGCTTAACAGCTTCTTCTGGGCCATCGAATGGACGACGCAGCAGGAGCTTTCCACCTGTAACCCCGATCCGGTGACCCACCCTCGTCAGGGAGACACCTTCATCTATGTAGGTGAGGAAGGATGATCCCCGATTGTAGAGCTCTCGAACTTTCCCATCCCTTTTCACAACATGATAGTCGAGGTGAGTTCCCCCGGTGTCCACTTCGGTTTCAACATGGATATCAACACACCTACACGTAGTACGGGCCATACAGTCATTCCGACCCTGATACTGCAGCCAGTCGACACGCCGCTTCCCATGGCAGCGCCAACCCCGCCACTACAGCCAGTCGACACGACACCGCTTCCTGTGGCAGCTCTATGAGTGGTGTCAGGCCTAGCTATCATGGTGCCTGGGATCAGCCTACTCCGCCGCTAGCAAATCAGCTATAAGACTATCCTGACTCTCGTCAGTAGTGGTGGGGACCACGGTGAGACACTGAGCCAGCTTGGCCTACCATACAGCCCCTATACACGCTGCCAACATGCACATCCAAGGGCTGGCGGGTTCCACAGCTTGTAGTATCGCAGAGCCTTGTTCAGCTCTGAGTCAGGTGAGGCCATGGAGGTCTGCAACTGCTGGAACACATCTGACAGATACTCCCGATCCTTGTAGAAACCTTTAACTCGCATGAGCTGCTCGACGATACTCCCGCCCATGATAAGGTATTCAAGGAAGCAGATCTTCCCCTGACCAAATCCTAGATAGAGCTCACAGCTGTCAGCTCCTCTGTCAGCTCAGCACCGGAGAGCTGAGCGAGCTCATCTGGCGTCTTCTTCTTGTAGGCCTTCGGCTCCCTCTGGAAGACCTCATAGTACTTCTCGCATAGCGTGAGCCCGGACATGTTTAAGGTGTCTCAATAGAGAGATGAATATTCCTGAGTACCAACCCGGACACCTGGCAGATGCAGACTGGGAAGATCTTATTAGTTCACTGGACAGGGAACACAGGCGTTTAACTGCGTTGTATACTCAGGGCTTAAACAATGACGTCAACGGTACAGATCGTGAAGCAACTGCCAGAGAGCCAGGCGAGTGTTCAGAAGGTGGAGAACCTGCTGCGAACCAAGACACAGAAGTTACTGACTAAAGCAAAACCTCTGGCAGTCCATGTCGCCAGTAACGTGGCAGCGAATGTGGCCGTGGTGAAGATGACAGGGGGAAATGAGGTTCTTCCAGCTGCCACTGTGGTTGTCCTCGCTACCGTTGTGAGTGGGGTGGCTGGCCACTGTCTCGGAATAACTCACCCCATCCCAAAGATCGCCCGCAGTGGTGCCGCCTACACTGCCGTCGCCAAGGTCATGGGTGAACGTGTTACACTAATGGAGGCCGCGGCTCTAGGGCTAGCAACGAGTGCAATGGCTGAGATCATCGTCGCCTACGTTTAACCACTCTGAATAGTGAGAGATGGATGACGAGACCCCTGCAGCATATGAGGCATGGCGTGCCGGAGGGTGGTGTATAGCCAATAGTCGAGCACGTGGCCTGAGGATTGCCAATGCCCAGGAATAGTGGACCACCCACAAGGTGTGCCCCTGCAGAGAGGGCCAGTACCCTGAGCACTGCTACCTATTCCCTTGGGCGACTGCGTGGTCCTCCTATGCCCAACTATTTCACTGGAGCTGGTGCAGGAAGTACTGCCATTTAGTCTCCCAGATATTGACGAGGCTACGGCCGACCAAGTGCTAACCATCCTCCGCGCGCATGTCTGTACCATTCGACAGTAGGCCGGCCGATGCTGGCCAGGTGGCGCTGATCATTGCCCCGTCAGGCCACGGGAAAAACATCTTGCTGCGGGCTCTCCTGGCCTCATCTACACTCTCAATACATCCTTCTGGTGTCTGACTCCGCCGCTGAGGCGGTTGACAGTAATGATCAATGGTACAATGGTCCAATCACCAAGACGCAGAACCTGCAAGCCCTGATGGAGAAGATGCTGGCAACCCGACTGACAGAACCACTTGTTCTAGTTATCGATGACCCTGCAATGGATCAGAAGACAGTCAGCTACCTCAGCAACATCACCAGGCGCATCCGGCACACAAAGATAACTGTCTTCATCCTCTTTCAAAAGTACACCCGTGAGATCTCCCCGGATATCCGCCACAATGCCCGGTTGCTATACTTCAGCTCCAAGTGTGGACGTGTCCTGCTCGAGAGCATATACGACAGCCTAACCCTCAAGGAGCCCAAAGGGGACTTTATCGCAGGTGTACAGAGGGCAGCTGATCTGTACCGCTTCATCTTCAGCAACAAGGAGACAGGTGAGCTGTCACACTTCAAGCCCTCTCTGGAAAAGGCGCAGACCTTCACCTACAAGCTGAATCCAGCCAGGAAACTAGCCTGCTCTATGCGTCATCGCTGACAGACTGCCGGCCACAACTTTTTTCGTTCATCAGAAGGCTGAGGAACTTCGTCCGTCTCCGCTACTTCGTCAGAAGCTTGAGGAACTTCGTCAGAAGCTTGAGGAAATTCGTCAGAAGCTTGAGGAACTTCGTCAGAAGCATGAGGAACTTCGTCAGTTTCGTCAGAAGCCTGTTGCTGAAACTCTATCCACTGAGGGTCAGATGGTAGGACTCTCTTCTTCTGGAACTTCTCACGGAAACACACTTTTTCCATGCGCGATGAGCATCTGACTTGCGAGTAGTTTTGATGAGGTAGTCCTGGTAGTTATCTGGGAATTTAAAAAATGCTGACAAATTCCTGTCCAATCTCCTATGCCCTCTTTCATTGAAGATATGTTCAACAGCCTCCTTGTGGCCAACAGTGAACCCCTCCTGAGTACCTTTTGCATGACCAGTGTCATGGCTGTCCACTACAGCGGCACTGACCTCCTCCCTGAAGTAGTTATTTGCTCCAGACTGGAGGCTATCCAGCATCTCTCGCTCTTCCTGGCTATGGAGGCTAAATACGGCAGCCCACTTCCCGACCATTAGTAGATCTTTGGGGTCGACGCTTGCCTTTTGGAGAGCTAGAATAACAGGACTGTTGGTTTGGCCCACATGTAGGTTTAGTGCCCTGCCCTGGGTGCTGTCAAACTTCCGGTAGAGTATCCGTGTCAGGAGTTCTTTTGTACTATGAGCTGGCACTCCTTCTTCTATGGCGGCCAGTATCTCCGCATCCGTCGATGGTGTAACCTTGACTCGCTCGTGGATAATGTTGATGTCACGAAGCAGGCCTCGGACCCTGTCACAGTGGGACAGTGCACGCCGTGGCTGTCGTGCCGACTTGTCCTGCTGCCTATAGATAATCTGCTGGAGAACTTTACTAAACATGGCAGCTGTTTAATCCCTTTATATACCTAGGCCTTAAACATGCTGCAGTATGTGCAACATCCAGATGGGGCCATTGAACCTGCGACTTCGCACCGCACTGATCCTCAGAAGGCCTGCCTGACGGTCATTCGATCCAGTATACATGATGAGAACCCGTTGTCTGCTGCTGGGAAGTACATTGACTTTGCAATCTCGGCACAGATCCACGAGATCAAGAGCATGACACTCGAGTTCAAGCTTCAGAGCACAATAGCACAGACGATAGAGCTCCCGCAGGTGCTGAACAGGTGGGAGATCGTGCAGAGCAACAGCACCGTGGACACCACCTATGTGAACGATAAGTACCGAGTCATAGGACCGCTGGCTCGTGAACCAACCTTCTATGCAGAGGGAAAGGGGTATTACGCTGTTGGGTGCAATGAGGGGTTCACGGAATTCGAACTAGTTCCACTCTTCACCCTCCTCAAGAACACACACGTGAATCTGGCTGCCATGCAGGATAGGCTGTTCCTCCGAGTGTACACTGAGCAGCTCGCAGATGCGTCGATGAATGCTCCAAGACTTCATATCTGGCATGACGAGAATGACCAGGAAATGAAGCAAACGGGTTCCAAACAGCGGATCTTGCATGTGGAGTGAGAACACCAGCAGGTCCAAGCCACACCTAACCAATGGGTAGAGCTGACATTGCATCGTGGTGCATCGGACTGTGTCGCTGTTGCGGTCCTGGTTCAGAAGGGAGGAGTCATCCAGGAGGTGGATAAGCTAGACGACTTCAAGCTTGTGGTTGTTGGGACCAATGTTCTTAGTGAGGTACGCGAGCTGGCTGACTGCCAACTCTACAGACAGAAAACTAAGTCATATGCACTTCTGCGACTAACCAGAGGAAGCGATGACCACGAGTCGGCACTCGAGGGCCGTCACCACATCGGGGGCAAGAACATCGCACCTAATCAGGGCAACCAGCCCAGCTTCAACATCGGAAACCTCATAGCTGGGACTTGCTCATTAGGTACTTTACTTTGGCTATGCTAAGGTATGCGTGTCGAACACATCAGGTATTCAGCTTGAGCGTGCGTAGAGCACGTCTCCTGTCGTCACAGCTGCAGCTGCCACCACTACTAAAAGCTCTGCTGTCTTCTGACCTGTCGATGCTTCATAGTCGAGCATTGGCTGAGATATCTTTACAGTCTCGTAGTACTCATCGAGACTCTCATCTGCCTCTTTGAGGCTCTGGTTGGCCTTGAGCTCGGAGTTGTCGTCGGCGTGCCTGCCTCTGGCGCATATGCTCGAGTGCTTTGCTGTACTCAAACTTCTCCATCGCCTGGTTATGACGCTCACGCTCGACCTCTGCCGCCTTCTTGTCGGCGAAGCAGAGTACCCAGTTCGCTAAGGCAAACACGCCCGCATTCAAGATTGCGGAGGCCATGCTATAGACTACAGTTTAAAGCTACTATATAGCTGTACCCAGCGATGGATATGTATGAACCAGAGGATTATGAAGATCCAGTCCAGGATATAGATGACGAGGACTACGATGATGAGGATTATGATGCAGACGACCACGATGTAGCGGAGACCGCGGGTGAGTATGTAGAGCCTGAATCCTGCAAGCTAATACACAGAGTGAAAGGAATCTATCGCACTTACGTAAAAGATTCTATCGGCCCGCTGGCAGCAGTTGGGGCTCTGATCACTCTGTTCACAACGAAGGCGGGCGAGACGGTCCGCAAGATCGCCAACAATGCTCTCCATGGTGTGGAGAAGATTTCTGAAGCCATACCAGCCATCGCCTCAGGAGTAGGTACATTCTTCGGAGTCGCAGGCTCTTGGCTACCATACGTTGCCATAACACTTGCGGCCATCTGGGCTGCCGAACATTTAAGCCATACTATATAAGGATGGCGTCTCTGTACGACCTGGTCAAGACATTTAACTTCCGAGGGTTAGTCGATAAGCTACCGTTCAGCAAGGATCCAGCAGAGACGAGACGCCAGTGTATGGAGGTGTTTGAGGAGGTCTTCAGTGGTAGTCGAATGCATGATGGCCATCTGTCCGTCTGTGTAGAGTTCGCCCAGGCCGTGCGTGACAGGACAGGAGTGGACGTCAGTGATACCCTAACCCAGGCCGTGCGTGACAGGACGGGAGTGGACATCAGTGATGAAATCCAGGGGCTTATCAACCATCTTTCTTGAGGAACTCTACTATCAGCCTGGTGGATATTACTCGAGGCTGTACGTCGCAAGGGCCACAACTTCACACTGGAGACAGTTAGCCAGTGGCTCAGCCACCAGGCGATGTGGCAGATATACAGACCTTGTCCACGGCACATCATGCATGCCCATTTCAATGAAACTGTTCCGAATCGAGTTCACCAGGCAGATGTTCTATTCCTTCCACATGACTCGGTTGGTCGTAAGCCCTACAAGTATTCCCTCACCATCGTCGATGTCGCCAGCAGGTACAAGGCTGCAGCACCGCTCACAGACAAGTCAGCTGGCCAGGTGGCCCAGGCATTCCAGGGTGTCTACGAGGATCCCGAAAATCCCCTCCAGTGGCCAGAATTGTTGCAGGTGGATGAGGGTAAGGAGTTCAGAGGTGAGACTGCGGCCCTCATGCGGAAACATGGTGTGGCGATTAGACGAGGGGAAGTTGGTCACCACCGTGCCCAGACAAAGGTCGAGCAGTGGAATCGGACACTAGAGTTAAGATTGTTTGCACACCAATATGCCCAGGAGATGGCACAGGCTGGAGAGCGGTCCAGGGTGTGGGTGAAAGGTGTGCCCATGGTGATAGAGCGATCCAATACTGAGGTAACTCAGTTAACTGGGAAGAAGCCAGTAGAGGCTATCCAACGATCCTCTGTTGCCAAACCTTCCGGAGGAGCAGACAAGGAACAGGTGTGCCTTCCATCTTATGCTCTGGTTCGGTACCTGTATGAACCTGGTGAGTTGGAAGGTGGGCGACGACGTGCAACAGATCTTAACTGGTCGCTAGATGTCCACAAACTGCACAGGTATGTCGAGATAGAGGGGCAGCCTACGCTGTACTATCTGGCACGCTCAGAGAACTTTCCCAAACGTCCGTTTGTTCGGGAGGAGCTTCAGGTGGTCCCTCCAGACACACAGCTGCCACCGTCGCCAGGTCTCTAAGCCTGAGGGATATGGTACTCGATTGGCTCGGTATGGACACCATCTGGCAACACATGCTGCTTATCGTAGTATGCTGAGAGACCGAGTTTTTCCTGTTCATACATCACCATGCCCTGGTTGCACATGCGTAGGCCTCGGTTTGTAGCTCTGTCCACGCTACCGTTTAGGGCTCTGAAGAACCTCTGCCAAGAGACATCGTTCTGATGCTTAGACATACCTTTGGCTGAGCATTTCACCTTCCCAGCGAGGCTCTCCACGTAGTAGCACTTGGAACAGAGAGCGATACCACGGTTGCCTTCGAACTCGAGCTTGAACAGTCCCGGAGTCCGTCCAGACCGCTTGTCCCAAGCTAGCCACTCCCGCTTATGAGTCTCATACTCTGCTCGCATCTCAGGGTGAATGACTTCGTCGAGGCTGGAGGCAGCTATTGCGATGTACGCAGAGTCTGTGTCCATCTGGAGGTACTCGAAGCTGTCACGAGGCACATAGTGATCCAGGAAGCGGTAGTAGAACTCCAGCATCCTCAGCTTCGCGGGCTCGTATATGGCTATCCCCACCTGGAAGGGGCGACGAATGGTGATTTTGGCCTTGCGACTCTGGAGCTCGTAAGACTCGCTGATCTCCTCGAGATCCTCGAACCATGCACTGCGGAGGGCTCTATCTACCGCTCATTCATCCTTGGTGAAAGTCGTGTTGCTGTAATGCTCTAGAGCCTCGATGAGCTTCCCATAGGCACTGTTGCCGAGGAGTTTGAAGAGATCTGCCAAGAGCGCTTTGCTCTTTTCTACATCTCCCGAGCGGCGGGCCTCCGTAACATTCTCCACGAACCACTCGAATGGGTGCTTGGCCTCATAGTCTATGGTGCGGTATACAGCAGTGATCCCTAGCCCATGGGCGAGGTACCACTTGAGTGACGGTGCATACAAGAGCTTCCTCTTGGCTGAGAGTGCGCCGACAAGTTTACTGGTTGTGGGACGTTTCCTACCTGTTTCTCTAGGTATGTGAGCATCTCAACAGATACTGCCTCAGCTGGAATCTATCTCTCTGTTGTAGAAGAGAGGGGGCATTTCCTCGAACTTCGCCCACAGTGCCTTAGGAACCTCTATGTCCACATCAGCGAAACCGAACCAGTGGTCAGCAAGCAGATCCTTTTTAAATCGTGCTACATCACTAGCAGTATGTTTAATGCATGCCCTATATCAGTTGCAGAAAAACTACAGCGGCTCTTTATCATTTTAAAATCATGAAATCTCATCTGAGTGTCTACTTTGAGATCCTTTGGTAGGATGCTAGTGGTGGTGGTGGTGGTGGTGGTGACGATGGTGGTGGTGGTAGTGGTGGTGGTGCTGACCTCCTAATATTGCATGGGTATTGCTTCATCTCCAATCCCAGTTCATACACCATTCCTAACAAATATTTGGCTACACTCCTGTCCCGCAGGGACAACGAGCCAAGTGTCAACACTATTTCAGTTGCCATAATGCACAAAAGATGTCTATAAGGAAATAAGAGTCGCACTTAATAGGGCGACGTTTTAGAACACCATAGAATCTGGTTAAAGCAGGGACTGATTAGGCAACGGGTAACGGGGCGAAATTCCCTCAGACCAGAAATATAAGAGCACCCCGCCACCCAATACCACGATATACGTAAGCTGTTGAATATTCTGAAACCATTTTGACTGGAAGCTGGTGTGATAGTAGTAGTAGTAGTAGTAGTAGTAGTAGTAGTAGTAGTAGTAGTAGTAGTAGGAGTAGTAGTAGTAGTAGTAGTAGTAGTATCAATTCCCTCCTCGATCAAGCCGATAAGGGGTCTCTACAAATAATTAGGGCTGGGGCCGTAAATAGGTTTAATCCGACTCTGCATTAAAGGGCAAAATAGCGTAGACATCTGACATCGGCTGCTCAAGCTTCGCAACAATCAAAATATTAAGTCGAGATCTCGAGATAGTAAGTCGTGATCTCGAGATAGTAAGTCGAGATCTCGAGATACTAAGTCGAGATCTCGAGATAGTAAGTCGAGATCTCGAGATACTAGGTCGAGATCTCGAGATGCTAAGTCGAGATCTCGAGATACTAGGTCGAGATCTCGAGATGCTAAGTCGAGATCTCGAGATACTAAGTCGAGATCTCGAGATAGTAAGTCGAGATCTCGAGATACTAAGTCGAGATCTCGAGATGCTAAGTCGAGATCTCGAGATATGTATGAGCAAAAATATTACTATGGTGGCCCTAATACGCTTCCGTACAAATGAAACCGAGTTGCAGTTAATTTGTTTAACACTATAATGGCTAAATTTTGTCAAAAAATTAAAATATCTGCTTATCGAATGTGTATGTGGAGGCGGAGATAAATAACTGACTTTGGTACCGAGCTAGTCGTTCCAGTGGGAAATATTAAAAACGTATTCTTTCCGTGGGCCACGTATGGTCGTTCCCCAAGAGCGCAGCAGATGGTGGTTTTGACTCACACAATGTGCCATTTTCTCTATGAAACGAATAGGCTGTCTGAAGATTGCATGCTGGATAAATTGCACTATAGCAAACGGGTCACGAGAGCCTTTGCATTATATTCAGATAGGTCTTTTACAACCAAGTATCTAGAACGTGTCTAAATCGGTATCATTTGTGAATTGATGACTAAAGGGAGGCAACTCCTGATGGATTATTCAACCTGAAAAGATAAATGTAACTAGATTATGTAGTAAGATCGTTGTAAAGACTGGCGTCTAGCATTATATATTACAGACGACTGTTATATAAACAGTTTAATGGAGCTAACCTACCGTCACAGATAAATACATAGCGAGATGGTTGCATTTAATCATTCAAATCACAGATTGATATAGTAAATATTGGACACATGCTTGGCTTCGGAAGACTTGTCTAACATTAATATCCCGCATTAATACTCAATATTGGCAACACGGTTAATGTAGTGCTGTTCTATAATGCTAGTTTGCGTCCATGGTTAAGGTTGCAATTAGAACGAGCAATATAAGTGGTTGCCATACAGTTTTACCAAGTTTTAGGAAACATTGAGGTACACCATACGATGTTATCTGAGGCTTACATTATGAATACAAGCTCTACAGCCTCGGAAAAGGTAGCATGGCATGGGACCTTTAACATTGTTTCAGTCTTGCTTTAAATAGGTCCTGGGGACATCGTTATATGGCAGGACATTTACTCATTACTCGTGCTACACTCCTTCTCCAGACATCTGGTAATGGCAATGGAAATGTGTACAACTACATAGGCAAAGACAGGTCAGGTCGCTATTTGTGCAAGCTGCCTTAAAAGTGGTCCTGTAACGATAAATGTGCTCAATCTAAAATACTGCATACTCATAGCATATGGTTCAGAAAATACATGCTTACTATTCGTTCCTACATTCTTACTCGATGAACTCCATAGTTTTGCCTGAATTTCCTCTTGAACACATACTGAGTCTTAGTTCTGCGGTGCCATTTATAGACACGTTTTAACATGTCGAGCCCGCAAAGCCAAAATCTTTTTCGATTTAATAAATATTATATTGAATATTTTAATCTAGTTTGCCTACCTATGGCAGCAATAGGTTTCTGTCAAATTAGTTTTATAAAATTCCACAGCTTACCTGTATAGTCCCTGTGAAATTGAGTTTTTGGGAAGTCACTGTTTAATTGGGCAAAACAAGAGACTACATCTCATATGAAGATCATGTCTTTATTTAATTTTAGATTCTGCTTCATATATGTCCCAGTCATCGACCTTTGTATGCACTTCTGAGCAAGGAATTATTGACTAAATACACTAGGTGCATACATGTACATTATGTGGGATGTGATCCTAAATTGCAAATCGTCTATTATGCTGCATACGTGATAGATTGATGCATTATCTGTTGAGTCACGTTAGCTAGATATGGAGAAAACCATTGTATGGCATCACATGTCTACGGGAAGACTAATGGGTATTTCCTTGGCAGTAATGTCAGGATACAGGTGATAATTAAGATAACACGCAAGATAATCATCTTCAGCAATAACATCATGCCGACCTTCAGCCATAAGCTTAACGACTTTTCTAACTTTATTCATAACATACGCAAGGTCACCAAACAGTTCGTACTAAGGATACACTTCATCGAAGCTAACACCACCATCATTGTCGGAATCCATGACGTGAAGCATTGGGGGAAAACCGTATGTACTCTCTTCTTGAAGATGTTGAGCCAAGTCATATTCTGATTTCGTCAGTGATTTTGTTGCTCCATCCACACCAACATAGGTTTCTAGAATAGCCTTATATAACAGAAAGTACTGACTGAGACATGCTGTCAGGTCCTCCCAAGGATAATAATAATAATAATAATAATAATAATAATAATAATAATAATCATTTATTTGCTTTGCTAAATCGTGGCATTGTTCCAAGGTGTATGTGCCATCTTTATCACGATCGATATTATTAAATGTTTCCCCACCTTTCCGAGAATGCCTCTGTTACTGTCAGGTCATTGCTCTCATGTAAGGGAAACATAAATTATGGTTATTAATTAATCCAACATAATTTCATTCAGGTTTGTTTAGATGATATCTCATCCAAAACCGACTAAGCACTCCCACTTCGATTACACTTCTGCTGCCGAAGCACTGTAACATGTCGCCATAGTCAAGTTTATCATCTCAGCCATCACCTATCATAGAGAATGCCCGTCTTCCCCGCGCTAGCGCCCCGTGTTGCCATTGTACCATACAGGGTACCCAAGCCATCGTCACCACTGATACCGGAGATACCATTACCATCCTAAACTCCCGTCTTTATGAGACTATGCCTGAAAACATAGGCCCGCCCCTAATGGAACCTCGCACCCACATTTGTGGCGTCCGTGCGTGTTTGTGTTTGTTAGCTACACACTCACAAATGAGGAAGCAATATTTCATTACCTCATCACAACAGAAATGAGAGAAAAATTACTGCAAGTATATTCTATCTATTCAGATTGATCTGTTTCCTTTGACAAATCGCGCCTTCTAATTCATAAGGAATGAATTTAATCTGTCACTCAAGTAAATGGCGCCATAATCAAATACGTCACATGTAGGTTGACGTTACAATCAAAATGCGGAATGAATGACGTAAATATTTCCGCCATGAACCTTGAATAGTCCGTCAGCTGTATAAATTGTTTGTCTTTACTATTTAACAGATAGTCCCCATTCAAATTTGTTTCAAGTTATTCACCAAATTAGCTGTATAGCTACCATAAAATTGGGAATCTGGAAATTCAGGATTCAAAGTATGTAAATCGGCGCCCAAAGCATGGGCGGAGCTTAGCAGCAAATATCATGTTGCACATGCTACAAAATAATAAATGGATTGTATTATTGTATCTCGCATAAGTCTTTCCATAATACGATTTAGCATAGCTACTAAGTTTGACACGAATCATACAAATTGTCACCATTTTAAATTGCTTTATTTGAACTAAACTGTGGTAAATCTTTATGTCAGTTAACTTGAAGTAATAGTGTTGTAAATTATAAATAAGTGAATAAGAAAATGTAGCTTCTGTGGCGATTACACATTTTTAATTGACATTTTTTATATTTGACAGCATCTTGGTTTGACCACATTCTACTCTTAAACTACCACTTAGGAAAGTCTGTCATATATTTGTAATCTACAGACATCATATGAGTTTTAAAATATCATAAGTTTTATTCCTCAAAGGTGGTACCAAAAACCTGTGTGACTCATGGGCTATCAGGACGCTGGTGAGTCATTGTGGCGGTGAGTCATCGTGGTGATGAGTCATTATACGCGGTGGTGAACCATGAAAGTGGCGGGCCATGTAAGTGGTGAGCAGTGCTAGCGAGTGATGAGTGATGACAGTGGTGAGTCCCAACATGTCAAATTATGAAACTATAACATGAAAAATGACACCGGAAACCGTATTTAAATGGAGGGATCTGATCTGCCACTCGTGTATCTGAGGTAATAATCAATATCACAACTAGTTGGCTGACGTCACAATCGCAATGCCATATATGGTTCAGTCATGAGCATTGAAAAACTGTAAATTGTACGAATTGTATGTCTTCGATGGATGTGCAATTTAATAAACATTCTGGTGAATGTTTTGAAACGAATTTGGTTGTATTGCTGTCAAATACATCAACAGGCGTGTGACAATAATGTGTATCAAAGTTCTATGTACTATTTATTTGGTTTACCCTTCATTCAAACGAAGTGGGATATTGTGGATTGTTTGCTGCACGCGCATTTTAAGCAAACTGAGATGTCAGATATTTAGCTGGACTACACGGATGTGTACTTTAGTGTAAGCAATGGTATGTTGAATATCTTAGAACTATTTTGATTGGAAGCAATTGCTGCCTTAGGCAACCGTTTCTTGAACTTCTTCCAAAATATTTAGCAGTACGTTTTATCTTGTTTTGGAGACAATCTAAGGTATTTCTGAACTGTAATGTACCTGCTTCCAGCGGGTTAAATAGTTTGAAAGAATTTTGTCTGAAAGATATTGCTGTCTAAAACACTACCCCATTTATGGTGCAACATGTGTACCACTGATGTTATATAATTGTAACAGCTGTGCAGGGTAACGGTAGTTCTAGATACACATGATACCTGCCACTGGACACATTTTCGCACCACCACCATCGTTGCCCTGACCGCATAACCGCCAACATCACACTCCAATACGCATTACGGTTCCACTGTTTGTGAGTGTGGACCAACACAGATGGCCCATGTTTGGCTATGTCCTTCAAAGGTCAGAAAGCACGGCAGGACTGTGTAAAGTTGAAGAACAATAAAGAGATGTGAGAGTCAATGATGCTGGCTGGGGATAACACGGAGTGTTTGAAGAGGAGGCACTGCTCGTCGTCATCATCATCATCATCATCATCATCATCATCATCATCATCATCGTCGTCATCGTCGTCGTCGTCGTCGTTGGGAAGTAGAAATAAGGATGCTCAAAATAGATTTATTTCTCAGATTTCAAGGAAATTGCCAAATATTAATTGTTTTGGTTCATTGCATCGCGGTAGGGTTTACACAATGTAAGCCTCTTAAAGTACAGATTCAATCTTTCAGGTGTCAATGTGGGCCTTTAAGATCACACTCATTCTCTCCTTAAGTAATTCAATATTGCCGTGTAAACAGTATTTGTCATTTTTTTACCAGTTCTCGGTCATAATATATGCAGAGTGATATTTATTCAAGGTTATATGAACTTTAAATTTGCTATCCTACCTTGTTTAGATTGGTGGCATGTAGTATATCTATCCTTGCTGGGTTTTACGTGCCACTCGAATGCTTATAGCGTAATACACCGCCACATCCCAGAATACCACTAATCACCACCCACCCACCAGCCCCATACCATCCATGGCGCTCTCTGGCTGGCACCAACTACCATCGCGGTTATCCAAATTAGTTTCAAAATATTCAACATAACGTTGTAAATAATATTTTGAATTAAATATTTCGATTTTCAAGGGTTAACACTAGCGTTCACGCATGCTCTTGGGCAGTAAACTTAAATGCAAATACAATGTACCGCTTTATTGACAACTTAAATGTAAGCAAATACTAAGGCCAGTACAGTACAGCTAAAACAATAAAACTTACTGGTGAATAGTTAGGGCATAACTAGATTGGAAGACATTGCTGCCTTAGGCAGCAATGTCTTCCAAACCAGTTATTTTATAAATATACATCACAACATTTCTTCAATCGTTTTCAAAGTTTTACTAACTTGTATGTAAATTTCTTGGTTCCTTGTTTTTGGGTATGTGATAAGATATTACTGAGATGTACTGTAGGCATCATGAAAAATTCAGTTTTCCCAGGGCTGACACAACAGTCCCGAGCAAGCGTGTGAAACCATAATAACGTTTTACTGATGTTTAGTTGGTGACTCGGAACTGGTATAAGTGTGTGTGTATGTCTGTCTGTCGGTCTGCCACATATTTTATGTTTCGGACAAAGCTGCTTAAAGACCAACTATAGCGCGTTCGTACTTGTTTTTCAGTGTTCACAACCCACGTAAGTTGCATAGAAAAATATAAATATATATAGAATATGGGTTTTTCAATTTAGTATAGGATAGGATAGTTTTAGTACATTCTTTCTCATTGGATCTTTAAAATTACTGTAAGAACGTGTATATTACCATTTATCATATTTTAAAAAATATTAAAAAATACGAGTACGTTTTCTTTGGAATCAATTATATAAATCCGTTTGCATTTGGAATTTTACTTTTTATTTAATGAAGGGATGCGATCCGCCACTCAAGTCCATGGCGTCATATCGAATTACGTCACATGTAGACTGACGTCACAATAATAATAATAATAATAATAATAATAATAATAATAATAATAATAATAATAATAATAATAATAATAATAATAATAATAATAATAAATCCGTGATAAAGCAGGAAATAGCCGTCGAGTGTACGAATTCTATGTCGTCTTGGAACTTACAAGTTACTAAACATTCTGATGACTATTTTAAAACTAATATGAGGCAGCCCCAGCCCGAGTTGTTTCAAAATATTCAACAGCTTACCAGAATAGTTACTTTGTGCACCACTGATGCTGTATAAATATAACAGCTGGGCAGTCTACCAGGAAGTGGATTGCCGGTAACGTATGCTGTGTTAGTAGGCGACTAGCTTCAGCAAAGCAGCTTTTAGCCAGGAGGTTCTTCATGAAAGTTTGTCAGATATATAAATCGATGATGATTGTATCTTCATCTCGACATATATTCCTTAGCAGTAATAGTATATATAGATGGACTGTTGCTTCTATTTGTAAAGACCCCATTACGATGAGGCGTGCAATACTCTATCTCGAAGTGAGTGTATGTGCGTATGATTACTGTATTCTGCGGCCGTAGTAGTAGAACCATCATACAGCTGCAATGAGTCCTTCTCCGCATTTGATCACTATGTCGTGTCCTCAGCAAAACTCTTTAGCTTCCTCAGGTTCATTCTTAGCCTGAGTGTACCGAGTCCTGTTTCCTAAGGTCACCTCGCAGCACACTTAACATATTTGAGATTTATGCAATGACGTCCTCTCCTGACATTATTTTTCTGGCTCCAAGTAGGGCCAATTTCAAGGTTCTATGTGCAAGATCATTTAACTAAACCTACGTTTGCCTAGACCACTGGCAAAGCGGTCGAAAATAAAAAGTATGATAATCAGGGTGGGTAGGTGGGGGAGGTGGATAGTTATGCTGCCGGCTTCTTTACTCAGTAAGAGAGACGCACTCAGGACGTCCTCGTGGTCGCGCAAATTGTTAGCGGAGCGAACTTTCCATACAAAACGTAGACACCCGTTTGAGTGGTCAAACGAAAACATGGGAGTTATCCGAGGCCCGGGGCGAGGGTGTCCATGGGGAGCGGTCTTATGTGGCGTGAAACTGTCTCATGACATTCACACAATTTGCTACGGAGCCCGTCGATGGGCGACGATGGGCGTACAGGGTTAAGGTGATCTGAGTGGCACGGAAAACCGAGGCACCACGCTTTCCTAGACCTAGTGGTATATCATACTCTTATGGGCAGAGCCTGCACAGATCGAAGCCATGTTTCGATTGCGGGATTTTCGGCGAAGTGGAGCTAACCATGGGAAAGCGGTGGCTAGGCTGTCACTAGTCAGAAATGGTCCTTGTGAAATATGAGGGACCTACTGAACAAGAAAAGGAAAGCAGGAACAGATTTCTGCATTAAGCGCACAGGGCATCATCCACTCAAAAGAGCTGCGAAAAGGGGTCGCTGTTACAGTGCTAGTAAATTGTCTTCACAGTGCTAGATGGTCGTACGCAATTTAGGGCTATCACGGGCGAAGAATTTTCTCCAAGGCGAAACGGAACAGCAGCTCAGAAGCAGTGGAGAATCAATCAAAAAGGGTGCTTACGGCGGTATCTTTGAAGATTCTGTAAGAGAGGAAAAAGAAGAGCAGGATTAGCGTGTATATTTAAGATCTTATGAGATAAAATGCGGGGTCTAAATTTTGCTGGTATGGGCGTTGGCAGCTTTTAACCAGCCTTGGTAGATATATTCCCAAGGCACAACGTCACGTGGTGGTTTTTCCTCAATGGCCAGAGATCACAATAAGCCTGAATGGAGGAAAGTTTAATGACGTCCTCGCATAACAAGCGGTCGCGAAGAGGCAGTGCAGAGAAGGTTAGCTTGGCTCAGGGTGCAACTGAGTCTAGCGAACGGCGCAGCTAGAATGCTGGAGCAGTTCCTTTTGGCAGCAGCAGAAAGCCTTTCCTAGAACGAGAACAACAACGGTAGAACTTATATTGAGAACCATAAGCGCCAGAGGTTAAGCTCGCTCAGAGGCTGGTACCGAGTGGAGGTTGTCAACTTTTCTTCGTGGCAGGTGGATGGTGGCCGAGAAGTTTCAGACAAAGTTTCCGTAAAAAGGAATCAACGGTGCTGCAGATGTATAGGCATGTCTGCTTCTTTCCGGAATCAGAAGATGGCGTGGAGGTATCTGATCTGCGAGACTTTCAGAGTGGTGTGGGGGTGTATGATGCTGGGGGCAGAATAATTTAAGTTTATAATTGGGCCACTTTTGTGGAGCGTCCCTTTCAAAATTTAAGTTTGCCCTGCTGCCCGTGTAGACGATGGCCTGCTGTGAGCAGTTAAAGCCCCAAGTGTCCTGCAGTGCAGTTTTCCTGTCATTACCGAATCGGGATGCGGGACGTATATATGCTGAGGCAGTGATACTACAACCTTTCAGCGGCTCGGTCCTGAGTCGACAGAAGATCAGTTTTTATACTTTCTGCTCTGCATCTCATTACCTTCTTACCGAATGAAAAGATCCTTTTAGCCAATCAATGCTCAGCTCTTCGGGTACTTGGGTCACAGTTTCAACAGCCGGTTCAATGGTGACATTGCACTCTGCGTTATTTCTCTTCAAGAGTGTTCAGTAATCTAAAGTTTCATAAGTGCGTTCTCTTCGTCTTGATCTGGTATTATTATCACTAGGAAGCTGCCTACTCAGGCTTTCCAGAGGTACCTAACATTCCCGAAAACTTTTGCGATCATGGTCATTACGAGGAAGAAACCGTGCACAGATCTTATGTATGAAGAGCTAAAAATGTCCACCCACTCATCGGTCTCGTATTCCCTTATATGACGAAAACCTGTCTATTACGGGGGTACTCCCAGTGGCCCGGCGTATGCGCAGAGTGGGCAACTCGTGTCTTAAACAATATTGCCATCGTGCGTGCTTAAGCTAGGATTCCATTAACGTGTATGTGTATGCGTATCCGTATGCGTATCCGTATGCGTGTCCGAAAGAAGTGATTTTAATTCAATTCTAGACCAATCAAGTGGATTACAACAACAACAACAACTACTACTACTACTACTACTACTACTACTACTACTACTACTACTACTACTACTACTACTACTACGACTACTACTTATACCACTACTACTTTTTTTTTCTTTTTTTTTGAAAAACCGACGCTGACGCAGTCGGACAAACTTCACGGAGGAACTCCTTTAAAAAGGCTTGCAAAACCCCAGAAAAAAACCTGGTGAACTAGCAATCTTGATTAATATTACACCAAAACAATGATAAATAATGAGCATTAATACAATCTATAAATACATATGGCTTAAAAAGTATAGATACAAAACAATAGGCTGATAAAGCTCCGATAGCAAAACAAAACTTAACAAAGGCATTACTATTCAACCCAGGTGTAGTAGTAGACCCGTGTGGCGAGTGCAACTATCCAACAAATGAAAAGTGCCTCGTCAATCTATGACAAATAAGTCAATCATTGACGCCAGTGGGCTGATTCTCCAAAGATCAGCGGGCGTAGTAGCATTTGGGTAGTATAATACATATAGTCGGCAGAAAAATTTCAGAAAAATTAATGGCGCTCTTGTTTACATTTTCAATTTACTTTATTGTAAGGTTTTGTAAATTACCATTCAATCCATGTGTGGTAGTAGGCCCGTGTGGCGAGTGCAACTATTCAACAAATGAAAAGTGACTCGTCAATCAATGACAAATAAGTCAATCATTGACGCCAGTGGGCTGAGTCATTAAAGATCAGTGGGCGTAGTAGCATTTGGGTAGCATAACATATATAGTCAGCAGGAAAATTACAGAAAAATAGATGGAAATAGATGGCGCTCTTGTTTCCATTTTTGATTTACTTTGTTGTAAGGTTTTGTAAATTACCCGGGAACAAATAACCCTATAAAACTCTGTGCAAATTCCTAAAATTACCTGGGACAATTTTATAATTCAATGGCAGCTTACTTTATCGATTGATTATTAAATTACCCCAGTCTGTTTATTTGTTAACAGTGCAGACTAAAATGAATTACATGACACAGATTAATTAAAAGACACAGATAAATCAGCTGTAGTAATTAAATGATTTAAGCTAGTGCAGGCTCATTTATTTTTACAGCTCCCAACTCTATTGAAACTATGTTTGTTTTGCACCATATGTCCTTGAATACCTTTTCTTTACCATGCTGCTTTAATCTAAAATATTCGCAAGGAATATGATTCAGCAGCAATGAACGAAATATTGCCTTTATTGCTCTATTGTGATTGCCCATAGATGGATTTTTCGTCTGTGCACACCGATGTTTCCAAATGGCCCAAACAGCTATGGTTAGTATTGTTATTAAAATAGTCCTTTCAGACTTTATGATATTTACACCTCTTGATCCAAATTCTCTAAATAAGACTACATGCGTGTCTAGAACAATGGGCTTCGCTCCAAATTTTGCCAAGATTTGGCTGATATAGTCCCAAAATTGTGACGATATTGGACATTCCGCAAATAAATGCTCGATTGTTTCCTCGTCTGTGTGACATAAGTAACACCTATCAGAAGTCGTAATATTGCACTTGTATGTCATAGCCGTCGATGTAGTAATCGCCACAATAAATCACGAGCCATATTTGGTATGTATGGAGAATGTAAGATTTTCCATACATTTTTCCAACTGGATGGTTTATAGCTTGAGTCATCCCATCTCCTAATTGCTATGGGAGGTGTTACTTGTTTTCGTCTCATAATATGGTACCATTCCTTGGATCTCATCTTGTATTTTAACATCTCATCATCAAGAACTAATGCGGGTTGTGGAGTCAAACTATTATTATTTACATTTGGCAGACGAAACCATTCAATTGGTACAGCATGTTTTATTTTATTTAGCAACCGCTGGACATCTATATGCCTCATATGTGTTTTTCTAGCTACGTCTTGCATTGAAATCCATCTACGTGTTTGAGGGTGTATCATATCCGATAAATGTTGAATGCCATATTTACCAAAGGACGGTAGATAAAGTACTGCATTGTTATAACATATATTACTATTGCCCCACAATTGCTGTTCTAGTACTTCCTTCCAGCACGTAGGTGGAGGCATGTATCTGTCAAATATTTCTAACTCCTTAACTTGATCTTTAAACACATCTGGTATCATTTGGCTATTCGGAAGTGGCTTCTTTGAGGTAAAAATATGCTCCGCCAGAAATGGTTCTAAAATTCTCTCCATGAGAGCTCGTGAAACACATGCCCACGTCTCATCTGATGTAATAAGATCATCCAAAAATTTTAACCTTAAAGAAACACATTTCACTTTAATATCAATTAAATCAAGTCCTCCTTCTAACTTAGCATTATTGAGAACACGATGGGAAACTAAATGATTCTTTTCTTCCCATATGAATGACAATATCAACTCATTAACCTCCTTTTCTACATGTGTTGACATGTGTACAACAGATGCTGTATACCATAGCCCAGATAATGCCAAGTTGTTGACAACAAACACTCTACCAAAGATTGAAAGACGACAACGCTTCCAATTTGCTAATATTCTCTTAAGCTTAGATACTCGTTCATTCCAATTTTGTATTGTATTCGGTTTCCTGCCAAAATAGATGCCTAAAATCTTAATGGTATCATTAGACCAATTGATTTCAAGTGGCTGGTCATTCCGCTCTTTCCATGGCCCTAGAAATAATCCTTTGGATTTTCCTTTATTGATTTTCAAACCAGATGCATTTTGGAACTTTTCTAGTACGTGGTTTAAAATTGCAAAATCATTGTTTGAACTGGTAAACACAGTTGTGTCATCAGCATATTGTGACAGCTTAAGTGGTCTTTCTATGCCACGAATACATATGCCTTGAAAGTTATTATTTTGCCTCAATGCTATGCCAAGTGATTCCATCACAATAACAAATAATAATGGCGATAGGGAACACCCCTGTCTAACCCCACGTTCTAAGACAATTTCTCTGGATAATTGATTGTTCACTAAATAGCTACTCTTGATATCCGTATATAAAATCTGTACCCATTTAATAAAGTTTGAGCCTAACCCAAACGATTGCAAAGAATTAAAAAGAAAATCCCATTCCACACGGTCAAATGCCTTTTCATTGTCCAAGGCAATCACAGCTGAAGGGATGCTATCCTTCTCAACCAATTGTATAAGGTCTCTTATTACCATGGTATTGGTTAGAATTGTCCTCCTGGGTACAGCACATGTCTGCTCTGTTCCAATGATTTCTCCTAAAACACTACCTAGTTTCAATGTTAGTGCTCTGGATATTATTTTTTAGTCTACACATAGTAGAGAAATTGGTCTATAGTTCTGAATTAGACGTCTGTCATTTCCTTTATATATTAGCCTTACGTATGCCCTAGCCATAGTTGGTTGTAAATGGCCTTTCTACAAAATTTCAGTGCCTAATTCTTCCATTATTGGACCTACAAGGTGCCAAAACGTTTGGTAAAATTCAACTGGAAGGCCATCACACCCCGGGGATTTTTCTAGTTTCATACCTTTAAGGGATTTAGTTAAATCTTCTAGTGTTAAGGGTTGATCACAAAATTCACTGCCCGTGTCTGACACCATTTTGTCTATATTTGCTAACAAATCCAATTTTGCATCTTCATCAATTCCCTCTGACTTGTACAATGACTCATAGTAATTGCATACAATAGTACTCATTTCATTGTTGGTAAAGACGGTTGAACCATCCAGCATGTTTAATGAGCACATCACCTTATCTATTGCCCGTGCTTTTTCTAATGCGCAAAAATATCGGGTTGGCTTTTCCCCTTCTGCGTGCATCTGGGCTCTTGCTCTAATTTTTGCACCCTCAAACTCATATTGTTCTATATCTCTTATTTTACTTTTAATTTTAACCAGTAATTCATAATAATTCTCTTCACCATTATTTACTTTAGCATTAATTTTCATCAGTGATCGATGAAGTGTTTTCTTGCGTTTGCGTATTTCCTGTGCTTTTCTAATAGCATACTTTCGGGAAACATACTTTAAATCCAGTTTAACATCCTCCCACCATTGCAATGTGCTCTTATATGATGCTTTCCTATTAATCCAATGTTGCCAACAACTCTCTATATTATTCTTATAAAATTCTTCTCCTAACAGTGTTGTGTTTAATTTCCAAAACCCGACCCCTTTTGTTACCCAGTCAGCATTGGCAAAGGTTACACAAACCATGTTATGATCGGAGAATGCAACTGGCTTAATATTAACATCTCTCCAGTACCCTGTTACCAAACTATTCACATAAATTCTGTCGATCCTTGAGCCAACTTTACCATCTACCGAAAAACATGTAAGATCTTTACCATGAGGTTGTGATATTCTATAGGTGTCCACTAAATTTTCATTATCACATATTTCTTTTAAGAGTCTATGTGATGTATCAGTATAAGTTGAAGTTGCATTCCTGTCATTTTCTTTGTCTAAGACACAATTAAAGTCACCACCCATTACTCAGTTTTCAGTGATGTTATCTAGTGCTGTTTTAGATATCTCCTTAAAAAAATTACGACGTAGTTGATGAGATGTAGGTGCATATATACACAGCAACGTGATACGTGTTTGTTGTATATCTAGCGTGACTCTCACCCAGCGACCATTTGCACCTGATACTGAAGAGATTATATTTACATAGGCTGAACAACGAGGGAGTATAACACTTGCTACGCCTGCACTATTATCTTGAGATAACGAATAAAATATTCTGGATCCAGAAATCTTTTCTAAATTATCGTATAATTCTGACTTCTGAATTTTTGTTTCCTGTATCAAAGCAATGTCAATCTGCTCATTTTTCAGGGTCTCTAGTAAGTGACGTTGCTTTATGTCACTATTTAAGCCTCTACAATTGAGTGTGCAAATTAGCATAAAAGGTAATAAAATGCTGTGTAAAACCGCCATTATTAAGCTAACTAGATTTTGTTTTTTTCGACCCTCTCTTAGACCATTTACCTATTTTACTCACAAACGCTGCATTACTTAGCTCAACTTTTTCCAAATGCTTATATTTTAATATATCTGAATCATGACGCAGATGCCTATATTTAACACCATTTGCCGTCACATATGGAACTAACACCTCTCCTGCCTCTGACCTGTACATGACCATTTCATCAGGTGATTTAGAACTCTGTGTTTGAATGGATATATCAGATTCAGTGACTGACATATTATCGTCTTCTATATCACTTTCCTCTATTTCTGATTCAGAACTCTCTCCATCTTTCTGTCGCTTTGTTCCACTCAATCGATCCGAGACACCAATTACTTTCTCTATATT